>JABTXL010005713.1:1096486-1124020 GCA_025134845.1 Neodon shergylaensis
AACATGGCTGAAATGCTGGGACTGGACCAGGCTGCCTTCTTGTGCTCCAGAGCTTTAAGCTAACACTGCATGCTGAGCCCCAGACTTGTGAGGATGGCATGAGGCACACACACTCTCAGGAGCACTACAGCGTACCTCATCAATGTTTCTATTTAGAAGCATCTGTCACAAATGTTGAACATTTCTTAAATTATACAAATAGAGAGAGTGTGTAGTTTAATGCCTTTCCCACCTCTGTTCCTCTGGACACAATATCCATGCATTTATTTACTCAACACATTTTTGCTGGCCCTGGGAACTGAGACAGTGTAAGTGCTCATTACATGTTACTGGATCGGAGGCGTCAGCTTGACGTCTGTTTTCATAAAAACTGCTTTATTCAGTATAGTCTCTCCCTTAGTTTATGTATTGTCTCCCTTTGTGCTGACGTGCTAGACTTGAACACTTTTAACAGATTCCATATGCGTAACAACCAAAAATATTATCCAGCTATACAGAAAAATGACTAATGATCCCTGAACCAGTGAACCAATTACCATTTTAAAGAAATTAGCTAAAGTATGACCACAAGAAAATAAGCTCTCAGAGTTTACATCAGTGATCTCTTGAAATTGTAGAGATAAAATGAATTTATTTTGTCTCCTCGTGGCATAAATTAAGATACAAAAAGTGCTGTGAATAAGGCAATGATGCAATTCTAATTCTTTCTATTACACGACACTGTGGGGGTTTGAATAGGAATGGCCTCCATAGGGAGTAGCACTAATAGGATGTGTGACCTTGTTGGAGGAAGTGTGTCACTGTGGAGGCGGGCTCTGAAGTCTCACATCATGACTAGTGAGATCAAGACAGAACTCTCAGTTCCTTTTCCAGCACCATGTCTGCCTGCAAGCTGCCGTGCTTCTCACCATGACAAATAATGGACTAAACCTCTGAAACTGTAAGCCAGTCGCAATTAAATGCTTTCATTTATAAGAGTTTCCACAGTCATGTTATCTCTTCACAGCAAAAGAAACCCTAAGTAAGACAGACGTATTCTAAATTCAGAGATACCAAAATGAGAAGGGGAAAAAAAAGCCTTGGCATCAATAAAATATGTCAGGCAGCACAGGAATTAAAGCAAATTATTAAAAATAATGCAAGAACTTTATAATGGAGTTATATAATACTCAGGAGTGTTTCTAACAAAGTATATACGGACTTAAGCATCATATTTTTCCCTCTCCGAGTGAGAGTTAGGAACACACACTCCTGTCAAAGCTCTCATTACTGTAGGCAGATTCTGTCAAAACTACCCCAGCTTTAGAGGAAAGCCAGTAAGTATGCCATTTATAATGAAACATATGTTCGTAGGCTCAAAAGGATGTTTACAAAGAATTTCTTGTCTACTTATGCGTTGAATATTGTTCTCCAAGAATGAATGTAACTTGTTATGCCTTTTAAGCACGGTGCATTTTTATTTCACACTGCTTTGTTCTGAGAGAAAGCATTGAGGAGGCTCATACAGTTTTGTTAGAGCTGCAGATAAGGTTATTTATCCATTAAAGGGCAGAGAGAAGAGCTGATGTGGAAGCGGTGAAGGGGGAACTCATGTGGGAATGTAAGCTACTGCAGACACTTTGGATATCAATCTGGAGGTTCCTAAAAATCTAGAAACAGGACTGACATATAATCCGGTTGTACCTCTCTTGGGCATACACCTGAAGGACCTTATGTCCTACTACAAAGCCACCTGAATACCCATGTTCACTGATACTCTATTCTAATTGCTAGGAAAGAGAAGCTGGAGGGCTGCTAACAGATGAAAGGGTAAGAAAAACACAGCACAATTTACGATTGCTGAATTTGACGGCCATGACTACTGCACACATGAACACACAGCACTATGATTACCTGCACAAGAGCAAGCCAGACTACATTATGGCGTAGATGGGGGAGGTGGTCTCTAGGCATCGCCACCAGCTGGGGAGCTATTGGAAGCTGACACCCATACATTTAAGTACAGCACTAGATGGACTTGGTGTTACATATACATAATGGGATATTATTCAATTATAAAGTAAAATGAAATTATGAAATTCATAGGTAAATGCATAGAATGGAAAATAATCATTCTGAGATACCTGAAACCCAGAAAGACAAATACTGCATGTTCTCTCCTATATCTGGAGGATCGATTTGATTCTTTGGATATGTATGTTTAAATTAGAGTACCAATAGATGGCAAGAAACCAGTATGGGGCCAAGGGAGGGCACGCAAGTTGTTGGTCACACTCTTCTCAATAATATTATAGGCCATCGTCATAGCTTTCAGTTACCCTCCTGAGCTTAATGGTAAGATTTCGGCTGAAGACTCCACATACGTGAGTCATAGGACATGAAGAAGTGGTACCAACCTGAAAGCTGCATCCCAACTCCCTAGCTTTTACAGTGCAGGAAGGTGCCATGCATGTTATTAGGGGAGAAAAACAAGCAAAGTTTTTTCCAGCTGTGTGCCCTTCCAGTTGAATAATGAAGCGACTGGCAATTCAGGCCCACTGGTGGAATAGTTGCACAAATATAGGAGTAACCAGCCACTTTCTGCTTGGACTTGTCCTCCTTGACAAGATGGAGCTCATTCCTTGTATTACTAACTGGACCAAAAACCTGGGACTGGCGAGGTCACAGGCCCTAGATTGGAGCCTAGCACTATTATTCTGTTAAATGGATACTACGTGTCCCCTAAATTCTCATCTTTATACCCATACAGCAGAGCATCTTTCAGCACTCATCACAGGCACTATTTTTTATAGTATATGGAGAGCAATACAGTGTACGCTTGGTCAACATGCAGAGAGTAAGGGATCGTTGTGAAGGGGGATCGAAAGATTATGAGAGCCAAAGGTAAATGCCAGACATGACAGCACCACTGCATACATGAATTCAAACTGCATGCATAGGCCTGCAGGAGATCAAGCCAGCCAAAATCCTAGCACACACGGGGCGGGGAACACATAAAGCCCCATCCCTCTCAGAGAAGTTACTAGCAATTATGTCTTCTGGAGGATGAATAGTCAGTTTTCTTCAGGAATGTAGCAGAAAGTAAATTCAGTGGGTTTAAGAAGCAAACATATGGCTGGGCGATGGCGGTGCACACCTTTAATCCCAGCACTTGGGAGGTAGAGGCAGGCAGATCTCTGTGGGTTAAAAGTCAGCCTGGTCTACAAGAGCTAGTTCCAGGACAGGCTCCAAAGCTATAGAGAAACCCTGTCGGGAGGAGGGGTGGAGAAGAAGAAGCAAACATACGAAGTTGGAAAGAACAGTGTTGGGGGATAAGGGAGAAATTGAAAGGGAGGGAAAGGGGAGTGATTTTGACCAAACCATATCATAGGCATGTATAAAATGCTAAAAAAGAAAACCAACAAAAAAAAAGGCATAAAACTCAAGGAGGAACATATTCATGGGGACATGAGAGTAGCTGACAGAGGAAATTAGGGATTGATATAATTATATTTTATTGTTTATATGTATGAAATTCTCAAGAATAAGGAAATGATAATAAAAACAAATACATTTAAATCTTATAATAAGAAATAAAGCCTATTGCTGAAAACAAAAAAATTAAAGAGGATTATTAGCCTATTAAAAAGTGCTTTTTATTCTTATATATAAAATTATATCAGTTTATGAAATATGGTACTATGTAATCTCTATCTTTTACAGTCTCATTAACTATTTGCTACACTGACATTAAAACACAAGCTGGCATTAAATTACTGAAAACCATACATCCTGTAAGCAGAATATCTGGACACTAACAAATGTTAAAACACTGAGGTTAATGTTCTTTCTGCTGTACCACAGCTGGCAACCACCTCAAGCCATCTCCCGGGCCGTCACCTCCAAGCAAATTGGTGTATGTGGGGATGGCACAGAATCTCTGTGCAGAGGAAGAACTTATAGCTCATGTTTGGTTAGTAAAGATGGCCTAAAGTCTCCTTAACTGCTGCTCTGGGAATCTTTGGCTATGTCTTACTGACCTTTTGCTATTTAGCTTTATTTCTGTGTGCTAAAATTTAAACAGAAAACTTACTTCCCAGGTGACAGTCTTAAGTGATAGGAACACAGGAGTGTAACAGAGCATAATAACGGTAAGATACACTTTATTATATGGCTAGTATGACATACTATTGAACTGTAACTGACCTGTAACAGAAGCACCAACAGCTCCTCCTTTGCCAAAGTAGTTTTTCTTTTTGTGAGAGTTGTTACAATAGCCAGGGTCAGCAGAAGAACCAGCAAGCCCGCACCCATGCTGTTTCAAAACATAGTTCACATTAAAACTTTTCTAAAGAAGCATACTAACGACCGTATATGAAAACAAGAGACACTTTACACAAATGCAGAACTCTCAAGCATTCTGATTAAATCCACCTGAAGTAGTAGTAAAGCTGGCAGAGGAATGGTGGGAAATAGCAGGACAAGCACACGACAGGGCTCATTGTAACCACTCTCATTCATCCGTGTCATTCACTAACTGCAATGCTTCTTAATCTGAACTGGGCAAACACACAGAGAATATAAAGATAGCTAAACAAATGACTGTCGTCATGGGTCATGCAGATTCTAACTCTGAGACTCACTCACACAGCATCCTCTTAGGCCAATAGCTCCTTCCTGTCACTGGTCCTGGTATCTCTCAGCTGGCATGGCTATAAGGTAGGGCAGTAGTCCCAAAGGTGTTGAGGGAATACATCACCATACACATATCCTATAGATGATGAAGTAGCTAATTTCCTTTTCTAGGCCATCAGGAAGATGGTCACTGGAATCACAGGTAACTAAAATCAAGGAATTTTAGCTCTATTTCTTTCTTCATAAAAATTTGATTAATATTAATTAAAGTATGTTCAAGATACAAAGTAGAACTCAAATTAAGAGAACTTAAAAAAATGAGTTTGTTAGAGAAATAAGCAAGTGTAAATGCATGGTTAGATAGAGGTCAAGAACATGGTAGACATTTGTTTGTTTTGATTTTTCAAATAATGTCTGAGAATCATAAGACAGTAACACTTTAAGATGTATTATAATAAAACTCAGAAAAAAATGTTTGCTTTTTCTCTTTCTTTCAAAAACTAAATTGCATTTTTACTCATTGGCAACTCCTTTGCATTGGTATGCTCGGCTCTCAGGAAGCTGATGGTGACATTATACACCTATCTACTCTTCTTACTTTATGCTTAAATGGTTCACGTATCTGTTTCTGCAATCAGAGGATGGAGTTGTTGTGAGAGATCAAATGGAGATGGAACTTCCTCTATTTACTAAGAATAAAATAAGTTGCAAATAATTATAGGAAGCCAACATAAATTTAACATTAATAGTAACTTACATCAAGTTTAAAGAGAAACACCATAATTTTCAAAACCACAAATTTGATTTTTCACATTTTAGAAGATGTATTTGTTTTCTGAGTCAGCCTTTAGTGGAATGTACAAGTAGCAAATATCCACAGAGACCATTTATGCGATTTTTCCTCTTTCAGCATATTGTAACTTCCCCCTAACTATGCAAACTGCTTGAGCAAGACAAATGGACCACAGCTGACAAAAGGAAGAAAAGGGCTTTACAGAGACACCAGAAGACCCCGCTTGTGGGGCTCCTGAACAGCGGGAGCAGGGGCTGACCCTGACTGTTTACTGGCTTTGCTACCCTACTCCTCATACTGGGTCACAACACACAGTCTTAATATACGCAGAGGTGCTTAGTCTTACTGCAACTTGATATGCCATGTTTTGTTGATACTCACGGGAGACCCGCCCTTTCCTAAACAGAACAGAAGAGGAGTGGATTGGGGGTGAGAACAAAGTGGGTGTGAGGAGAGGGCCTGGGAGGAGAGAAGGAAGGAGAAACTGCAGCGGGATGTAAATAAATATATTTATTAAAAATTAATAAAAAGGAATTTCTTAAATTAACAAATCATTTCAAAATATTCAATTAATCTTCCAACTGTTAAAAAAAAGATACACCCTCATATAGTAAAGGTTAAAATTCCTTTTAAAAATTCCCAGAGTGAACCAGGCAGTGGTGGCCCACACCTTTAATCCCAGTACTCCGGAGGCAGAGGCAGGAAAATCTCTTGAGTTCAAAACTAGCCTGGTCTACAAAGCAAGTTCCAGGATAGCCAGAGATACAGAGATATCCTGTCTCAAAACATTAAAAAAAATGCCCAGAGGGCTCAGATGTAAGCAGCGGAGGTGATTTATGTGATTTATAACAAGAAGAATGGAGGGGGATGGTATTCATGCCTAAATCCCAGTACTCAGAAAGCTGAGGCAGGACGCCGAGTTTGAAGCCAGCCTGGACTACATACACAGGCTCCACCCATAAATAAATAAATTAGTTAATTAATTAATTAAAAGAAAGAAACTGCAGCAGTTAGATGAAACAAAGACAACTTAGTAAAGCACAGACACACAAGGACATGCACACACATGGAGTGGGAGTAGTGTCAGTAGGTTACCTAATAGCAACTTAAAAACTTAAAAGCAAAGGCAACCAATTGTTTTTAACATTTGCCCTTCTCACTTGGTACGTCATGTACCATCAACATTGGGAACATATGTAAAACATAGAAATTTTTCTGCACAGTTTGAATGGATAAATATAGAAAAGTTTCCTAGCAAGTACAGGTCCCAGGGTTGATTCCTAGTTCAGCAGACATAACAAAATGAGTCAACAATGGCCCTGCCCCTTGCTGAACACTGGAGAAGGAGAGCTGGCCCTGCACCCCCATGGGAAAGCTATCCCCACCGCTCACCATGGGCATCTGTTCCAAATGGCATGGCCTAGGAGAGCTGGTTCAGGCCCTTGCCTGAGGAAGCAGTTCCAGTGGACCCTGACCAGCTCAGCAATCACCCAGACCCTCATCCTGGGCTTTGGGGTGGCCCATCTTAATATCTACCTCATCTATGACCTGCTGGAGAGAGTGAATGGCCTGGTCCTGAGGAGCAATAACCACAGGATCCCTATGACTGAGGGCAACAGCAGGATAGCCCAGTTTCAATAAGGATCCAGTAATGATGGTATTCCCGAGACCTTGAACCAGATCAAACTCACTGTAGCAGACAATTTGCAGGTGGGGCTGACTAGACAAAAGGGTGTACTGTGTGACACACTGCAGATTCCAGTGACACTAGGATGATTGACGAGGTCTTGGCAAGACAAGGAGAAAAGTAGTTTTTGTTTCATTTTGTTTTTAAATTTTGGGGGGGTATGTTGTAGGGGTGAGGGGCAGATATGGAAGGACTGCAAGGTGAACAAAAGTACACAGCCTGATATGAAATTTTCAAAGAATCAGTAAAGAATTATGTTAAAAATTAAAATTAAAATAAAATCAAGACAACACAAAATAAACGTAAAGCTTTTAAAAAAGAGATTTCCCCCCATGAGTAAAAATAATTTAATTCAAATAAGACAAACTTGAATTTGTCAATGGCATTTGCTATGGACACACTCAGAGGTAACACTTCAGCAACAGAACATGTTCACATGTTACTAAAATTTTTGCAGATTCCATAATATCCAAAGTATAGGAAATCTTGATGCACTTTCATTGCCTGTGAAGGTCTGGTAGCATCTCACAGAGATCATGCCTCGCAGGTGATTGGCTGAGATTATAACAAGTAATTTTACATTAGTTTTTCAAGTTTATCCATGCGACGTTAGACTCACGACCAAGATTAAAGTGAATTAAAGTGTTACGGTATTGGGGCTGGACAGGTGGTTTCAGTAAGCAAGGGCACTTCCTGCTCTTCCGGAGAATGGCAGTTCAGTTCCCAGCACCCTCATCGGGGGCTCCCACCCTCAACCTCAGATCCAAGGAGTCTCACATCCCCCTGTATATATACCCACATATATATGACTGGCGCCCACAAACACATGTCTCTCTCTCTCTCTCTCTCTCTCTCTCTCTCTTTCTCTCTCTCTCTCTCATCTCTTTCTCTCTCTCTCTCTCTCTCTCTCTCTCTTTCTCTCTCTCTCTCTCACACACACACACACACAGAGAAAGAGAGAGAGAGAGAGAGGAGAGAGAGAAAGAGAGAAAGAATTGTTTTTAAATGTCACAGTGTCAGGAGAGGACAAATTCTACTGAAATGGAAAACAATGCTGTACATACACTAGAGAGATGTCTGGCTTTCTACCCACAACAGGCATCAGTGGGAACACTGCCAGAAGCAAGGAGAAGAGAGCCCAACTCAGGCAGGTGATCTACAATCAAAAAAAAAAATATATATATATATATATATTTAGACAAATATGGCATAGAAATCTGTTTTTAGCATCCAACATAATATATGAACGTGAAAGTAAAATAAAACCAGTCTGGTATTTACTATGGGAAGTAACATGTGTTAGTTACTTTTGTAATGACAAAATGTACGGCAGGAAGCAACTTAAAGAAGGAAAAGTTTTTTCTCCTAGAGAAGAGGGGGGGATCATGACAGCTCGAGCCTGAGGCAGCTGGTCACGCTGCAGCAAGTAAGGAGCAGAGAGAAATGAATGCTGCTGCTCACTTTGCCTCCCCCCTCATAGTCCCAGCGGTGCAGTGGGACTTTCACCTTGACTAACCCCACTGTAGATATCCCCAGAGACAAGCTGGCAGTCAAGACAACCCAATACAAACATGGTTGGTTACCTTACAGAATATTTACTATCTGTTTTGGGTTTGTGTATTTTAGAAATTTTCATTAATGTGCTTTGGTCAAATTCCCTCCCAAGGTCATGTGTTTTTAAAACCCATTTAGTCCCATCAATGCTACTTCCCTAGGAAAGCACTGTGTGGACGGGGCAAGGGGTTGAGTGTGGACCCCTAGGCCACTCTGCTGCTCCAGCAGTGCCCAGACTTCTCCCTCCAAACAAGCCAGCTCTGCCTTTACAGCCTTCCTACATCTCCGGCTCACTCTGACAGGAACAGACATAGAAATCAGAGAGATCAACAGTTGATGTCAGCCCTCCCGTCCAAAGGACCTGGCTGTTTATGAGGCTACATTCCACTCCTTCGACTGAAAAACAATTCTTTGAGCCAAACACATATCAACACAAAGTAATGACCAGTCTGTGCTGTCAACATGAGTACTTATACCTTTGCTCGGGCCCACAGCTGAGTGAGAAACGGCCAACCAGCAAACACAATCAGTCCGGCTGTCAGCATGTAGCGGTAGAAGAAACTGAACACCTGGTGATATATTGCCAAGAAAATGAAGAGTGAGGTCACGTAAGACCAGTATGAAAACGCAAGGCAACTGGAGATGCAGACTACCCGGGTCCTTACCAGTACTTCAATTCCCAAGATAAAGACAAGTGAGCAGGCAACAACGTGGCTCAGAGGAAAAGTCAACAGGGAGGCAACCAGGTCCTGAATAACTTGATATCTGTTTGAGGAGATGATTTACAAAATGATTACTTCTAATCTGCAAAGCATTTTAAAATAAGCAACATAATGCCAAAAAATAAAAAGTGCTCAAAGCTGAAAGTCCCAGAAATTCCCACTCATAAATTATTTAAAATTTAAGATAAACTGTAGCGATTTGTTTCACGGCTTTGCTTACTTTTTTTGGTAGAAAACTGTAAGTATTTGGGGGGAAATGATGAAAAGCACTTGCTTAGATTCTATAAATATTAATGACAATAAAATATTCTTTTTTTACAGTATTAAAGGTTTATTTATTTGTATTGTTTAGGTTCCTTGGATGGTTTGTTCATCATTATTAATCTGCTGTCATATTAAAGCTAAAATTTCTGTATACGATGTTGGGAATATACTCACACTCTAACAGCTGACTTTAAGTAAAGTAAGAGAGAAACTTTTTGTTTTGTTTTGTTTTGTTTTGTTTTTCGAGACAGGGTTTCTCTGTGTAGTCTTGACTTTCCTGGAACTAGCTCTGTAGACCAGGCTGGCCTCGAACTCACAGAGATCCACCTGCCTCTGCCTCCCAAAAGTTAGGATTAAAAAAATGGACTACCACTGTCTGGCTCAATAAGTCATTCTTGTATTATCTTAGTTTAAACAAAGGTATATGCATTACAGATAAACCAGAAAGAAAAGAAAACGAACCCAAATGTATGCAAACTGAAAGAAAATAATGAAACTCACCTGAATAACCCTGTATCTACCCCTGGGCTCCAGCCACAGTCTGAGTAGTGAAAGTCTTAAGTGCACTTACTGACTTATTTATTCTCAGTACCGAGAACTAAACCTAGGGCTTTCCACATGCAAGACATCCACCCTGACACTAAGCTAAACCCCCAGCCTTTCATCTAAACTTCATTTAGTCATTCAGGCTGGCCTCAGAAATGCCAGTTTTTGTGCCCTAGCCTCCTGCAGAGATGGGATTACAGATATGCACCACTACTCCCAGCTTAATTGCACTTTTTAACTGAGCCAAATAACCTTTCCAAACCCAATTTAAGATGTCATTAATTGTACACTAATTATAATTGAGAATTTATAACCGCCAAAAATGTATTACATACTTGACTACATTTTACATTTCATTACTGAGAAGAAAAACTTTAGCATTTGTAGAACATTAAGTACGTAATTATAAAAGGCCAGTGTCATTGGGTTTATGACCTTTTTCTGATGGAAAACAATGGCTATTGGATAGAACATTATCCCACTACTAAGCAGCTACCTGAGAAAGAAAAGTCAGTACCACAAGCAGAATATCTCTTTTGTTTCCCCTGTGAATAAGCAAAAAAGCACAAAAGATTAAATGAAGTCATTTTGGAGGGTTTTATTCTAGGAAAAATGGGTTAGATATTCCATTTTTATTTACTTATTGTGTGTGTATCTATGTGTGTGATGTGGAGGTCAGAGAAGAACCTGCAGGAATCTGTTTGTTCCTTTTACCATGGGGGCCTTGACCCCTGGAGCTATCTAGCCAGCTTGAAAACTCTCTTTTTATGCTTTATTTTCCATGCAACCTATTAAAAGAACGCAATAAAATATAACTGCAAAATCACGTTCCCTTAAATTTTAAATATACATATATTACAATTAAGCTATTTGATAATTCAGAAGGGGTTCTAGTAGAGCAGAATTTTCTTCCTGCTTAGCAAACCTTTTAGAAAATTGTGAAACCAGAGAAATGATGTCAGAAACAAAACAAAACAAAACTGTAAGCTAACTAAGTGCTGGGTGGTGGTGGTACACGCCTTTAATCCCAGCACTCATCAGGCAGAGGCAGGCAGATCTCTGTGAGTTCGAGGCCAGCCTGGTCTACAGAATGAGTTCCAAGAAAGGCTCTAAAGCTACAGAGAAACCATGTCTCAGAAAAAAAAAAACCTAGGCAAACCAACAGCCTTATTCCTTTTAGATGGTGAAGTCAGTATGTTCTTTGCGCAGTGTCTTTTCCCCTTATATTTAAAGATATCTGAAACATTCCCATATTTTATTCCTTGTATTTTAATGTCTCAATATTTTAAAACATATTTTTAGAAGATAGAAGACAAAGCTAGAATCAACAAAAATTAGAATAAAAAATGTATAGTGTCAGGACATACAAGCTAGATAGTTCCTTTGTTTTTTTGTTTTTGTTTTTTTTTTTTTTTTCTTTTTAGGAAGCCTTTTCCTAATAAAGCCAGACCTAGAAATCCCGACTGTCCTGCTTCTGTCTTTCCAGTATCGGGATCATGGCATGCACGATCACACCCAGCTTGTTATGCCATCTTAAAGATGCCCTTAAAAGTGTTTGAACCTGATTGAGTGCCTTCCTTTCCAGGTTGAATGTAATAGCAAGAATCCACTTTTAAACCATCAAGAAGCACACATTAATAGATGTGATATAATTACAGTTTCATTTACTTGATGGCTAAGAAAGAAGTAAAGTGTATGGAAAGAAAACATAAAGATATTCTGAAATACAAGGTAAAACAAATTCTAGATGCAAGGTGCTCATGCCACAGCACAGTAATATCAACTATATTTTTGTTTGAAGACTACTCAAAGAAAAGAACAGGCTCACTGCTTATCAAAGCAATACAAGTGAAATCAAAATGTGAGACAAAAGGGATGTTTAATGTGCAAACATTGTAACAAAATGAGAGTGTTTGGACATCTAAGAGTATGATAGCCATCTTTTATGATTTATGCTATAGAAATCATGCTGGGAGATGTTTAATCACACTGCGAACTTAAATTTGCATTTGTGTTAATTAAATAAAATTAACCTTGAGTCAGGAGTCACTAGTTGACAGAAAGCAATCATAGAACATCAGAGGGCATCCGGGAGGGAAAGCCAGAAGCACCAGAAAGAGTGGGGAGGAGTTTTAAGTGGTGTGGCTTTTTCTGTTTTGGCAGAGTGGAAGGACAGGCTTTTTGGGGGACGCCAGGGAAAATTAAGTCTCTATTTCATTTTTTGTGAGTTGGTGGCCCAAAGAAAAATTCATCTACAAAACCTAATGCATTTTATATACAGAATTAACTGTCAGTGAAGTGGAAAACAAGGAAAAAGATATGGTACTTACTCTCTTAGAACTGCATACCATATTGGCACCGGCAGCAAGCAATACACATAGTAAGTCCAGGGACAGGCTTGGATCAGCAGAAAGCATGCCATTAAAACACCAATAGCTACAAAGCTACATGGCAGAAGACGGTGTGGTTTCTGAAAATGAAACGGAGCATTCAAATACATTGAAACCCTTGCTGATTGATAGTTGTTAAGATTTTATAAAGGGAAAAATATTTTCTTCCAAAGTTTGTTCCACTAGATAATTAATTACAGTTCTTCCAAAATGAAAAATCTATCACTTGAGGGTAATAGCATATCTGAAAAGAAACTGGCTATCCTAGAATGGTTACTGTCAAGTAATTCTCAGCTAAAGACTGGCAATGGTCCTAAAGTTGGTTTGTAAATAACTCATTCAGAACTCTGAACATAGTTGCTCTTAGAAACAATTTTTTAAAATCTTGACTGGCTTCTATGGCAGGCTCACAAGGACCTATTTATCACACAAGAAACCGCTCTTCATTTGGAAATAAACTTTCTTTCTATCAAGCTCCAACCTGCCGTGCTGCCCATTTGCCTCTCTCTCCCACTGCCTACACACAGTTGGACCCTTCAGTTACGTCCACTGCCCTCAGCCCCACAGAAGTTCCTAGTGCAAACACCACAGACTCCCAAGGCCTCTTGGTGCTCTGGGCCAGGTGTAAGTGCAAGGGTCAAGGACACCGTCCAAGACCTGGAAATGGGGCACGTTTAAGGGAACATAATAATGCTAAAAACTAGAGTCCTAGGGTCTGAAGCAGTGATTACAAAATGATACAAAGTAATTAAGCTCCTTCAGATAATATTGAGTATGCCTAGAGAGAAGAAAGGAATGGGAGGGGGGGTGCTCTTTTGTAAATGTAATGAGAATTAAGAGTCTCTTTATAGAAACACACAAATTTAGGGAGAAAGAAGAAAATATTAAATATGTCACATCTCTTTTTGATGTTTTTCTCTACTGGCATTAAATATTATGAAGAAAGAATCAAGGATAAGTCAGGATATCAATGTAAAAAAGGCTGAAACTGAGCACTGTAGCTAAGAGCCTAGGTTCAAGTTCATAAACTGGCTATGATATTGTGACGGTGATCGTGGTTGTCAACTTTACACACCTGGGAGGAGGGAACTTCAACTGAGGACCTGCTCGTCAGACTGGCTTGTGAGCATGTCTGCACAGCATTTTCCTGAGTAACAGCTAATGTGGGAGGGATCAGTCCAAAGTACAAAGCTTTCCTTGACAAAGTTTTGTTCTATCCATAATATGGGGACAATAAATATATACTAATTTATCAATAATAAGAAATCAGATTCCACAGGGCTTAACAAAGTAACTAGAACATTAATGCCACTTACTAAATGATGGCTATTATTTTTATTTTTATTCTTTTTTGCATTAGTTTCAGCAATGATAGAATCTCTCAATTGGCAGCACAAGAAATAAAGATGTAAGAGACACCAGTGGAGGTCCCAAAGCAAAATGCTGGGGGATATAAGGTCAAATTCAAATGAATATGGACAAATATGATCTCTAAAAATCGAAAGTGGCTAGATTACAATTGATTGTACAAGATTATAACTCACACTATTTTGAAATAAATAATATAATAATAAATGAAAGATAAGATACTGATGGAGGAAGGTCATTGGTAAATAAAATACAGGTAAATAAAAATCATGTCTTTAAAAATAAACTCACAATAAGACTTACTTTTTTCCCCATTATCATTATGATGGATTGCCTTTTATTTAAAATATGGCAATTCTTGCAGTATCATATTAGACACGTAACATATTTTAAGGTTGCCATTTGTAGTATGATATGCAGTGACCAATATCATGGAGTGTGGCCATGTGTGTTTCTTACCTACTTTAATAGCAAGATTTTCCATGGTAAAATCTGACCATCATATTTCTCTATAGAATACCTAGCCTTGTTCTATACACTCAATTAATAAGCAAAAAGAACTATCAACTACGAATTCTTGACACATTAACAGAAGTATCATATCTTCTTTTCTAATGTTCTGAACAGCGAGAGGAGCAGAAACAAGAGTCTCTGGCCTAGACCTCAGTCCCCCACACCCTGTCTGGGAGGCTGTTACCAAGTTAGCTCATTCCCTCAGCTTCGTCTCATCTTTTGTGAACAGCAGTTACAGGGCACAGTTAGAGGCAAAGAACACAGAATACATTTCAAGGACTCAGTAGAATTCCTAGATGCATCTCTCCATTACCAAAACATAATCATTTCTGTGTATTTCTCTAATATGTAAAAAATAATTCCCTTTACAGTCAATTTCAAATACAGTGGAATAATTAAAATTACTTGGAAGAAATTATACAAGATGTGTTACAGAACTGTAAAGAATTGAAATTAAGCAATAATGTTCTTCTCCTTACATTACAGACAAAATATAAAATGATAAAAGTTACCACTAGAAATGCAGTATAATATAATAACGATTATTATTAAAAATATACTAGCAGAATACATTCCTTTCTAGAGGATTTCGACATGGTAATAATCATGAGAGAGAATGAAGTTTAGGAAATGGAGGTTGGATACTCTGCCTGGTAAATGATACTCAGAAACACACTTTAAGACAGGGAAGTGTTCTAAAGCAGTAAAACCAAGTATGTACTGTTAGAGTCTAGTTAGAGCAGTGCTTCTCAACCTATGGGTCAGAACCCTTTGAGGAGTTAATTATAATGACTCTTTCAAAGGGGTCACTTCAGATAATCAGAAAGCACAATTTGTAACAGTAGTGAAATTACAGTTATGAAGTAGCAAAGAAAAGAATTTTATGGTTGGGAGTCACCACAACATGATGAACTGTATCAAAGGATCACAGCACTTGTTTAGAAGTTTGACCTCTTCCTTTCATTGAAAGCACAGCAGGCTAGACTTGCATTCTCAAAACAAGGTAAAGAAAACATTCTGGGAATTTATAGTAAGCTGAAAGAGGAATAAAGTCAGGAATATAATAAATATTATGTTAATTGTTTAATATTAATTAATTAATTAATATGTGAACGATGACTTCATTGTTTGCCTAGCTTTCAATATGAAATAATGATAAATATACTGCTTTCGGTTTTTCTGGTTTTTGAGACAGGGTTTCGTGTGTGGCCCACACTGTCCTGGAACTTGCTGTGTAGAAGAGGATGACCTTGAACTTAGAAATCCACCTGCCCCTGTCTCCTGAGCACTGTGATGAAGGGTGTGTGCTATCACGCCTGGCTTGGAGTGGTTTTTGTTTTTTATGATTTATTTATTAAGGTGCATGGGTATATGCATGCATGAATTTATGTGTCACTTCTAATCAGATGCCCAGGGACACCAGGGTCCATCAGAATCCCTGGAACTGAAGTTACAGGTGATTGTGTACCACACGATATGGGATCTAGGAACCAAAGTCAGGTCCTCAGCAAGAGCAGTAAGCATTTTCCACCTCTGAGCATTTCTCTGAGCCCTGAAGCAGCTCCTAATGACCTATCTCGAAGGATGCGGAACACTTACAATGAGCAGTGTGACCAATGCACCCTCTTAGCCACCAACAAAACAGATGCAACAGAAAACATAGCCAAAACAAAAGAAAGCAAAGGACAGACACATCAGTTCAATTACTCTTACACTTACATATTCTATGAACTCACTATACATGATTTGATTCAGTTTCTTAATCCTTATTCCTGGTGACTTTGATACTGTCATCTGAATCTTTGTTACATCGTCCAGACTTACCTTAACTTCCATCCTAGCACTCCTTGTGAGATTAGAATGAGATTTGAGGATTAACAAAGAAGCATAAGACGTCCATCCCACAAAACCAACAGCAACACTGATGCCCAGAAAGAATCTGTCGTAAGTGTGATAATAGGACAATCCTTTCAATGCGAGATCAATCAGCTCCTCACAGAGGGAGACCTAGGGGGACAAAACGTAAGTAGAACTTGCAGTGAAACAATAGAAGTCAAGTTTCCCTGAACCCAGGAAAACTGGCGTTCCACAGAATCAAACCACTAAGCGTGAGTAACTACAGATGGGAGGATTAGGAATGGATTTTAACTGTGAGGCTCTTGTTGCAAAACATGAAAAAAAAGTCTCAAAATAAAACAGATTTTTCAATTTGGTAAGATAGTGCATTTTAATGAAAACTGTCTGTAATCTATGCTGTTTGAAAGTATTCCTTGTGCAGAAATGGTTCTCAGATGACACATACAGGAAACGAAGGTTCTTTAGCATTAGACCAAGTAAAGGAAATGCCTATATGTATATACATGTGTAAACATGTGTGCATATGCATTATATTTTACTTTCATATCATATTATGCAAATCTACTGTAAAATATCACCAAAATTGCAAAATGTTAGAAAAGAACAATAGTTTAGTGAACTGGGTGTGTAGTTTAGTGGCAGAGTAGTTGCCTAGCATATGAGAAGCCCTGGGTTCAAATACTACCAAAGGAAGTCTAAAATTTTAAATTATAATTAAAAAATTATAAAATAGCAGGAAGTAGCCTGGAAAACTATTCCCACATTCCCCCAAAATAGAATATGGATGTTTGTCTTTGTTTGGAGTGTTGGTTATAAGTTGTATGGATAATAGTCAGGAAGAAAGCTAAACAAAGGAGATTAGATTTAGCGCCTCTGTTTTGAAAAAGTGGGGTGGCACATGCCTCTAATCCCAGCTCTTGGGGTGTCAGAGACAGGAGGATCTCTGTGAGTTTCAGGCCACTCTGGTCTATAAAAGCTAGTTCCAGGACAGGCTCCAGAGTTACAAAGAAACCCTGCCTCAAAAAAACAAAACAAAACCAAAAAGAGAGATGTGTGTGTATGTGTATACCTTTTGTCAGAATATTAATGGTCATATAGGGTACCAACAAATCTGACAAAAAGGCTTAATCTAGTTTCCCCTACATGATTTTGGCTTTGTGTCTCTGTCAGATAAGCAGGAATTAAGTTTTTGTATTCTAGATGTACTTAACAAGTGTGTTCCTTTAACCTCTCCATGATCTGTTGCATATGGCATTTAAAATGTTTTAAGTTTTCTACAGTGAAACATGAACATTCCTAACAGCGACCTCTGAAGTCTCCAAAAGTTTATTGGGCCCCACAACAATGAATGCACCTGGATTGTGGTAACACATCTAAGTTGACTAATAGAACCCAAAGATAAGCTTTGGACTACCAACTGCTCAGGACAATTTCAAGGTTAGCTGTGATGGTTCAGGCTCATGACTATACCAGCCCTACACTTTCCCATTACACAGAGACTGTCAACAAATGACACAGCGAGCTCTCCCAGGACTTGACCAGTATTTCAATTTTATCAGGGTTTCCTAGATATGCTGTCACACTCCAGACAGAAGGATGCAACCTAGAGAACACAACAGCCACATTCCCAAGTGGTGGGGGAGATGGTTTTCGGTCATTCGGTTATGGATATTATTACTTGGGGTTGGTTACAGTTGTTATTAGTAATGGTCAGGAAAAAAAGCTGAACAAAGGATACTAGATTCAGGGATCTCATTCTGAAAAGAAAAAAGAAGGATATAGAAATGATAGGGTAGATTAACGAATCTACTTTTAAACGAAAAAATCAACTACTATTCTTAAATATTTTATATTGGTACAGATTTTTATATGATATAAATTTGATATTATTTTTGTTATACTGTATATATGTTTCTGCTCTTGTTTAAGATATTTTGTATATTGATACAAATTTAAGGCTATTTTTGTTAGAACATACTGAACATAAAATTCTGCTCTGGCTTAAGGTATTGTATCTATGCAGCTCATTTAACAATGTAATATAAGTTTCTAGTCCTTGAAAGTTATTATTACAAACTATTTAGGATAAAAAAATGCAGGTTAGTAGTTAGTCACCTATTACAGTCAAACTTATAGGCATGTCATGTTTTCAAGGTCAAACAGAGATATATTTTAGATAGATGGGTAGTCTTCAAATACTTGAGAGGTCTTCAGAATATGGAAACATTTAAGATGTTTTAATAACATAGATTTTTATGGCAGTGAGACATGTCTCTTCCTGGCAGCACCAATCTACTTCAAAGAAGATAATGGGAATCAAAGAAATTCCATATGGAGTTTACTTTCTTTGTGGCAAAGTAAGCTACCAGGCAAGAAACTGTCCTTGCCTTGACTGCTGATAGAATGCTGTCCAAACTGGACAAGCAGGACACAAATGAAAGTGACTGCAGAACTTTCACAGAAACGTCTTTCAAATGTTCTAGGCCTGTAACAGGCCAAAGATGGATTCCCCAACATACAGAGGAACTGTGGATGACTGTTCCAGCAGTCAGCTGTTTCTGTCGTTTCTTAGCTTTGGAAGTTGTTTGCTCTGCTCAGGTAATATTTTTTCTTCTCAGGTCTCTAATGGAGTTGAATACTAGATAGTTATAGCTATAGTTTTCTTTGTTACCAATTTCTGAAAAGAAGCTCACAAAAGAGGTGTTAAGTTTATAAAGTTGAAAGATATAGAAAAAAGATTTTGGGTTGTTAATGCAAGTTAGGATACAATGTGAATTAGGTAAAAAAAAATTGGACTCACCAAAATAGGATAGATAATGGAGTACTTTCTCTGAAACTGTCAAATGCAAATGTACTAGACATTGTTAATGTAATTCTTACTTGTATATATTTGAATATAGTTATCATACTTATTATATATAGTTTTAGTATGTTACTTAAAACCTTTTTATTTAGACAAAAAGGGGAAATGTGTGATGTTTGATTGCATTCTGACAATAAAGTTTGCTCTGAGTTGTTGTAGGATAATGCTCTTGTACTCTGTAAAGAGGTGTCACTTCTATTGGTTTAATAAAACACCAATTAGCCAGTAACCAGGCAAGAAGTATAAGCAGATTGATCAGACTAGGAGAATTCTGGGAAGAGGAAAGGTTCAGTCTGCAGTCATCACCCAGACACAGAAGATGAGAATGCCTCACAGATAAAAGGTACTAAGCCACGTGGCTAACACAGACAAGAATTATGGGTTAATGTAAGTTATAAAAGTTAATAAGAAACCCGAGCTAATATGCCAACCAGTTTATAATTAAGGTAGACCTCTGTGTATTTCTTTGGGACTGAATGGCTGCAGGACCAGAGGAAAGGCTCAGTCTGCAGTCACCAGCCAGATGGAAAGCAAGCAAGATGAGAATGCCTTACTGCGGAAGGTACCAAGATGAGAGTCCCTCACTGAGTAAGGTACCAAGATGAGAGTCCCTCACTGAGTAAGGTGCCAAGATGAGAGTCCCTCACTGAGTAAGGTACCAAGATGAGAGTCCCTCACTGAGTAAGGTACCAAGATGAGAGTCCCTCACTGAGTAAGGTACCAAGATGAGAGTCCCTCACTGAGTAAGGTACCAAGATGAGAGTCCCTCACTGAGTAAGGTGCCAAGCCACAAGGCTAAACACAGATAGTTTATAATTAATATAAACCTCTGTGTGTTTGTTGGGACTGAATGGCTATGGGACTGGGCAGGACAGAAATTTCCATCTACATTGAGTCAGAGGGCAGAGTTAACCACTAATTTACCAAAATTAACCATAGAGGTCTTGGACTGGGGACAAATAGGAGACAGGAAGTTCTTGATGGAGGAATGGAAGAAAAAGAAAATCACTGGTGGCTTCTCCACTTCTCTGATCATTCAGGTTCTCACCCTGATATATGATACCCGATTCTTTACTGATAGAGAATAATTAGATAAATGCTTCAGTGTGATAGTGTAAGTGGCAAATGTGGTGCTCTGCACCCTCATAAGGGGATGATGGTTACTTGAAATTTGTTTTTTCATTGGGAAAAAACAAACAACAAGCCAACAAAAACAGCAATACAGCTCCTTTCTAAAGCCAAACTAGAAAACTGCAGTCACAGACTGCCTGAAATAAGAAGCATGTCTAAGGCTAAAGGCTCCTCAGGAAATCTCCAGTCTGCCTGATGTGCTCCCTACATATAGTTTACCCTGCCCTGACCACAAGTGCTCTTATACTTACTACTTCATCAAATTTTTCTTGTTTTATATAAGACCTTGCTTTTCTTAAAATATCCAGCTGCTGAGAATCAGAGAGCAACCTATAGAAGGAAAAATAGTTTTAGTGTTTTCTCATTTGGTTTTTATCATTTCATGATTTTTATTCTTATTTGAAAATAAGATAGTAAAAATTGAGAAAACAAAATAAAACCAAATAAAAATGGAAAAGAAAGAAAACATTAGGTTAAAGCGTATAGTTGCTAGCTATCTGAATGCCTCCAAGAAAAAGATTACATCATCCCAAATATCTTTTATTTTTAAATTTTTTTGGTAGTGCTAGGAATCAAACAGAAAGCCTTAGATATGATAAGCAATAGCCCCGCTGATGAGTTATATTCCAATCCCTTACATAAAGCTTTAAACACTAAGTACATTTAAGAAAATTATATAAATCATCATTCTAAGAAAATTTAAGTCCATAACAAAGAAATTCTTACTAAGTCAAGGTAATTACTAGACTACTGAGTTCCATCACTAAGCCTTCCTATGTGTATACTAGTCACAAAGATAGGGTAGCATGGTAACTCATCAAGTGTGCTTTTTATGCCTTATTAAAACAGGGGCTAAGAATCCATATTAAACCAGGAGAGGCTAACCAACAAAAGGAGTTAATGAATAATTTGAACCTATTCAGCATTCTTGCACTACAATGAATTCAGAGAAACAATACAGAATAGAGAATAACTCGAAGCTATATAAGCCCAAAGGCATTATTAACATTATAAAGAAAGCAACAAATATCATCAGAACAATCACCTTTATAAAATGAATAAGTATGTCTAAATGAAAACTTGAATACATATTGCTGAACTAAGTCTCCATTCCTAACATGAGTATATTCAAATCTTGACAATGCATAAAAAGTTACTGAAGGCACCGAAAGTTGCATGACGTATGACAAAGACTAGGACAACTGTATATGGTCAACATACCATAATCATTTGTCTTCTTTCTAGTTAGTGATTTCCCAACTCTGAAGAGACTTAACTCTGATGAGAAGTAAATCTTTTAAATAATTTGATGTGGGATAGTCTGAAGTTCATTTTAGAACTTGAGACTCTTTTCTAGAAAATACACTTAATTTCAGACATTGCATGTTTTTCCAAAAATATTCATGAACCACAGAAGACTACCTACAAAATTTCTTGAAATCTACAGGAATCATGGTTAAGAATTGGGTTGAGGGGCTGAAGAGATGACTCAGGGTTAAGAGACTTGCTGCTCTTCCAGAGGACCTGAGTTCAGTTCCCAGCATCCATGTTAAGTGGCTTGCAACTACCTATAACTGCAATTCTGGGAATCTAATGTTCTGGCCTCCACAGGCACTGAACTCACATACACACATAAACATACACACACACACACACCAACACATAATTAAAACTAATACAAATAAACTTAAAAGAAAAATCAATCTGTTCTGATTCTAAGATCTCTCAGCTCATTCAACTGAAAAGAACCCAATCAAGGGCTCTCATGTTTCTGATTGCAGAAGAACCCACCATCCTCCCATCCTCACCCTCCACAGAATTTAATTTGTAAAGAAAAGGTATCACAGGCAGGAATAGAAAGAAAATAAAAAATGTTACTTCAAAATGTCATTTTGGTCCATTTTCCTATGCTTTTGAACACCAAACATTGGAATGTTTTCCTGGAAGCCTTGAATTACTGAGCCAAGAGCGCAGGCAGTACTGATTTATAGCTGACCTCTTCTTCACTGCTCTGATCTACTCTGATGGTAAACACTTGGTGGAGGAGGTCCTTCTGTATTTGTGTTGCTTTCATTGGTTAATAAACTGCTTTGGGCCTGGTGATAGGGCAGAACTTAGGAAGGCAGAGAAGACAGAACTGAGTGTGGGGAGGAAGAAAGCACCGAGAGAGAACGGCCATGCAGCTGCCAGGTCAGACATGCTGCATCTTTCCAGGTAAGCCACGACCTCGTGGTGAACACAGATTATTAGAAAGGGGTTAAATCAAGATGTGAGAGTTAGCCGACAGGAGGCTAGAGCTAATGGGCCAATCAGTAATTTAATTAATACAAGTTCTGTGTGGTTATTTCATGTATAAGCTAGCCGGGCGGCCGGGACCAAAAGCAGGCCCTCTCTCCTTCAACAAATCCTGACTGCCTCCACCAACTCCTCACAATTAATATGGCTTCTTTGATCGACTTCTTCAATTATAAGCTCTAAGCTCCCTACACTACTTCTACTCCTCTTAATTACTTGTGATTCCAGACACACACACGCATGCACACACACACGCACGCGCACACACACACGCGCGCGCGCACACATGCACACACACGCACACACACACACATACGCGCGCTCACGTGCACACATGCACACACACACCATTTTTCATCTGTCATCTATCTTGCACTTACATCTGAGTTCTTGTCCATAAAGATCTTTATGCTCTCTAAAATCAAATCTTTATGGCCCATTCCAAACCTTTCCTCACACCACTACCACTTTACTGTGGGTTAATAATCAGTTTATTCACATTCAGTTACATCTTAACCTCATGTGGATCAAGATAATGTCTTATACGTCCATTAAACTTCACCATAATACTTAGCAAAGTACTAAGCACACAGAATGAATCAATAAATCTTAATGGGTAAGATTAAATTCTATCAAAGAACCTGTTGTAGTAAGTAGCACATGCCTTTAGCTCTCAGGTGGCAAAGGATCTCAGATTTGGGACCATCCTCACATTCGGGATCAGACACGAATGAGTCACAGAGCGAGACTGGGGCATGTTTGTTTGTTTTTTTTTAGCTTTGTTTATAAAGCTATTAAAATGCTGTAGGCCTTTAAGTAGGAAAAAAATCAAAGAATGGTATAGTTATACTGTTATTCTAAAAAGACTAAGGATCTGATAAATTAAGTTAACAAAGATGAAAATTAAAAAGATTGAGAGAAACATTTTGAAGAAGTATCTGTGGCCCATTACAGTATGTGAGGGACACTTGAGTAAAGATGCAGGAGTGTTTAGAAATATCAAAAGTGTGTGGCATGCTCAAGCTACGGTTTATCTGGATGGTCAGCATGTAGAGCTACCTGAGACTGCAGTTCTCACTGTGGGTCATGATCCCTTTGCGGGGTGCATATAAGATATCTTTTATATCAATATTTATAATCCATAACTAGCAAAATTACAGTTATGATGTAACAGCAAAATAATTTTATGGTTGGGAGTCACTACAATGTGAGTACTATAGAGTTCCAGCATTAGGAAGACTGAGCACCACTGATCTAAGACATTATTAACTGAGGGTGAAGGTCTTCCCTCAAAGTGTGTCAGGGACATAGAGAAAAGAAGCAATGTCACCTGCCTTGCTTTTCATCTCTCAGGAAGCATGGATACTGCCATTGCCACTACTGTCCTCGGCTCAGTCAAGCTCCAGCTCCTACCACATGCCAATAACTCTCCAGAGATTTTAAGCTTCCTTAGAGACGGGACTGGAAATGCTGAGACTTCCAGTTTCATGGACTAAGCAGATAAGGGGTATCTTTGCCTCTCCACTATGGAAACTATCACTGATGAGACTCTCCAGCCCACATTCTGTAAGCCAGTCTATCAAATCCTGTTTAATAGTCTATGTGTTCTCTAGAGGAACAGAACCTATATACTATAGAACAGAACCTAATATACTATAGGATTCATTGAAATAATATTTTACATATATGCCATATATGGAAAGGCATAACAAGCTACAACTTTCCTTAGAAAAAATTACTAAGATTGGAACACTAGGCAGAAAAGGAGACATTTTTATCTTTGGTTCTATAATTTGAAATGTGTGCATATGCTATTTTTCTCCTTAACATTTTACTAACAAGGTAAAATAAAATCCTTAAAATGATGAATTTAGCCATAGCTTCAGGCTGTCGGTGAATTTTGGAATATCAGTATAGCCATCAGAAACAAGAAAGTGTGGTAAATTTTAAATTAAATTAAAATTCAATTTATAAGTGCAAAGACAATCAAGGGCTAAGAGCCTAGAGTGATGGAAAGCAAAGAAAAAAGAGAACTTTCTACAAGTGTAAGTCTTATGAAAACATTTCTATTTTGGGGACAAGGCAAGAAGCTGAGAGTTTAAAGTACAGATACTGCCAAACATAAAGCAAAATCTGTGGGGACGTCAGCAATCCCGAGACCAGAGAGATGAAAATTAAACTCTGTGGCTGCAAATGTTGTCTGGATATGTTTAATTGTGGATTATTTAAAATAGACCTAGAATGACTTTTTTTAAAGATTTTATTATTTGTATATATATGTGTATGTATATATGTATATATATGTACAAATAATATATTTATGTATATATACTATAATATATATATGAGTTTTATAATTTGTATTATGTATGGGAGTTTGGCCAGCATGTATGTATGTTCACCATATGTGTAGTGCCCACACAGGCCAGCAGACAGTGTCAGATTTCCTGGAAGCAGGATTGCACATAGTTGTGAGCTGCCACTGGGAAATGAACCCAGGTGCTATGGAAAAGCAACCAGTGCTCTTAATGCCTGAGCCATTTCTCCAGACCCAAGAAAGACTTAGGCTATACTATCCTAAAACAAATTCTGAGGTACAATTTCAAGAAAAGAAAAAAAAAGGAAAACAGGAGTTTTCATAAGAAACACTACATACCACACCACAGGAGATGACACAATTTGAAAAACTCATTTTTAAAAAAGGAACGGGACAAAGGTTCTGGTGACAGGGAGGGACAAGGAGGGCCATTTGTGGAGACAGGAAAGAGGTTACTTTTTAAATATTTATTTATATTTATTTATTATGTATACAATAGTCTGTCTGTGTGTATGTCTGCAGGCCAGAAGAGGGCATCAGGAGGTGAAGCCTAGTGAGACAAAGTAGGTCACTAGAATTACGCATTTGAAAGACATTTGTCCTGAGCTCCTTAGTCATTCTCATGCTTAAATATTCTCATTCTTTCTCTTTCCCTCTCCTTCCCTCCTGGTCATCAAGAAATAACATCTTTGCTCAACCATGCTAGCAGTTCATGAGCTGAACCCTCTAACATTGCAAGCCTTTCCATTGTTTCTCAAGTAATTCAACACCATGACAAAAAGGCTGGCGGACACAGGAACTGAGGTGAAAGATAGAGGAAATGGGAGTCTTATCCTTCAGAGGGGAACTACTATAGCTATTATTTTGAGTTAATGGAGCTATGAGTTGTATACTTTTCTTGGCACATATTAACTTATTTTACAATTTTAACAACTTTCAAATATGTACGATAGAGGAAGGAGTATTCATGGAAGAAAAGATGGAAAGATTCTCTGTGTGACACACTACATGTTGGGGCTGACTCAACACAGGTCTCCTGCTCTTATGACCTCAGAGTCAGTTCTTCTACCTGCCTCAGGCATTGAAGAGGGGCAGGGAGAAGGGGGACGACTCTCCCTTAGCTATGCCACCATATGACAGATGAGAAATGGGGACAGCTCTCCCCATTGCATCGGTGCTGGCACACCCACACCTCCACCATCAGGGTCAGTTCCACTGTGATGCCCAGGCCAGGTACAGGGTTCACTTTCCCAAGTGCTGCAGCTGGTAAGGGGAAGGGCAATCTTCCTTGGTGGGAACCCCTGCTGTGCTTTGTTTGTATTGGTTAATAAATAAAGAAACTTCTTTGCCCTAACAGGGCAGAACTTAGGTAGGTGGAGAAGACAGAACTGATTGCTGGGAGGAAGAAAGCAGAGTCAGAGAGACACCATGGAACCACCAGAATCAGACATGCCAGATCTTTCCTGGTAAGCCTCTGCCACATGGTGATACATAGATTAATAGAAATGGGCTAAACTAAGGTGTAAGAGTTAGCCAATAAGATATTAGAGCTAATAGGCCAAGCAGTGATTTAATGAACACAGTTTCTGTGTGATTATTCTGGGGCTAAGCTAGCTGGGCAGCAGGGATGAACAAGCGGCCCTCTCCCTTGCAACAATTGGCGTCAACAAGATGGACTAAATCCACTTAAAAACCTGAGAGAGCTTAATTTTAAACAAAAAAAATATACGAGGTTTAACACAGCTTTTTGCTGGTGGCATGCCACAGCTCCTTTAAGAGAGTTTTTCGTGACTCAGCCATGGCAAAAGAAAAAAAAAGCCAAGCAGTTTTAAAATGCCAGCTTTCTGGGCTATGCTACTAGCGCGACCTCTGGCTCTTGCAGGAAACAGAGCATTTGGATGGGGTTTGTGAGTAAAGTGCTATGGCTTGCTTGAAACATGGACTCTCTGTGTGCCTGGAAGTGGGATGGTGTGTGCTGCTCAGAAGCACAAGTGGCTCTGCCATGCTGGACTGTGCAGAGCTCCGAGCAGGAACTACTGTATTTATCATAGTAAAAGCTCAGCTTAAGTGTTAGACTGGGCAGGAAAATAGGTGCTATCGTATTACCCCTACTAATTGCACAACTTAAGTTTTTAAGAAGCTCTTAACATTGTAAGAAGTGTTCCTGGACAGAAAAGAATTACAGATTTGCAATAGGACAGATTCAGACATAAACAGCCTCTAAATGGGTCACAGTGTTGGATAAATGTATGTAGGCTTGGGAGAGAGAAGGAAAAGAGTATAGAAAGTCATAAAATAAAGTTAATGAGGCCATATGGATATCTGTGGTCTGTGCTGCTGCTGAAGGTCATACCCATGTCTGTGGTCCTACTGCAGAGAGGGCTGTATTGATGTCTGTCATTTGTGTTACCACAAAAGGCCATGCAGATATCAATGGTCTGTGTGCTGCCACCTGAAGCCATGTTGATGACCGGGGGGGGGGGGGGGGGGGGGGGGGGGGGGGGGGGGGGGCTGTGCTGTAAATGGAGGCAATACTGATGTTCATGATCCATGCTGCTGCCAAAGGCCATGTCTGAGTCCATGGTCCTTACTGGAGCTGGGGGCTGTACTGATGTATGAC
>JABTXL010005713.1:1124030-1147572 GCA_025134845.1 Neodon shergylaensis
GAGACCATGTGGATATCCGTGGTCCGTGTTGTTACCAGAAACCATATAAAAGTCTAAGGAGAGACAGCTTTTGGGGTTCAGCCCCAAGACACTCTTCAGGGTTCAGAATGAAGGCAACTGCAGCAAAAAGGACTTTTTCTGAGAGTGAACGAACTCTCTCACACAAGGTTCCAAGGTTCCAGGAGTGAGGCCATGACCTGATTTGGTGGAGGGGGGGGCAGAGTCCCAGTGACAAACCTTGAGACACAGGTCTACTGTTAACAGACTACAAGCAAAGAACTGAAGAACTGACGTGCTTTTCTTTGGGTGCTTTGTGTTGCGACTCTGCCCTTGTGTGGAGCTGTAAGGTTTTAACCTGTGACCTAGTTACAGAAAGCCTTCAGTCTAGTTTGGATGTGCTCTGAGGTAAAGGTGAGCTAACTGTGTGCAGGTAGTCTGAACAAAAGGACAAAGCAGGCTTTTAAGTGTTTTCAATTCTTGTGGGACAAATAGATCTAATAATGAAGCATGTCCCAGTATATGTTCTACATATCAAAACTATAAAGATGAGGAGCTGAGAGATGGCTCAGAGGTTAAGAGCACTGCCTGTTCTTCCAAAGGTCCTGAGTTCAATTCCCGGCAACCACATGGTGGCTCACAACCATCTGTAATGAAGTCTGGTGCCCTCTTCTGGCCTGCAGACATACACACAGACAGAATACTGTATACATAATAAATAAATATTAAAAAAACTATAAAGATGAATGAAAAGTCATCTTCTGAGCACCAACAGATATATGTGCCCTTAATATTGAGATGTAATCATGAGATTACATACACACATTACATGAAAATGGATGTGGAGATATCATAGCTGTTAATTGCACAAGCGAAATTACAGATGGAAGCAGCAGTTTTCAGAGTTACTGGTCCACAAGCCTTGCTGATGGGGTGCCCCATCAGGGAATACTTCCTCTGGTGGGTTGACACCTGAACTACCCATTGCTATGAGCTGTAACTGCATCAAGGCTCCCAACAGCTCATGAGAACCACTCCTGACAGAAGTGCACAACCGATGCTCCTGTTGACAGTGACGTGCAAGGAAGCTACTTCTGCAGTGGTACTGGTGACTGCAGTCTCAAAGCTGAGAGACAGAGACACAGACGGCTTCTGTGACAGCCCTGTCTCCACCGCACCAAAAACAGTATCAGCCTAGACAGAAACTCATCGGGGAGCACTCTAAAAGTTGTGGTAAGGGAGCTGAAGCAGAGCTCTCCATAACTGAAGGCTTCTGGCGGGGCCGCAGGTAATGAAGGGCCACACTCCAGTATGGGCAACAAAAATTGGACTTGTCTTCTCTTTCTTCTTCTCCTATTTTTTTTTTTCTTTTGAGATGGGGGTTTCTCAGTGTAGCCCTGGCTGTATCTGAACTCAGAGATCCACCTACCTCTGCCTCAAAAGTGCTCGGATTAAAGGAGTATGCCATAATTGCTCAGTTGCCTTCTTCTTCTTTGTTGGGAGAGGTCATAAGGATGGGGTATAGGCATTGGAGAACTGGGAAGACTAGGGTTTGTGATATGAAATTCCCAAATAATAAAAATATTTTTAAAAGATGGACTTCAGTTTTAAAGAGGAAATAGTGTACCTTGTAAATGATTAGTAAAGCAAATTGGTGATGCAAAGAAAGGCTCCTCAAAAAAACAGTGTAAAAATGTAACCTGAGTGAGGAATTTCCATATTTATGAGCCCAAGGAAGCAAATATATAAAAAGAAAGTAATACCATGTTAGAGAAAAACACACTGAATTTTTTAAATAAAATTTATATTTTTAAAATTTTCATGATGAATTTCAAAAGGAGAAAAAAGCATTCAAATGCTTATTCTTCTGGGGCAGGTGCACAGCCTTGTCCAGATCCACTGCCCAACACAGCCTCTTATGAGAACCCTAAGTCTTCCTTCCCGCTTCCCTTCAGATTTTGTTTTGATACAGGCTTATCCTGTGTGTGCCAGGCTGACCTTGGACTGACACAAAGTTTCCTGCTCAGCCCCAGGGCTGGATCACAAACCCACACACACCCAGAAAAAGCGAGCACTGGGAACACAAGGTGTCTCTCCTCTGAGGGCAGTATAGGAAAGGTTTCAAATTTCTCTTAATCATGCAGCGCCATCTGCTGGTCACACCTTGGCATATACTCAGCATTCACAATACCCAATTTTATCCGTTAGATTTTATTCTATTTGTCAAAAGGAATGTTTCATAACTTTTATTCTTTTCCCCCAAGAGTTATTTGTAACTCAGTATGAAACCATTTATTTAGTATAAAACAGAATATGCAATTATAGTAAAAACTAACTGAACTCTTTATAATATCTAAACTATACGTAAGATGTCAGCAATCTTATTTTTTGTTTTAATGCTCTGCTATTCTGCTACCCTGCTGTGGGACAATGGCTTTTACCCTGCCACTTGTATTTTAAATAAATGCTGATTCACCAGTAGCCAGGCAGGAAGTATAGGCAAGGCGACCAGGCAGGAAGGAGAGGTGGGGCAACAAGAATCTTGGGAAAAGGGAAGTTCCAGTCTGCAGTCATCATCCAGACACTGAGCAAACAAGGTGTGACTGCCTCACCAAAAAAGGTACCAAGCCATGTGGCTACCACAGACAAGAATTATGGGCTAATGTAAGTTCTAAGAGTTAATAAGAAGCCTAAGATACTAGGCCAATCGGTTTATAATTAATGTAGATTTCTGTGTGATTTCTTTGGGACTTAACAACTGCGGGATCCGGGCAGGACAGAAATCTCATCGATTCTTCATAGCTATTTAGATAAAAATTTTCAGACAAAAACTTCCTGATGCTGTAAATCTATTATGTAAGTAAAAAAACCTAGAGCTTATCAAATGCTCAGGTGCCAATATTGAAGGAAGGAAGTCAGCACCATGAAGGAAATACTGCTGAACAATGGGGAAAGGGAAGATGAAGGAAAGATGCCTTCATTTCCCTAAAAGGATGGAAGCCACACGCCTTCCCTCATATTCTATGTGAGTAAGACAATGCTCCTTTGATACAGCTTACAAGATGATGTCGTTCTCTGTACACAGATGTTATTAAGAAGCCGATGATATAAAGTAGAACATTTATTGGATTTAATAAAAATAAAAATGTCTCTTGCACTTGGGTACTAGTAATCAATGTTCTTTTGGATATACTGAACACTAAATGCCAGGCTAACACATATAGTTACTGCTCTCAAATATTACTTTTTCAGAATACTTCAAGACAGGAATGAAGCTTTAATACATAAAAGTAAAGATTCTTTTAAAATATAATTTAGTTTATGTCATGCACAACTCCCCAATTATTAGAAAAATAATTTTCAGTATAGTATTATACCTGGTTCTTTTCCCTTTACTAAACTAATAAATTCTCACTATAGAGCTAGCTAATATCCTCATGATACTACTAGCTTGGCATGTATATTTCATGCTTTTCCTGTGCAATCACAATATTATGGCATATATATTTTAAGGTTCATTATATAATGTACCACAGGTAAATCCTTATTTTTCTCACTTAACTTACGAACTTTCTCATCAAGTACATATGTGCTTTTGACCTCACTCTCCATACACCGCCACATATGATTATTTATCTCAGAACACACTGTCAAAAGCAAACCTTTTGGGCAGAGTGTGGGTACGTGTTGGTATTATGCAACCACCCTACAACACAGTTAAGAGTCCAGCAGGCTGTGGAGCCACTCATTGGTTACAGGTTAGGATTAGAAGTCATTTTGCTGTGCTGTAATTTCTTTATCTTTAAAGTACGGAAATACTAGGAACTGCTTCACAAAGCGGATAATACGAGGTGGATATTCTTTTCATAACAACCATCTACACATTCTCTTTTGTGAATTTTGGGCATAATTTTCCATTTTTAAGGTAACATTTTTTCCTAATGCTGTATAAATTTTTTGTGTGTTGGGGAGTGTACATGGGGGGTGAGGGGCAGAGGTCAATCTTGGGATTGCATCCATATTTTGTTTTTGAGATAAGGTCTCTCACTAGAAGAACTGAAAGACTTCTGGCCAGCAGGCCCCAGGAAGCCAATTCCACAGTGTTAAAAGTGCAAATGCACAGTACCACAACTGGCCTCTTTACCTTTTCTACTTTTTAACATAGGTTCTGGAAAATAAACTCAGCTCCTCAGCCTTCAACAGGAAGCACTCTATCACCTGAGTTACTTCCCTGACCTGATGTATACAATCCTCCATAGACCATAAACCATAATGCCTGCTACATAGTCTATAAATAGTTTCTACAAATCTGAGAATGACTTAATCTATATGGTCTATTTTATCTAACACAACATTTAATGCTGATATATTCAAGTTGTCTTTTTCTTATGACGTATTTTGTTTTCTTTATGGGAGTCACATTTTTGTTTTTTAAGAACCATTTTATTTCCTTTTCAACCAATGTTGAATTTGATGTATGACTGGCTTAAGGTAGAGGACCTGGCCGTATTTTATCCAGAACAAAGAAAATGTGCTGTGTGTAAGTCTTCTCCCGCCTGAACTTAAATGCCATCTGTAATCAAAACCAAATATGACATGATATCAATCTCTTTATGTATTTGTACTACCAAGTCAGTTTGTATAACTGCATGCTATACTTGGACCAACGCTGCCTCGTAACTTTAGAATGCATTTGCTGTCTAGTAAAGAAAATCTCTTTATCTTGTTTTTTTCTCAGTATTAGTTAAGTGATTCTTGTAAATCTCTCTCTATAAAATTTGAGAAATATCTTGAACCACATAAAAAATTATTCTTTAGTTAGTAAATTTAGGGTACTGTTAATATTTTATGCTATTTAACAAGACTACTCAATACTTATTTATATTTTATTATGACCTAAAGTAAATTTTATAGTTTTTTTTCCACAATGCACATTTTCCATTCTGTTATGTTTTACTTTTATTCTCAATGGTATTCTTTATCCTGATGTATATTCTACTTGGTTTGTATCAAAGATTAAAGTCTATTTTTCAAATTTCTTTCTTTAGATGGCAACTTCAGTATGCCGCTGCTCACAGTTTCAAACTCATGACCTTGAGTATGTAATTTTTAAAATAAAAAAAAAAATAAAATACCACTTGATAACTTTTTGTTTTGTTTTATGTTTTTTTGTCTTGTTGGAGGTTTTTGTTTGCTTTGAATTTTTTTGGGGGGATGATGGTGTGAATAGGTATGGCCCCTAAAGACTTATGTGTTTAAATGTTTGGCCCATAGAGAGTGCCACTATTGGGAGGTGTGGCCTTGTTGGAGAAATTGTGTCATTGTGACAGAGGGCTTACAGGTCTTCTCTGCTCAAGCTAAGCCCAGTGTGGCACACAGTCAGTTTTGCTACCTGCAGATCAAGATATGGAAGACTCAGCTCCTTTTCCAAAACCATGTCTGTCTACATACAACCATGACAATAATGGACTAAACCTCTGAAACTGTAAGCCAGCCCCAATTAGATGTTTTCCTTCATAAGAGTTGTTATGATTATTGTGTCTCTTCACAACAATAAAAACTCTAACTAAGACAGTGGTGGGGGAGAGGGTTGTTGGTTTGTTGTTGTTTATTTGTTTTCTAAGAGAGAAAGAAAGAAGTAAGCAGGACATCTTTCTATAAAACCACGACAGTGCTCACATCCCTGTCTCCTCCTCAGCCACGCAGAGGTAGACAATATTTGGCTCAATGTTAGCAGAAGTAACAGTAGAAGACTTCAGTTTGGTATAGTTTGCTACACACAAAAAAAGACAATGTTTATACATAAATTAATCTATCTCATTGGCATCAAACTCAAATGAAATCTTTTTCCTTCGAGCTACTAAAAAACGTTTAAGACTTACTTAAATGGTGTAAACAAAAATGCCAAAGTAACTTCTTTTTTCTGAGTCATCTTCACCTGGGAACCAAGCATGAAAATAATAATTATAAATGAGAAAAAATAATGAATTTCATTCCGAAATATAAATATCAATCGAAGTGGCTCTTCGGGGATGATTAATTTCTTTGAAGCAAATGGGATTTTGTGTTATTATATTATAGTTTCATAAATATTTAAAGAAAAATTAAATAATACTTTACTATCTCAGTAAGATGAGAATTAAGTACATCAATCTTGCAGAAATGACTTTTCCTTAACTCTTTGAAAAGGAAGTAAGGCAAAGTTACATTAGAGAATTGTCCCTGTAATGCTAGATCTCTAGTCTACTTCTTTCGGGCATATTCCAATAAATGAGGCCCGGACTTGCAGTCTTGTCAAGGATATATGACAATCTAATATGACACTCAAAGGCAATTCTGTGCCCTCCAACTCACCCATAAAACCTGTACATTAGAAATAAAACCTTCATTGTTAGGTCTCACACCCAGGACAATGGCTGAGGTGCCTATTTAACATATTCAAGTAGACCAGGCCTCCAGGTTCTCCCAGCATCCCTGAGTTCCCACCAGTTACAGGGCATGGCTGGTATACTCTACCCTCTATGCTGCACTCTCCAGCCCAGGGGCTGGGCTGTCCTTCCCCCAGAGACTCTCCCCTATATAATCCAGACATTCTGGCTACCTGCCCCTTTGGTACTTTGCCCTCCCTCTTCCTCCCCTCCCCCTCTCCTCACAAGGCTACCCTGGACTCCTCCGGATGCCCCTGGATATACTCTCCCACGTATCTCCTCCACCAGACCTAGGAGCAGTCATGGCCTTCCTTTCCCTTTTTTCACTCACTTATGACATAAGGAAATTATTAATTAAAATATAAAATCAAATATTTTACTTAACATGTTTAGAATTTATATACAGTTCATGTATTTACTGCCCTCACCTTGAACTGTTCAAGAATCTGCACTGCATTGGTGAGCATGCTCTCTGCTTTGAAGAGACCAGTGTTGTTAAGATACTCCACAGGAAGTGTCCCCTAAAAAATAAAACATAACAAGTATCGATAAAGACTGTGCTGTTCTGATTGTAAAACAAGTACAACCTGTAAACCAAGCACTTTGGAGGTCAAGGTGCCGATGGCAAGTTCCTGGCCAGCTTGAGCTGGAGAGAGATTCTGTTTCAATAGAAAAAACAAAAGTTAGATGAGGCAGCAATTGAGAGCACTTGCTGTGGGACTGCAGAGATCCTCAGTGGTTAGAGCACTGGCTGCTCTTCCAGAGGACCTGAGAGCTCTATTCCCAGCACCCACATGGGGGCTCATCATGGCTTATGATCACTTTTAATACCAGTTCCAGGGACTCTGACACCCTCTTCTGCTTTCTGAGAGCACCAGGCCCTAATGTGGTAAATCAATACCCAAACAAGTACTAACCCACACATGCAAAGCATTAAAGAAAAAAAATTAATAAAAACAAGTGCATGATGATAGTGGTTAGGGGCATTTGCTACTCCTTCACTGGGTGAGGACTCAGTTTCCAGCACCTGTGTTGATTAACTTACATACCTGAACAGGTGAACACAGGACGAGCACACACACACACACACACACACACACAAGCAAAATAATTAAAAAAGAAACAAAAAAGATACAAATAAATTTCTGGATTAAATAACAAAATATTTAAAACCATAACTGAAAAAAATTTCTCACATTCAAAAATAATGAATTAAATAAACAAATGAGACTGGTTAAAATCAAATCAAATCTACCACTGGCAGACTACTGCTGACTTGTATTCCAAATGCTCCCTAAGGAACCTGGTGCTATGGGAAGATGACAGACCCGTGAAGAGGTAAGACCTAATGAGAAGTGACAGAAACTTTGGGGTGGCCACTGGGTCACTAAGGACACACCCTCTTACAAGTATCTTGGATTTTTTTACATCTTTGTCACAAGGCAAGCAGTTTTGGTTTTGGTCTACCACATACTCCTGCACAATGTGTCACCGCAGACTGAAACCTTTAATGCTGTGAATCAAAATTAAATGTTTTTCCCCAGTAAGCTGATTATCTAGGAAATTTTTTATAGCAATGGGAAGCTGACTAATTCACCCATGTTGGGCAGCATACTGTTACACGAAGAATAAGCACTGTAATGGTCACAGCTACAATACTTGGATATAAGGATGTAAACAGGACACACATAAACATACGGATAGTCTGTTCCCTGCATGCACTCGCTCACGCACATACGCTTATGGCAGTCAAGAGCTTATCACTTACAGTTCTGACTTATTCCATTTTAACATGAATTCAATGTTGAAAACCAAGTAAGTATGGCTGTGAATAAGTATGATGAGTATTTCTTACTTTATGTTTTGGTTTTCACCATTCACGCCGATTCTTAACAGCGTTACTACTTCCTGCTGAGGGTCTTCCCCACTGGATGGAATATGGTGGACAGGAATCAGAGCGCTGGCCTCCTCTGTGACAAGCCAGGCAATCTACATTCAGGTCTTGAGAGTTAGAAAGAAGCAACTACAAGTATAATTTTGTTCTACCCAAGGGTTGGTGCCTTGAGCAGCACAGCCATGCCAGACCCTCTTGGTTCCTGGTGATTTCCAAACATGATCTATGTAGTCCAGCAAATCATCAATATATTTTCAATAATTTTCCCTTTAAAACTGTATATATACATATATACAAATATTTCATTTTATAAAAATTTTCAAAAAAACATAGTTTTTAAAGAAATAAAGCATTTAAAAGCTTTCTTCCATGTTATATAGTTTATACTCAATTATGAGATATTACCTATTTAGATATAAATAAGCAGGAAGGAATACAGTTTTTAAAATACAACTAAAGATTATAGAGAAGCACATGAAAAGTAAATTTTATTTTTATAAGGAGTATTGGTAATTAGTGTCATTCCTTACCACCGAGTTAAGAGGAAAGGGAACTCCAATAAGAGACGCCATCAGGGGTGCAATGTCAGCCTAGAATGGAAGAGTTCAGTTCCAGTAAGTCTGCATGTAGAAACCAGCAAATTGCATCCCCACATACAACTGTATTTGGACCATCACCATACTGATTATAATCAAAAACCTGCAAACATTTATATACATTATTATATATCAGTGTCTTTAAATGCCATTTTTTAGAAATGATTGAACTTATGAAAAACTAAATCTGGAAAGTAACCATTAAAGGTCATCAATATAAAACAAAATCAAAACCTACTTGTCCTATTGGCTAAGAACTTGAACAGTTTGTGTAAGTTATTGAGTATCGAGCAAAAGAACACTTTGGTGGTCATAAAGGAAAGGGCGGTGGTCTTTACAGGAGGACTGTGCACAAGCATGAAGGAGCAAGCCCCTCAGAAGGAAGTCTGACCAGCCAGGGAAGGAAGAAGAGCCCAAGTGGCACTGCGGGGAATGCTTGGACCACGATCACCCAGAGACAGCTCGCCAAAGGGAGAGAACAGATTCTACCTTCCTACATTTAAGTGGCTGTGTTCCAGCAGTCCTTAAAAGTTGTCAAGTAGTAAAAATAGTTAAAAGCTGGAAGAGACACCTTCAAATCCTGGCTTGTTAGCTCTGAAGACTTCAGCAGTCCTCATCAGTTAAATATCTACTTCTCCCTTACAAAGGGATGGCACGATTGAATGAGATAAACTTCCGATGTTCCTAGCCGGAACAACCTGCGATGAAGGGCAGCTTCACCTGCTGCTCTCCTCGACACTGGGATAAATTCTCTTCTTGGTCCCATTGACACCTGTTTGGTTCCTTCCATTTCATTGGGGCTCCTTTTTAAGTACCTCTCTGCTCCTAAGCTAAGAGTTTGTAAAGGCTGCTCCCAGATTTACGCCACGCCCAGAATACTGGTGGTATTCAAACCCTTCCCTAAGTCTTGTCTCTCTCACTCATCTCATCTACTCATCCTAAAGCCAGAGGGATTCTTGTGCACACATGAGCACACACACACATTCTTCAAGAGCTTCCTCAAGCTTTTGGGATTAAGTCCCCAAGGTGCGTCATGCTCTCCCAGACCCGTGCCTGACTGTGTCTGCCTGACGTCCAACACAGGAAGTATCTTCTATACCGAGCTGTGCTCAGGCCGGCCCTCTCCCTGGAAAGCCTGCTGCTGCTCTGGCCTCCTTACTCTGGCGTATTCCTCAAACTCAGCTCCATCCTAAATTTCCCAGGAAACCTTTGCTAAGCAGAGTTTCCCAGACATATACATCCCATCCTCTCTTGTGGACGTGGGCCTTCACTAGAGTGTCTTACAGTTCTAACTTCACATTTGGTCATATAATGCTTTCAGAGCCCAGGTCACAGCTGTTCGCTTTTCCTCAAAACTACCCACCTTGGGGGCTGGAGAGATGGCTCAGAGGTTAAGAGCATTGCCTGCTCTTCCAAAGGTCCTGAGTTCAATTCCCAGCAACCACATGGTGGCTCACAACCATCTGTAATGGGGTCTGGTGCCCTCTTCTGGCCTGAAGGCATACACACAGACAGAATATTGTATACATAATAAATAATAAATAAATATTTAAAAAAAAAACTACCCACCTTCACACAGGCACAAGTAGCCACTACTGAACCTTATCTAACTTAGATGTACACCAGGAATATTACTCAATAGACTGGGGATTCAGAAGTAAAACTCTCCATTCAGTTTCTGACTAAGACCTACTTTTATTACAAATAAAAGATGTTTTTATTTTAGGGTCCTCAAGCAATTTCTGGTCCTCTGACTGACTTTTTAAATTATACGTTAGTAAGTTGATATTTTAATGTTATTTATATTCATTTTCTTGGGTATCATGTATTGGTCCTAAAAGAAAAAAATTATTTTTATTAAGCTAGAAACAGGTTTTCTAAGGATAAACATGAAACTGAAACCCGAAACCATGAATTACCCTTCTTAATAAAAAAAAAAAAGTCACCTTGCACATGAGAGCTACCTGCCTCTTTCATAATCACATCCCAATGATGGTGAGCCTTAATGAGGCCATGCAGGGGAGCTGCTTACTGGCTTGCTTCCCATGGCTTGCTCAGCCCACCTTCTTAAAGAACCCAGGACCATCTGCCTAGGGATGGCGCCACCCACCATGGGCCTGGCCCTCTCACACTGATTGCTAAATGAGAAAATACCTTACAGCTGGATCTCATTGAGGCATTTCCTTGATGTAGGAGTGTCATATATCAATCTGTTGATTTCATTGGTTAAGTAATAAAGGAACTGCTTGGCCCTCATAGGTTAAAACATAGGTGGGAGGAATAAACAGAATAGCATACTGGGAGGAAGAGGAAGTGAGCTCAGACTCGACAAGCTCTGCTCTCTGGAGCAGAGAAGCCATGCTCCAGTCCCCCAGACAGACGTGAGCGATGAAGCTCCAATCCAAGATGGACGTAGGCTAGAATCTTCCCGGTAAGCGCACCTTGGGGTGCTTACACAGATGATTAGAAATGGGCTAGTCCAGGTGTGAGAGTTAGCCGAGAAGAGGCTAGATATAATGGGCAAGCAGTATTTAAATGAATAGAGTTTGTGTGTTGTTATTTCGGGCATAAGCTAGCCGAGCAGGCGGCTGGGGTGCTGGGGACGCAGCCCCGGCCGCCCTTATTTCAACATTTCCTCAACTGAGGCTCCTTCCTCTGATGACTCTAGCTTGTGTCGAGTTGACACACAAATCAGCCAGGACACAAAATAACTCCCTTATAAAGGTTACCTGGAAGGAGCCTTTGGGGTGGAAGGTGTGGTGCACACACATGTACCTGGAGGAATGCATGCAGGCATAGTGGGGTGAAAGAAGGATTTGCAGGTATCTTCTGCTATTGGTCTCCATCTTGCATTTTGAGAGAGGGTCTCTCACTGAACCAGAAACTTGCTGCCTGCTGAGCAGGCTGATTGTTCAGGAAGCTCCTGGGACCTGCTGATCTTCACCTCCCAAGACTAAGGTTACAGGCACAAGAAGCCACACAGGGATTAATATTCAGGTCTTTCAAGACAGGGTTTCTCTGTGGCTTTGGAGCTTGTCCTGGAACTAGCTCTTGTAGACCAGACTGGCCTCGAACTCACAGAAATCCACCTGCCTCTGCCTCCCAAGTGCTGGAATTGAAGGCATGTGCCACCACTGTCTGGCTCAGATCTTACTTTCTTAACAAGAACTCTTGCTCACCTGAGCCCCCTGGATGGAATCTTCTTATTTTCAATTGAGAGTTTAAAATGTTCTTTACTTATTACTGTGTGTATGATGGAGGCCGGGAGAGGAGCATGCACAGAGATCAGAGGACAACCCTGTAGAGTGAGTGCGTTTCTGCCCATCTTAGGTGCTGGGGACTGGACTCTGGCTTATGATTCAAGCACTTTATCCACTTGGCCAGCTCAACGACCCATATGAATTTTGTTTCTTTGTTTTAATTGGCACAAGAAGGTTAGGCCAAAACACTTGCACTCCAAGTAGTCTGCTTAACAGAAATATGTTGGAAATTTTCTTTGCTGCTACTACTACTATTACAGTCTATTTTTGCATATTTTTCTCTAAATGTTTATAAAAAAGAAAATAATTAAGTTTAAATAGATACCTGATCAACGTCTCGCCTCTTCCAGTTTTCCAATCTCCATTCTGAAGACATAGATGTAAAACATGATGTTAAGATTTTTAACAAGAACTATTTGCCTTATTCTCAGGTGTGCAGGACACTCCACATAAAGGTTAAGTATTGGAAGCCTCTTTCTTAAACCACGTATGGAAAAAAAAAAAAAAGACCGAGAAAAGCAGGGGCAGAGGGGGAAATGCTAAAGTATTTTTAAAAAGAAAAACCGAAAAAATAAATCTTTAGCATTTTCTGTGATTTATTAAGTTTTTTTAACATGTTCATTTAAAAATATAATGTTCCAAACATCCAAGGAAACAAAGAGGGAAGTCCCACCTAATGGCAACTGCCAGCAAGCTGTGCTTCAGCGACTGTCAGCCAACACACCCGCCCTCCCTTTTCTGGGTTGGAAGCAGTTACCACAGCATTTAAAACTGGAGCTATGACGCTCCTGTAACTCCACCTTTTAACAAGTGTATTACGTTACTATTACAACCTCCTTCATAGGGTGCAGCTAGTCCAGCTTGGAGGAAACTCATTGACTTCCATAGTGGCTGTACCAGTTTGCACTCCCACCAGCATTTGCTGTCATTTGTGCTTGGAGCTTAGTACTTCTGACTGAGCTAAGGCGGGATCTCAAAGTAATTTTGATTTGCATTGCCCTGGTGGCTGAGGATTTGCACATTAAAAAAGTATTTATTAATCAGTCATTTGTATTTCATCTTTTGAGAACTTTCTATTCCATGCCCAATCACTGTTTTTGTTTTGTGTTTTTTAAGTTTTTGAGTAATTTTTATAATCTAGATACTCACTTTCTGTACAGAAGCTTTTAAGTTTCTGGTGGTCCCACCTATCAGCTGTTAGTCTTAGTGCTTGCATTACTGGGCTCCTGTTCCTACAGTCCTTTCCTGTGTCTACAGTTCAAGCACAGTCCCTACTGTTTCTTCTAGCAGGTTCAGCATAGCAGATCTTACAGTGAGGTCCTTCCCTCATTGCTGTTAGCAATAGTGTTCAGCACAGCAATAAAAAGGACCCAACACAAGAACTTTGTTTCCTAGGTTTCATCTCCTACTGGGCAGAAGTTTCAATGGCATGCATGATGCACCCAGACACCTGCTTTCCATGCCATTGGGATATACTGTCATCCTCTCCAAAGTCCATGCTCAAAAATGGCTCAACTGAGTTACAAGTGTGTGTGCGTGTGTGCGTGTGTGTGTGTTTTAAACATGCCTACTAGTAAGTTTGTGGCTTTATATTGGGCAGTGTGCATAACAATGATCGGCCACATGTGGACCATGAGATGGACACCTCTGCGCTAGTACTAAGACCTGTGGAAACAAGAACCATCCCAAAGATAGCACAGGAGATAAAAAAAAAGATCTCTAATTTCTCTAAGCACAAATCTGCTTCAGTAAGTCTGCAAGAATCATGAATGCTTACTATGTAGGAACCAGCCAGCATAAGCTAAATATGAACAGATCACCCGAAGGAAGTTCTTTACCATTATCACCTGCCAGAGTAAGACTCAGCCATCAATTTAATAGAGGCCTGAGTCTCAGTAGTTTACCCTGAAGCAACACCTGGTTGCAAGAAGAGCCACAACCTGAGATTACCCGAGCATCACCCAAAAACAGACCATCCAAGGGAAATGCCTAACGTTCCAACTGCTGTAGATAGGATCACCTACCAGCACACACTCACCAGGACACCCCTAGACAAATGTCAGCCAATCAGGGGTCCTGAACCTCAGAAACCCCTCACCCCCACCTTTACTACTATAAAAACCTATCTCTAACTGAGCTTGGTGCTCTCTGATTATTCTAATATACTGGACATGCAAAGAGACTGAGTTTGCAAACTTGCATAAGATAAAGGCTGTTTGCTTTTACATATGGAACTCGGTCTCCTTGTTGGCTTTTAGGGGACTTCGCAGATTTGGGCATAACATACTACTGCTGTATTTTGGCCCTTTCTCAAATACTTCCCCTGTAGGCCTATGACCTTGCCTGGTGTTTGGCAAAAATTATCTCAGGGACTGTACCTCAAGGCCTATAGGACAGAAAAAAGCCTGGCTCGAGTACTTCAAGGCCTGTAGGATAGAGAAAAACCTGGCTCATGTTTGTGTGAGGATGAGACAGCAAAAATTAGGTAGATGCCCCTCCAGCCAAAGGGAGGGTTTGGCTGCCTCTCATAGGATGGAGGTACTCCCACATCACACCATGTCACTTAAGCTATATAAACTGACGCTCACAGTAATGAACTGAGTTCCTGCTTGACTGGACTCCCTATGGCGTCTGATTAGTGGGACTGCGGAATGGGCAGATAGCACACTCACCTTTCCTTTGGTCTGAATATGGAGGCTCAAGAAGCCTGGCACCTGGCGGCCAAAGAAGCTAGCAGACTGGTATTCTCTGTTAGCACTGATGATATGTAAACAGCATGATGAAAAATGTACCATGACATACATGAAGACATGCTGTGCTGTCTTCATCTGGGTCCAGAGAGAAATAACTTGGTACTACATCTAGCTTTTCATATAAGGGATATATATATATATATATATATATTTAGAAACTGCAATCTCAAAATTAATAATATGTTTTTTGCTTAAGTTGGAAAATTTTAATTAATTTTATAATTTGTCTCTAAGGAACTGTGCCTTCCTTCTTGTTTTATTCTTATTTTTAATTAAAATTTTAACATAATAAAACAAGATTAAAATTTCTGATTCCTAGATATTTAGAAAGGCCAAAATAGAAATATTCAACAAATGGTTGTGGGGAAGAAGAGAAAAGGAGAGAAAGCAAACTAAGCAACTCCTGGATTTGGAGCATTTGCATATAACAATGATTAATGACAGAATCATTAAAAAGAGGAATTTAAAACAATTTGAAGTAATTGTTAAAATCTTATTGAAAATGTTAACTTAGTTTAATTCTAGTCCTATTTTAAATGCTATCTACATGGGCATTTGTGACTACACAAACAAATACTAGTACCTTTTAAAAACTCGTCATCAAATTGCTGAGCTGATACTTTTTGAGGACCTTTGATCCCGGCTCCCCAAGTCACTAAAGGAGTTAAAGTCTCTGATGGATGACCAGCGCCATGGGAACCTACAGCAGAGACATCAAGAGTCGTCAGATGAGTATATAATCACCAACAATCACGAAACCATCTCTAAATGCGTTGTCTTAAAGAATTGATCCATGTGAAGCTGGGGAAATCAGAGGCCCAAATTCGGGAACTACCGCTGCTTTGCTAAGTAGATATAATGTGACTGTCGAACTGTCTTCTCAGTAACTATGCTGACATCCGTATATTAGCACTGTTGTCAGCGTTAGCTAAAGAAGCTGCTTCTTAAAGTGTGGAGCAATAATTGCAATGATATGTAATTGATTAAAGTGATGGAAACAGGTGGGTAATGAGCATTCAGCCTTTAATGGGACATCTACATCACGTGTGCACATATACACCAAGGCTCAGGGGTCATCAAGAGAAGGGGCTGGGGCAGACAGGAAAAGAGAATAGGGAAGAGATTTTTGAGAGGAGTCATCTCCCAATTGGGAGCAAGTGTTTCAGGGCCTCTAAAAAGGACAGTAAAATGCTATATTCACCATGGTTTGAAAACGAAACATTCCCCACAGGTTCACATACTAAAAACTTGCTTTGGGCAGCTGCAGAAACATTAGGATATTGGGCTAGCTTAAGTTATTAGTCACCGGAGGTATGTTTTGAGGGTATACCCTGCCCTCGTCCCTATTTATCTTAGCTTTCTATCTACTACAAGGTAAAAAGATCCTCTGCCAAACACCCCAGAAACATGGTGTTCTGCCCATCCCAAGCAAGCACAACGAATTCTCTAAATCAGTGAGTCAATATTTCCTCTTAAGCTGCTCTCATGTACTTGGGTCACAGCTATACGCAAGGAAGTGCACAGAATCCTTTTCTTCCAGCCTCAGTCCTTTATTACATGGGACCCAGCTTAAGAACTCAAACCTCATCTTTATGTCTAATCATTCGGAGCACAGACTACATTTGCCTTGGGAATCTCAGGAGCACACTGTCCTAGGTAGTCCGCAGCTGTCTGTAGCAATGCATCAGTGCGCTGTAACTAACACCACACAGCTGCAGCAATGCATCAGTGCACTGTAACTAACACCACACAGCTGCAGCAATGCAGCAATGCATTGTAACTAACACCACACAGCTGCATCAATGCATCAATGCACTGTAACTAGCATCACACAGCTGCAGCAATGCATGAGTGCACTGTAACTAACACCACACAGCTGCAGCAATGCATCAATGCACTGTAACTAGCATCACACAGCTGCAGCAATGCATGAGTGCACTGTAACTAACACTACACAGCTGCAGCAATGCAGCTGTGCATTGTAACTAGCATTACTCTACATGGGAGGGATTCCAGGTAGAATTTCTTTTCTAATAGAAAACTATGAAGAAAATTTAAAAGTACTTGGATTTTTTTTCTACTTACTCATTTGTAAATGAGACTATATTCTTTTTTACAATTAGAAAATAAAAGGATCCCTTATAGAGGTCAGATTATTTAATATTTTAAACAATTATGTGCTGGATTTTTGCATACTGCAAGACATCGGATCTTCTGAACATAATGTTTGCAAACTATATCTGCCACTACTCTCACTAACGTAGCACAGAAACACAGACTAACCCCAGTCTGTCATTCCATGGTCGGAGGTAAAGATAAATGCTGTTTTCCCATCATCACCATAAAAATGTTTGAATATTGACACAATTTCCTTCACTCCATCATCAACTTTTTTAATATTGTCCTTATATTCTCTGTTTACAAAGAAACAAAAGAACAAGTTAAATTAATTTAGAGCAATCAAATTCATCCAACCCCTACTCATTACATTTAAGTCAAGAACTGAAGAAATGCTTTACTATTTTAAAATCAGAGGCTCCTCTTAAGACTAATTTTTCCCTTTACTGAATTTAAAAAATCCTCAAATAATTTTCATAGACATTTTAAAAGGAAAATATTGTTTAGTAAATATATTTTAATAAACACTTTTAAAATCCTAAACAAGACTTTTAAGTCCATGTCATATAAACGGTTTTGGTAACCTTAATAGGGAACTATAATAATTTAAAATATAGAATATTCCCACCCTATAAAGTATTTGTGACTTAATCTGCTGCAGTGCTGAGAACTGTACTCAGGCTTCCCACAGAGTTGCACAAAGCTGGTTTAATATGAGTATATTTCACTAATGAAAACAGTAGATCATGCTAAACTAGGGAAAATGAGATATTCATGCTGGTAATTAAACCATCAGACATTAGAGTTAGCATAAAACCAATTCAAAATAAAGAATAAAAATTTAAATGTTTTCTTCTTTCTTATGGTCTGCAAAGCTGAGAATAGCGCTACAGAAGTAACAAGCAACACTTTATGCAACCATTAGCTGGATACAAAGCTGATCAAACAAACACCCAGGGAATTACATCTTCTGTTATAAAAATTCATAAAGTGTTTATGCTTTTGAGATTCACTGAAAATATTCCCAAAATGAGGGTAATTCAGACATTTCTCTCTGCCTTGATAAGTGAAGAATACAGACTAGGTGAAGATCTATTTCACTTATTTTAATGTGCAGTGTGGCCAAAGCATACGTGATCTTAACTACTATAAACGATACATCATATAGCTGAAAACATTCTACAGTATAGCAGGGACATAAAGTATTGTTCTGTTGTCATAACTACAAAGAAAATTTCATATCACATCAAAATTTCAAATGAGATAGCTATTTCCCACAAGCTGAAATTGAACACATCATTAATATTACCTTGACGATGGTCGGTGAGCATGTCCATTTGTATCTATTCCTAATAAGTGTAAGAAAAAAACTACTTTTTCCTCATTCACTTTTGAGAACAAAGACTGGTTGTTCCTCGCATCATCAAAGAAGTCCTAAATGTAAAAAATCAGGTAAAAAGTAGTTAATTTATAAATAACTATAATTCATTTTATAGTGTTTAATTTTGTCATCAAGATATAACATGAAGTCTTTGTTATCAATTCAGACATTTCTGTCCAAATAATCTTTGAGCTATTCTGATACAATTAGGCAAAATAATTATAGAAAAAGGAGCTTAATTTCATACTATTCTTACCACAGATCTACTGTAATTAAAAACTGAACAACCATCTGGCTAAGAGGCAAATGTTAATCAGCAATGGTGGGAGGAGTACAGGACATTTATTATATTTAAGTATAATTGAAAATTGTCATTTTTCATCACCCTGTCCACCGCCCTTTCAGTCACACTATGACCTCTTACTGAGGTTGTGAAAATGCCTAACTACTTCCTCTTCCATGACTAGGACCTGCTTTGGCTGTCCAGTGGTGGAGAAACACCACTTAAATACAGTTCAGAACTTACTACATTAACATCCTAATAATAACCTAGATTCATAAGCCTTTCAGACATTAATAATTCACCCTGACTCACATTTATAAGCATGTATGCAAGCACCCAAAGAGAGCACTTTAAAATGATTTTAAATAAGCCAGGCAGTGGTAGTGTACGACTTTAATCGTAGTACTTGGGAGGCAGATGCAGGAGGATCTCTGTGAGTTCAATACCAGCCTGGTCTACAAGAGCTAGTTTCAGGACAGCAAGTGCTGTTATACACAAAAATCTGTCTCAAAAAATAAAAACAAAAAAATTATCTGAATAAACAGATTATGTTAGCACGTATGATCATTGTTTACATAAATGTATATAGATTTAAAAGATGCTAACTTTCCATAAGGTATTGTTGAAAATCTACAATGTATTTAAAAGCATAAGTGGAATAATTAAGAGAAATTATTCAAGGATAAAACTGCCCTTAAGCTTCCATTTATAGTCTCCTTGAGTTAATTTTATAGTTTTCTCCATGAACCATAGACACAAGATTTGGGAAGCTATGAAACACTAACCAGGTGGAGCTCAACCTGTGTCTCAACAGTAGTCACTTCAAATGCGTTTTTCAAGTTCTGCTATTTAAAGAAGCTCATGGGCAATTAGTAAAGGCTAGCCGACTAATCTGCTTAGGCTTATCGGAATTTTCTCTTTTGTGCGGATTTTTTATGTGTTTGTGACTATATGTATGTTTACCAAGTTCACACAGGTGCCCAAGGAGGCAGAAGAGCTGCAGACCCCTGGAACTGAAGTTATAGGTGGTTGTGAGACACTCACAGTGCTAGGGATCAAACCTGGGGAGTCGACAGGAGCTGAGTCATCTGTCCAGCCCCTACTCTCTTAAAAATCTAATTTTTTTGGTATAAAATTACTCCTTTGCAATGGCATTTTCAAGATGCTCCACATCTCACATGGCCCACTACGACCAGCCCAAAGCTCCAAGGTCAACAGAAGGTCAAGAGCTGCCTGCAGTGGCTCATCAAACTAGAAATGGAAAGAAGGTTTTTCTGGATCCTAACGTAGGACTCGTTTACCTTGGAGTTTATCTCTCTCAACACAAAGTTTTAGAGAGATATTTCAAAAAATAACTTTGTCATTTTAGAATATGTAATTTCTTTTAAAAATAGCATGGTACAACACTGAATGCTCCAGTTCAAACAGGCAGCAAACTAAACTTGAGATGAGCTCACTCAGAAATGAATCTTCAGGACTCTACATAAGTGTGTATTTAGTTACAAACCACTCAAGAGCAAACACCTCCCCAGGTGGACTCACATGTAAAACAGAACTTAGGACACTGAGGGAAGAAGTCCTACAACTAAGGCCAGCCTGGGCTACATAACAAGACCCTCTTTCAAAACGAAGCAAAACAGCAAGTACCTTAACTTTATCAAAAACCCAGGTATCCAGTTTTGTGGCATCGTGAGCACCAAAATCCTCTTTTTGAGCATCATAACTGTAGGTATAAACATGGTCACCACTAGCACCTGAAAAGAAATTTTGAGAAATACGCAAATTGAAAAAAAAAAACCTTTTAAGCTGTCATAAAACATTAAATAATCAAAAGTATTTTTGCTGTTTTGAGATAAAATTGTTATATTGTCCACACTAGTCTTGAACTCATGAGCTCAATTTATCCTTCCTCTTATGCTTCCTGGGTTTCCGGATTACAGGCATGCCCCCATCACACCTGCTTTACTTACAAGTAGGCAGAATTACTTACAAAATGCTTCATGATAGAGATAGGAAAGATAGGAGAAATAGCTTACTTTATATTGTATCATTCATGTTATATACATCAACATTTTCTTTTTCTTCTCAAAATAATATGTTTAGTCAAAATCCTAATATGCAATAAAATAAAAATTAGTTCTGAAGTTTGTTCCCATTGAAATGTGTGCTCTCAAGAAGTTACAATATTAAATAGATAAAGATGGCCAGCATACTTCTTCCTAACAAACTCAAACATTTCGCTTGTCTTAAGATTATGTGCATTTGTCTCGACATAAGGAAGTAAATAGCCTAGAATTGCAGTGAGTGCCTATAATCCCAGCACTAGGGAAGTGGAGGAAAAAAAACCACAGCTTTCCTGTCAGCCAGGCCCTGTCTCAAAAGCAAGGACTGGGGAAGAAGGTGAAATGCTGCTTAGTGCCAAATACCAAGGTGGTAAATATGCTAATCTTATAAATTCATGAAACCTGTATTAAGAATATAAAACAATTTCTGGAGTGGAGAGGCTTATTCTTAGTTATAAGTGCCCAGACTTAGCCTGGCTTGTTTCTAGCCTGCTCTCCTTAACTTAAATTATCCCAAATACCTCTTGACTCTGGACTTTTATCTTTCTTACTTCTGTATATGTAACTTTAACTCTTACTGTGTGGCTGGCTGGCCCCTGACGTCTTTTAGGCCAAAATTATCTCAGGGCCTGTACCTCGAGGCCTGTACGACAGAGAAAAGCCTGGCTCGAGTTTGAAGGATTGTCTCAAAGCTAATGAAGATGAGACAGCAACTCCAGGTAGAAGCCCCTCAGGCCGGAGAAAGGGCTTAGCTGTCTCTCATTGGCTGGAGGTTCCTCTACATGGCATGATGTCACTGATGCTCACAGTAATAAACTGAGTTCCTGCTTTGACTTGACTCCCTATCGCTTCAGATTGTCCTGCTTCGTGGGGCTGCAGAATGGGCAGATAGCACACTCACCTTTCCCTGGTGATAAGGAGGCTAAGAAGACCTAGCAACGTCTTCCTCCCTTTGTTCTCTTGTTGCTTGTTCCTTCTTGGTTCTCCTATTTATTCTCTCTGCTGGCCAGCTCTGCCTATCCTTGCTCCTGCCTCCTAATGGCCATTCAGCTCTTTATTAGACCGCCAGGTGTTTTAGACAGGCAATCAAATGCAGCAAATCACAGCTTCACAGTTAATCAAATGCAGTATAAACAAAAGGAGCACACCTTAGAATAATTTTCCCCAACAACAGAGCATGAAGTAATGACACTCTACGATATCAGCTCTGCGCTACTGACTCTGACTCTGCTTGGTCATTGTACTCCCCGAATGCAGACCTCTGAAGGAGTTGGTTATTTACCAACACACATAATGAACCGTTCCTATTCGTCTGTGGCATCAGTTCTGTTTTATCAACTGTGGCCAGAAGGAGAAAGACTAATTTGGTAAGCCACGGTAGCTTAATCAGCCCTCACTGCTTCCTAAAGAACGAGATATAAAATAGCAAATGGGACCTGCCCAGTGTAACACCAGCTTATGAACAGCACATGTACAATTCTGATCATATAGTTTGCTTTCGGGACACATAACTTTCTTCAGTACTTCCACTATCCTTACATTAAATGATCTGTCACTTTGCTCCCAGGAAAGATCATTTAACGACAAGAACTTCATCCAACTGACTTTTTCAAATAAATTTTCTAATTAAAAGATGACCTAGAATTTGTGGATTTGTCCACATAAACAAATTCAACAAATCCTAATTCCAATGCAGTGAACTGTAAGTAGCATTTCAATATATTAAGTAACATATTAGTATTATATGCATTAAATGCCAAAACTATGGCACAATAAATAGATTAGTCATTATGTTTGCATATTTAAAATTTTATGTAACTATCGACTGGCTTCTTTAACAAATTATCCAAGTATAAAGAGCCAAACACCAACACTGTTCCCATAAGAACAAGCACTTTGATAAATGATGCACGTGAATCATTGAATTTTAAAACAACCTTTTATGGTGTTACATTATTAGAACATATTTTATATAAAGGAAAACTGGAGCTCAAGTTAATAAGGTTGTTATATGATAAAATATATCATTTCATTGAATTAAAAAATACTAACAGTGTTCTTCCAAAAAAATAAATAAATAAAAACAATTTTATCCGGCAGTGATGGCGCACGCCTTTAATCCCAGCACTCAGGAGGCAGAAGCAGGTGGATCTCTGGGAGCTCGAGGCCAGCCTGGTCTACAGAGCTAGTTCCAGCACCCTAGAACACCCAGAGAAACCCTCTCTCAAAAAGCCAAAAAATATATATATTAACAGTGTTCCACAGCAATATTTCAAATGCAACAAAGGAGAAATCCTATCTCTTAAACTGACAAGTCCACTGTATGATGCATTCCTGTTTTCAGAAGTGATAAAAATCTTTAGAAATGAATAAATACAACATAAAAAAATAAAACCCAGCAAGATGGCTAAATGGGTCTATGCACTTCTACCAAGCCTGACAACCTGAGTTCCATCCCTGGGATCCACATGGTAGGACATGACTGCTGCAAATTGCCTCTGACTTCTACATGAGTACCATGTGCACCATGAGCACACAAAATATATGGCTGGCCTAGAACTCACTATGTAGGACAGGCTGGCCTCAGGCTGAGAGAGATCTATTGCCTCTGTTTCCAGAACACTGGGACTGACGGCATGCACCACCACTCCAGGCTAAATGAAGTTTTTGTTTTTTTTTTTTGTTTGTTTTCGATAAAGAATAAAAAACCAAGGGACAGCTCTCTGCAGGGCCTCTACTCCCTGCATACTGCCTCTTTCTTCCTATCCC
>JABTXL010005713.1:1147582-1200061 GCA_025134845.1 Neodon shergylaensis
GCACGGAGACCTGATCTCAGCGACAGGACAGCCAACACTGGGCACGGAGACTGGCGCCAGGAGAGCCAGCATTAGGGAGAGCCATCATTGGGCACGGAGATCTGATCTCGGCACCAGGAGAGCTATCACTGGGGAGAGCCATCATTGGGAAGAAACATCAGTAGGCAAGAAGGCCTGATCCTGTTAAAGAAGATCCATAGGGGAGCATTCGGAGGAAGAGATGGGCAGGCGCCAATGCAAGAATTCACCCAACAATCTGAAAAACAACATGAATCCACCAGAAACTAGCGACCTCACAACAGGAGGACATGAACACCTTAATCAAGAAGAAGTAGGAAAAATTGACTTCATGAAAGTGATTGACGCCCTTAAACAGCATGTAAAGAACACCCTTATAGAAATGGATGAGAAATATAAAAGAAAGTTTGAAGAATTGAATAAATCAGTGAATGACATCCTAGAAAACCAAGGAAAAACAATCAAACAGATAATGGAAACAGTTCAAGACTTGAAAACTGAATTGGAGGCAAAGAAGAAAACACAAACAGAGGTTTGGCTGGACATGGAAAATTTAAGTAAACAAACAGAGACTACAGAAACAAGCATAACCAACAGAATACAAGAGATAGAAGAAAGAATCTCAGATTCTGAAGATACCATAGAGAAAATAAACACACTGATCAAAGAAAACAGCAAGTACAACAAACTTTCATCACAAAACATTCAGGAAATCTGGGACACAATAAAAAGACTAAACCTAAGAATAATAGGTGTAGAAGAAGGGGAAGAAGTGCAGCTCAACGGTCCAGAAAATATATTTAATAAAATTATAGAAGAAAACTTTCCCAACCTAAAGAAAGATATACCTATGAAAGTTCAAGAAGCATACAGAACACCAAATAGGCTGGATCAAAAAAAAACATCCCCTCGCCATATAATAATCAAAACACTAAGCATACAGAATAAAGAAAGAATATTAAGAGCAGCAAAGGAAAAAGGCCAAGTTACTTATAAAGGTAAACCTATCAGACTTACACCTGACTTCTCCATGGAAACCATGAAAGCCAGAAGGTCCTGGATAGATGTATTGCAGAAACTAAGAAACTATGGATGCAAGCCCAGACTACTATACCCAGCTAAGCTTTCGTTCACTATAAATGGAGAAAATAAAACTTTCCAGGATAAAAACAAATTTAAACAATACGTAGCCACAAATCCAGCCTTACAGAAAGTAATAGAAGGAAAAGCACTAACCAAGGAGTCCAGCAATGACCACAATAACTCAGTCATCTAGAGACCTTTCACCAACACAACTTAAGGTAGGGAAACACACAAACTCTATGACTAAAAAAATGACTGGAGTTAACAACCACTGGTCATTAATATCACTTAATATCAATGGACTCAACTCACCTATAAAAAGGCACAGGCTAAGAGATTGGATACGTAAACAGGATCCAACATTCTGCTGTTTACAAGAAACACACCTCAACCACAAAGACAGGCACCTACTCAGAGTAAAGGGCTGGGAAAAGGCTTATCAAGCAAATGGACCTAAGAAACAAGCAGGTGTGGCCATACTAATCTCTAACAAAGTGGACTTCAAACTTAAATCAATCAAAAGAGATGGAGAGGGGCATTTTATACTCATAACAGGGACAGTCCATCAGGATGAAGTCTCAATTCTGAATATCTATGCCCCTAATATAAAAGCACCCACATACATAAAAGAGACATTGCTAAAACTCAAGGCAGCCATCAAACCACACACACTAATAGTAGGAGACTTCAACACTCCTCTCTCACCAATGGACAGGTCAATCAGACAGAAACCTAACAGAGAAACAAGAAAATTAATGGAGGTAATGAAGCAAATGGACTTAACAGACATCTATAGAACATTCTACCCAAATAGGAAAGAATATACCTTCTTCTCTGCAGCTCATGGAACCTTCTCGAAAATTGACCACATAGTCGGTAACAAAGCAAACATCCACAATTACAAAAAAATATTAGTAACCACCTGTGTCTTATCAGATCACCATGGACTAAAGTTAGAATTCAACAACAAGGCTACTTCCAGAAAGCCTACAAATGCATGGAAACTAGACAGCCAACTACTGAACCACACCTGGATTAAGGAAGAAATAAAGAAAGAAATTAAAGTCTTCCTGGAATTCAATGAAAATAAAGAAACAACATATTCAAACTTATGGGACACAATGAAAGCAGTCCTAAGAGGAAAGTTCATAGCACTAAGTGCCCACTTAAAGAAAACAGAGAAAGCACACATTGGAGACTTAACAGCCCACCTGAAAGCTCTAGAAAAAAAAGAAGCAGACTCACCTAGGAGGAGGAGAAGACTGGAAATAATCAAACTGAGGGCTGAAATCAACAAAATAGAAACGCAGAAAACAATCCAAAGAATCAATGAAACAAAAAGCTGGTTCCTGGAGAAAATCAACAAGATTGATAAACCTCTATCCAAACTATTTAAACGGCAGAGAGTGAATATGCAAATTAATAAGATCAGAAATGAAAAGGGGGACATAACTACAGACACAGAGGAAATTCAGAGAATCATTAGATCTTACTACAAAAGCCTGTATGCCACAAAACTGGAAAATGTAAAAGAAATGGACACTTTTTTAGATAAATACCACTTACCAAAGTTAAACCAGGACCAGCTGAACAATCTAAATAGACCTGTTAGTCGTGAAGAATTAGAATTTGTTATCAAAAACCTCCCTACCAAAAAGAGCCCAGGTCCAGATGGCTTCAATGCGGAATTCTACCAGAACTTCCAAGAAGACCTAATACCTATACTCCTTAATGTATTTCACAATATAGAAACAGAAGAGTCATTACCAAATTCCTTTTATGAAGCTACAGTTACTCTGATACCAAAACCACACAAAGACTCTACCAGGAAAGAGAATTACAGGCCAATCTCACTCATGAACATTGACGCAAAAATCCTCAACAAAATACTGGCAAACCGAATCCAAGAACACATTAGAAAAATTATCCATTATGATCAAGTAGGATTTATCCCAGAGATGCAGGGCTGGTTCAACATACGAAAATCTATCAATGCAATTCATCATATAAATAAACTGAAAGAAAAAAACCATATGATCATTTCATTAGATGCTGAAAAAGCATTTGACAAAATTCAACATCCCTTTATGATAAAGGTCTTGGAGAGATTAGGGATACAAGGGTCATACCTAAATATAATAAAAGCTATTTACAGCAAGCCGACAGCTAACATCAAATTAAACGGAGAGAAACTCAAAGCCATCCCGCTAAACTCAGGAACACGACAAGGCTGTCCACTCTCGCCATATCTCTTCAATATAGTGCTTGAAGTTCTAGCAATAGCAATAAGACAACATAAGGGGATCAAGGGGATTCGAATTGGAAAAGAAGAAGTTAAACTTTCGTTATTTGCAGATGATATGATAGTGTACATAAGCGACCCCCAAAACTCCACCAAAGAACTTCTACAACTGATAAACACCTTTAGTAATGTGGCAGGATACAAGATCCACTCCAAAAAATCAGTCGCCCTCTTATACACAAAGGATATGGAAGCAGAGAGGGAAATCAGAGAAACTTCACCGTTCACGATAGCCACAAACAGCATAAAATATCTTGGGGTAATTCTAACCAAGGAAGTAAAAGACCTATTTGACAAGAACTTTAAGGCATTGAAGAAAGAAATTGAAGAGAATACCAGAAAATGGAAGGACGTCCCTTGCTCTTGGATTGGGAGGATCAACATAGTAAAAATGGCAATTCTACCAAAGGCTATTTATAGATTCAATGCAATCCCCATCAAGGTCCCATCAAAATTCTTCACAGATCTTGAGAGGACAATAATCAACTTTATATGGAAAAACAAAAAATCCAGGATAGCCAAAACAATCCTATACAATAAAAGATCTTCTGGTGGCATTACCATCCCCGACTTCAAACTCTATTACAGAGCTACAGTAATGAAAACAGTGTGGTACTGGCATAAAAACAGAGAAGTCGATCAATGGAATCGAATAGAAGACCCAAATTTTAACCCACAAACCTATGATCACCTCATTTTCGATAAAGGAGCTAAAAGTATACAATGGAGGAAAGAAAGCATCTTCAACAAATGGTGCTGGCCCAACTGGATATCAACCTGTAGAAGAATGAAAATAGACCCATATCTATCACCTTGCACAAAACTCAAGTCCAAATGGATCAAGGACCTCAATATTAGTCCGATCACACTGAACCTGATAGAAGAGAAAGTGGGAAGCACCCTACAACAAATGGGCACAGGAGATCGCTTTCTATGCATAACCCCAGCAGCACAGACATTAAGGGCAGCATTGAATAAATGGGACCTACTAAAACTGAGAAGCTTCTGTAAAGCAAAGGACACTGTCACTAAGACAAAAAGGCAACCCACTGACTGGGAGAAGATCTTCACCAACCCCGCAACAGACAAAGGTCTGATCTCCAAAATTTATAGAGAACTCAAGAAACTAGACTTCAAAATGCTAATTAACCCAATTAAAAAATGGGGCACTGAACTGAACAGAGAATTCTCAACAGAAGAAGTTCAAATGGCCAAAAGACACTTAAGGTCATGCTCAACCTCCTTAGCGATTAGGGAGATGCAAATCAAATCAACTTTGAGATATCATCTTACACCTGTCAGAATGGCTAAAATCAAAAACACCAATGATAGCCTTTGCTGGAGAGGCTGTGGAGGAAGGGGTACCCTCATCCATTGCTGGTGGGAATGCAATCTCGTGCAACCACTTTGGAAATCAGTGTTTCGGTTTCTCAGGAAATTCGGGATCAACCTACCCCTGGACCCAGCAATACCACTCTTGGGAATATACCCAAGAGATGCCCTATCACATGACAAAAGCATTTGTTCAACTATGTTCATAGCAGTATTATTTGTAATAGCCAGAACCTGGAAACAACCTAGATGCCCTTCAATGGAAGAATGGATGAAGAAAGTGTGGAATATATACACATTAGAGTACTACGCTGCGGTAAAAAACAATGACTTCTCGAATTTTGCATGCAAATGGATGGAAATAGAAAACACTATCCTGAGTGAGGTATCCCAGACCCAAAAAGAGGAACATGGGATGTACTCACTCATAATTGGTTTTTAGCCATAAATAACGGTCACGGAGTATATAGTGGTGAACCCAAAGAAGCTAAATAAGAAGGTGAACCCAAAGAAAAACATATAATTATCCTCTTGAATACGGGAAGTAGACAAAATTGAGAGGAGAAAATTTGGGACCTTGGGGGTGGGGTGGGATGGGAGTATCGGGGGATGGGGAGAGAAAAGTGAGAAGGGGAGGATGAGGGAAACTTGGGGAAACAGGATGATTGGGATAAAGGAAGGTTGGATAGGGGAGCACGGAAGCTCAATTCTTAGTTAAGGGAGCCACCTTAGGGTTGGCAAGAGACTTGAACCTAGAGTGGCTCCCAGGAGCCCAAGGCGAGGTCCCCAGTTAGTTCCTTGGGCAGCTGAGGATAGGGAACCTGAAATGACCCTATCCTACAGCAATGCTGACGAATATCTTGCATATCACCATAGAACCTTCAGCTGGTGATGGATGGAGATAGTCACAGAGACCCACACTGGAGCACCGGACTGAGCTCCCAAGTTCCCAATGAGGAGCGGAAGGAGGGAGAACATGAGCAAGGAAGTCAGGACCACGAGGGGTGCACCCAACCACTGAGACAGTGTGGTTGATCTATTGGGAGCTCACCAAGGCCAGCTGGACTGTGACGGAAGAAGCATGGGATAAAACCGCACTCTCTGAACATGGCGAACAATGGGGGCTTATGAGAAGCCAAGGACAATGGCCCGGGGTTTTGATCCTACTTCAAGTTCGGGCTTTGTGGGAGCCTAGCCACCTTGGATGCTCACCTTCCTAGACATGGACGGAGAGGGGAGGGCCTTGGACTTTCCACAGGACAGGGAACCCTGACTGCTCTTTGGACTGGAGAGGGAGGGGGAGAGGAGCGGGGGGCGGGGAGAAGGGTGGGACGAGGGGGAGGGAAATGGGAGGCCGGGAGGAGGCGGAAACTTTTTGTTTCTTTTCTTTTTCTCAATAAAAAAAAAAAGCGAAAAAAAAAATCAAAAAAAAAAAAAAAAAAAAACCAAGGGACAGAGTATAATAGAGTAACAGACTAGCCTCATACAGGAGAGGTCCTGAGGCCAATCCCCGCCACTGCAACAATAAAAACATTTCTTTCTGACTTACTTGCTTCCTGAAGAAATATGTTCGATACGCTTACCTTTGGCAAACATAGGCAAGATGTCCGGACTCCCCCAGCTCCATGTGTACCTGCTCTCATTAAAGAGAGAGTCAAATTCAACAGGATTTTCTTTCCATCCTTGAGAAGAGAGGCACACAGTAATATAAGAAAACAGCAAAAGAAGGTCTGAAAGAAGCATTCTTTAAACAGTAATTGAAGACAACACATAAAACTCAGATTTTATTAGGCTTATTATAGGCTATCTTAAAATAAATGGAAGAAGCTGGGTGGTGGTGGCACAATCTTTAGTCCCAGCACTCAGGAGGCAGAGGCAGGTGGATCTCTGTGAGTCCAAGGCTGGCCTGGTCTACTGAGAGAATTCCAAGAAAGGCTCCAAGGTTACAAAGAAACCCTGTCTTGAAAAAACAAAAACAAATAGATAGATAGACAGATAAATAAATGGTAGATAATCCATTTCTTACTAAAATAATCACTTTTAAATTCTTGATTGCAATGTCTAACAAAGCCATATTTCTATACACACATACTTTTTTTAGTGCCATAGGGTTATGGCAGATTAAAATTTAATACCAGAATCAATACCAGGGTGTGTTCATATGAGTAAGGCATACTCAAAGACTTGTTAAAAGAATCTCAAAGCACAATCTTGGGACTTGACAGATGGTTCGCGGAAGTTAAAAGCACTTGCTGCTCTTGCGAACCCTGGCGTCCTAGGTTTAGATTCAAGCACCAATACTGGGTGGCTCACAACCACCTCTCACTCTAGTTCCAGGGAGTTGAATACCTTCTTCTGGCCTCCATGGGCACCTGCACACACACATGGGGTTCATAAACAGACAAACAAATACACACACACACACACACACACACACACAAATCTTTAAAAACAGATTGAATTTTTAACTAATGACATGATTCAGTGGTAGGAAAAGTATTTATATAGCAAACATTTTATCTGATAAAATTGTTTTAGAACAGAACCTTTGGCAACTGCACTGACATCCTCATAAAACCCAGCTATTAGGGCTACATGACCAGGGCGAGATTCTGTTGGCACGCGTGTGTGAGATACTCCCCAGCTGCCTTCATGCATTATGACGTTCCTAAAAGACAATCGGGATGAACAGTTAACATACGCTAGTATTAAAACTCTCATAAGGCTTTAAGATTTTTATGTAAGGAATCAAAAACCAAAAAGTTAATTTTATGATGGAAAGGAATCTCAAAACCCAGTTGATCCCAATCCTATACTGCCCACCAATTCATCACAGTAGCATGAAGGAACCTAGGTAATATAACAAAGAAAATACTCCCCTACTATTCCAGAGAAACAAGAGAAAAACCACACCCTAGAGTTCTAAGCCACAAAGCAGAGATGTTTGCTAATGTAGGAAAACAATGACATGCAGAACGTTACATTGTTAAGTTTTATTTGCTGCGAGGATGTTATATGGCTATATAAAATGAGGTCTTTGTTCTTAACACATGCAGTACAGTGTTTGGTGGAGAAACGCCACATTGTCATATTTTCATATTGTTCAGGGGAAAAAAACTAAAAAATTTATAATATATACTTACACAGTTGAGTGTGTAAAAAAATCACATATTTTTAAGATTAAAAAAAAAAAGGCCAGGCATGGAGGTACATGGCCTTAATCTGAGGGCTTGGGAGGCAGAAGCAAGCAGATCGCTAAGCTTGAGGTCAGCCTGGTCTACCAAGGTCCAGGCCAGTCAGACCATGTCTCAGAAAAAAAAAAAAACGTTTTTTGTTTCAAAAATTGTCAACTGTAAGCTAATCGATTCTTATCAATTCATAATACAATCTTTTCTTCAAACTCAATCTACCATTTCTAAGACACACCCGGATCTTGGTGCTGTCCTTACCTAATAAACGGTGCTCTAGAGTTACCATCTTCATCTAATTCATAAAGAGCATCTGCTCTCAGGCCATCGGCAACAAATAACACTAATCTTTTTGCTGGGGGAGGCAATGGTGTAAACTGAGGAGTCATCCCATGAACCAAAGGAGATGTAAAATAAATGTCAAAGATGGAGCTGAAGAACACAAAATGTACAAGCAATCCCAAAGCAAAAAACAGCAGCATATCCAGAATGAGAGACCTGCAAGAGAAGCCAAAACAGGGAACAAAGTGAGGCTGGACACGCGTGCAAAGGATCTTCAGCATATCTGATGGCTTCACACACTGGCGCTGTGTCAGGATACTATACAACTTCTCTCATTTACAATGCTAACAAAAACACTGTTTAACAACTTAAGATAATACTGAAATAAAATATATGCTAAAGTACACCAAGCAAAAAGAAATCATGTTCATGGAGGCTGGAGAGATGGCTCAGCAGTTAGGAATACTAGGTGCTCTTCCAGAGGTCCTGAGTTCAGTTCCCAGCAACCACATGGTGGCTTACAACTATCTATAGTGGGATCTGATGCTCACTTCTGGTATAAAGGTGTACATACAGATAGAGCACTCATATACATAAAATAATAATAATAATAATAGACATGATGTTTTAAAAAAAAGAAATCAAGTTCAATTAGGATTAATAAACTATAATCCAGTTAACTACTAAACAATTAAAACTTAGCAAAGGAACACAGAAAAAAGGTCATAAAATTAGTTAGGTAATCACAGAAAATCCTAAATAACACACAAAAAAAATGTAACTCAAGTCACTCTTGGTTGTCCGCATGGCACTGTTCCCACTCCTAGAATTAAATTCATTAAATTACTTAAATCTTTAAATTTTTTGAATTAATTTTTTTCTACTTTGGTAGTCAGCTTAAAGGTTTGACCATCTAATCAGCAATAAACTGAATGGGAATCTGCATTCTATCCATTTTGTGAGTGACACACAAGAAGTTAAACTTCATCTGTGCTTCAGAAAATCTATACTCCTTAAGTAAACACTTTATTTCCCTAAGTCAATAAAAAGGGTTTTATTTACTCATTGAATGAAATTATTGGTCCTTAAAAAGGAGCACTCGGAAGACCTATCAGAGATCTGATGAGCTTACAGATGCTAAAGAAAGAAAACCACGCAAAGTGAAATGCCTAAATAATAATGTAAGATAGTAGCCATTAAACCTCGAAGACCAAAGCGTCCAGAGAAATGCTTTCAAACCGGCTGTCATTTTGATTTTGTTGGTAAATGTGTCCACAGATTAAGAAATAAAACATGTGCCTTTAATCCCAGCACTTGAGATGCAAAGCAGGCGAATCTCTGTGAGTTCGAGGCCAGCCTGGTCTACAAGAGCTAGTTGCAGGACAGGCTCGAAAACTTCAGCAAAAACCTGTTTTGAAAAAAGCAAAAAAACAAAAAAACAAGCAACAACAACAAAAAAAAACCAACAAAAAAAAAGAGAAAGAAAACATGAGAAGCAGTATTAGGTACACGTAATGACCTTGAGCTGAAAAAGCAACGAGATGAGAATTACAGACACATTTTATTCTCCCTGGTCTGAAGAATCAAATGTCACATGGATTCATGTGTAAATGTCCTGTAAAGAGAAAAGAGACAGTATAAATGTGCTTATCAAAGACAAATAAAAAAAATAAAATGAACCAAAAGATCAAAATATTTTATTCTAAGGGAATTTAGGGTAAACAAAATAAACAAAGACTAATTTTGCAATCTAATCTCTCAGTGCAATGCTTGCTTCTTTCCAAATTTATATGATCATTAAACTACACAGTGGGTACCATCAAGACAATGGAATTCTGAATATTAATAATTGAAACACAGAAAAATTAGCCAGGATTCTGCTACCTTAACGAGCCAGCAGTTGTCATGACCCCTTGGAAGTCTGAGGACTCTTCACAGGGTTAACAGAAGACCACTAGAAAATACAGATGTTTACATTATGAGATGTAACAGTAGCAAAATTGCAAATATTTGTGAACAGTTTCTTTTAAAAAATTATCTTGTTGGTGGGCGGTAGTGATGCGTTCTTTAATCCCAGCACTTTGGAGGCAGAGGCAGGTGGATTTCTGTGAGTTTCGGTCAGCCTGGTCTAGAGAGTGAGTTTCAGGACAACCAAGGCTACACAGAGAAACCTTGCCTTAAAAAATAAATAAATAAATAAATGGATTGGTGAATGAATGTATAAATAAATAAATAAAATATACCCCTTCTCCATTTTTATGGAGATAAACATCTCTATATATTTTAAAAATAGATATTAACATTTGGAATGTTTTAATACCGTTTAGGGTTTGTGTGTGTGCATCTGTGTGCATGTGCGTGTACGCTCACACATGCACATGCAAGCCATGTCACAAACATGAAGAAGAGAAGGCAACTCTGAATGCAAACACTAGTCCTTAGGTTCCCTGGCAAGGCCTTTACCTACAGGGTCATCTTGCTGACCCCATGATTCATTTATATTACCACGTCTCTGAAAAACAAACTTCCCATGTATCACGTACCACTATCACATTTTGTCCTGTAAATGCATCTTTGCTAACAAATCCCAAATTGAAAAACACTGAAGTAGTTTTGTATAGTGATATATTATTTGTATTTAATAAATAAATCTTGCCTGAAGAACAGAGGCAAAGCTACAGCCACTAGAGGTCAGGAAATGGTGGCACATTCCTTTAATCCTAGGATTTGGAAGACAAAATCAAAAGGATCTCTGTGAGTTCAAGGTCACCTTGGGCTACTCAAGATCAAGGCAGAAACAAATACAGGTAGTTGTGGCTCACACCTTTAGTCCCAGTCCTAGGGAGTCACACACCTTTAATCCCAGCACTAGAGGGAATATTAAAGGGAGGAGAGAGAGGCTTAGTCTCCTTAGTCTGCAGTTGCCCAGCCTTGGTAAAGGTAAGACTTCTCTAGTAGCTTGGCTGCTTTGCTTTTCTGGTTTTCAGGTTGAACCCCAATTTGTCTCTCGATTTTTATTCTTCATGCTATAGTTTGTCCTCCAGTTTTGACTATCAATAGCAGTCATGTGATTTAAAAATATATATATAGGCTTTGGATTTAGCTCAGCAGACTTATCTGTTTAGTACAGAACTATGGGTTCGATGACTTAATGTCTGCTTTTGTCACTTTACGATCATTCAAGGACAGCAGGAAAGGTCACCCTTTGCATCCATTACAGTTCTGTGCAAAGACTCAAATGTTTGCTGAATAAATTATTTAGAATTAAGTTTCAATACCAATATGTCCAACAGCCACTAGAGGTCGCCTTGCTCCTCTGTGTTTCCTGAAAAAAAAATCTGTGAAGTTCCAAAGATATTTTCAAAACAAACACAAAAAAGCCCATGTTTTATGTTTAAGGAATTTATTATACATGAAGTTTCAGTGACTTGAAAGTATGAATATTTACCCAATCACATTTATCTCAAGCAATATTGCCATATAACATTTTTCTCTAAAGAAAATCACTTTTTATTCACATTTATTAAAAAGTAAAACTTCACTGGCATAATTAAATTGTTTGAACCTTCAAAATAAATGCATAACTATAAAAATTAAAGCATACATATTCACTTCCCTATTCAAAAATATAGTTTACATCTGTTTTGTTTAACCAGAAAAGGGGAAATGGTGTAAGAGGTCCTTCTGTTTATGTGTTGCTTTCATTGGTTAATTAATAAAGAAACTGCTTGGCCTGATAGGGCAGAACTTGGGTAGGCAGAGTAGACAGAACTGAATGATGGGAAGAAGGGCAGAGTGGCAGAATGCCATGGATCCCCTGCCTGGGACGGACGCTGGTTAGAATCTTGCCGGTAAGCCAGTTATGTGGCCATACACAGATTAATGAAAATGGGTTAAATTAAGATGTAAGAATTAGCCAATAAAAAGTTAGAGCTAATGGGCCAGGCAGTGTTTAAATGAATACAGTTTCTGTGTGATTATTTCGGGTGTAAGCTAGCAGGGCAGCTGGGACGAAAAGCAGGCCCTCTCTCCTTATAACATCTGTGGGATATTTACCACCATCAACTAAACACTAATAAAGTATTAGACACTATCAAACATTAAATCAACAAAATGCAAACATTTATAATGTTATTGGTGGTAATTTAAGACTATTAAATCCTCAAATAATTTTAACACATAAATGATTAAAAGTGAGCCAGGAAGTGACAGTGCACACCTTTAATCCCAGCACTCAGGGAGGCAGAGGCAGGCGGATCTCTGTGAGTTTGAGGCCAACCTGGTCTACAGAGTGAGTTCCAGGACAGTCAAGGCTACACAGAGAAACTGTGTCTTGGGAAAAAAAAATTATGGTGTTTTTTTTTTTAAAATCTTTTATATTTCTATTGCTAAGAGACAAATGTCAACTACTATCTTTATTCAGATGTCAGCCTAAAAGGCTTTGATCTGGGTCAGTCTTCCAATGGAGAAAGAAAATTTCCAACAGCTATTAATATATTATAAGTAGAAGTCAGAAATTCTTAATATCCCAGTATATGTATTAAAGCAATTCATGAACAATACGGAGAAATAAAGTTACCCTATGGGGCCAGGCGGTGGTGGCACATGCCTTTAATCCCAGCACTCTGGAGGCAGAGGCAGGTGGATCTCTGTGAGTTCGAGGCCAGCCTGATCTACAAGAGCTAGTTCCAGGACAGGCTCCAAAGCTATGGAGAAACCCTGTCTCGAAAAACAAAAACAAAAACAAAAAAAGTTACCCTAAGGGAAGACTGGTCAGTTGATTTCCTGAGCAATACAGTTATATAAACAAGCCTGCAGTTACAGGATAAGAACTAGAAATCTAACTACAGATGTGTATACCAGCCACAGAAGAACTCAAACGTTCAACCTAAGACTCAGAGGCAAACACTTCAAATCTATTTTCTATTTGCACTTTAGAATCCAGACCCTAGATTAAAGCTGCTGCCTCTCTCGGTCCTCCTGAATAAACTGCTTTTCCGGGCTCCCTTAGCATTGGTACTTGTGTTTTAAAACCTGCTGACTGTCCTCAGTATCCAATACTCCACTAATTATTCCTGGCCACACTAACATCTGCTGCACACCAGGCTCCATGACAAGAGCATTCACAATTCTAGGTCCATCATCCGCCTGGGCAGACCAATGCAAGTGAAGCTCAAACATTTCCAGCGTCACTTAATAAGTAATGTGCGTAGGCTCCTCTGTCATCGTCAGTGCATCAAGGATCCCGAGGGTAGCTTCCCAAACTTTCTCATTACAAAGAAGGAAAAAGTGGACATAACAATGCATTTCTGCTCGTGTCTTTCCCATGCCATTCACTAATACTCCATTTCAAAATTTGGTTTTTAATTTCTTTGACAATCTCAAAGTAAGGATTGATAATCCCTTTTGCTAAGAAATGTGAAACACAATACAATATTGGCCATTTTATACTATTTCCGTATTGAAGATTTTTCTTCAGATTCATTAACAAATGGTACAGAACAGTATTTATCCGAAGAATTGAAAGCCAAAGTTTTATTTAAATAACAACAAAATCCTTACTACTAAAACTATCTTTCAATTATCTTACAATGCAACAAGGTTCCTTACATTCTTTCACAATTCGGAGTAACTTTCTCCCTAGCTTCCTGTCCCCTATTCCCAACTTAAACCATCTATGCCCACTTCCTTACTCCTCTTCCCATGTAGTGATAGTTCATTTGTATTTTAACAAATAAAGTTTGTCTGAAGGGGCTGAGAGATGGCTCAGAGGTTAAGAGCACTGCCTGCTCTTCCAAAGGTGCTGAGTTCAATTCCCAGAAACCACATGGTGGCTCACAACCATCTGTAATGAGATCTGGTGCCCTCTTCTGGCCTGCAGACATACAGGCAGACACAATATTGTATACATAATAAATAAATAAATAAATATTTTTTTAAAAAGTCAAAAAAAAGTTTGTCTGAAGACCAGAACGCAAAACGGTCATACTAGTCATCCATAAAGGCCAAGTAGTGGTGGCACACACCTTTAATCCCAGCAGCCACACTAGTTAGCCATAGAGGCCGGGCAGTGGTGTTACAGGCCTTTAATCCCAGCACCAGAGAGGCATATAAGGCAGGGGGAGACAGGAACTCGCTCTCTTTCAGTCTGAAGTTTTCATAAAGGTAAAAGCTTTCTAGTGGCTTGGCTGCTTTGCTTCTCAATCTTTCTCTGGGTTTTTATTATTTGTGCTACAATTGGTGCCACACATGGGGTCCGAACCCACAACCCTGAGATTAAGTCTCACGCTGCGCTGATTCCTGCTACACGCCCTCCTTCATGTCACATGCAACACTATTTAAAAGCTTCAACAATAATAACAATGACAAAACACTCTCAAAGACTCATTCAAATGAAATTGTAGTTTGTTGATTAAGCTGAAATAAAAGCCTACACTTAGCTTCTGGCATACTTTATCTGTAAACCAATAGCCGTACCTAAAGTCATATAACAATGCTCTATTTTTATCTTCCACAAAGATAAGGGGGCACTCCAGGGCTTGCTTCGCTGTGACAGAGCAGGCAGTTGGCACAGCTGCATACTAATTGTATTATCTGTTAGGAGTTGTTTAGTTGGGAAATTAAAACCAGGAAACAGTGGCAAGCTGTGTGTAACGAAATGAAATAGCAGTCCAATACTAAGGCTGGGAAACCTCTCCTTATCACCTCGGCCAACAATCAAGGAATAACACAAAAGATAAACGATCTTCCAAACTTAGGAGTATAGTTCTGTGCTAACGTTTCACAAAGAAAATCAACTCTTTCTACAGCATGCAATTTTTTTTTTAAATCGTTAAGCTCCACAATCCAAACCCTGAGATTCTAGCCTAAATAAACTCAGAAAAGTTTCAGGGGATTGTGGGAAAGAATGGTTTTGGACAAAAGATGGGTGATGGTAGTGCCACTGAATGTGTCCTACTGGAATGGAATGACCAGGTCATCAAGGCTGCCCAGACTAAAGTTTACAAATTTCTAATGGTAGATTGAGACTAACAGTTTGAAATTTTCCTTTGGTGCAAACTGTACGTTAGTTCCAAGGATTTACGGAGCACTCAGTTTGTCGTCCAAGTCCAAGCAGTTTACAAATGAGTGCAAAAGCAACTGGAAACTCGAGTGCAATTTCCGTTGAGGCTTTATCTGAACCCCGCAGCTCTCTAGGTCTAATTCTGGAGACCGAGGGGCCGCCCTCTCCAAACTGCAAGGAAGTCATGCGCTCGCTAGACCTCCAAGAACAGAAGAGCAAAGAGCAAGATTCTGACTACTGTCCATGGCACTTACTATCTGGGCGGAGACAGCAAACCGCTGCAAAAAAGGAAGCATGAAGGGAGTTGCGAGCGTGAGGCCACCGTGCTGGTGCGGCCACACCTCAAGTGCAAGGGTCTCGGGACTTTACCTGGGGCTTATCCGGCTGAGGTCGGGTCTCGGGAACCTCCTCTGCACGAAGTCAGGACCCGGGCATGAAAGTCCCAGAAAGGCCCCTAGCCCTCCCAAAGCACAGCCAAGCTTTGCCCCTCAGCCACCTGCGCCCCTGCAACACCAGGGAACGCCCCCAAGTTGCCCAGGCCTCCCCAACTGTCGCGATACCTCCAGCGAGCCCCAGAAGCGCCAGCCAATCTGCGATGGGCTATGGGCGTGGCTTTAGTTTGAGTCCAGAGCGGGTCCTTCAATCTTCCGACTCCTGGGCCTGAAGTGGGTGGAGCTGAGGCGGGGACGGGGCGGGGCGAGGACGGGACACAAACCAGTTCTCGCGAGACTAGAGACCAGGAAGACGCCTGCAGAGCCGGCTGCTGGTGCAGCGGTGACTGAGGCTGCAGGTGCTGCTGCATCCCTGCCTCCCACCTCCCAGTCCGGACTAGTCTGTAGGTGAGAAGAAGGGACGCGGTCCGCCCGGGCTGTCTAGGTGCTCAGTGGCTCCCGGGATCTAACGGGGATTCAGATTGCGGCCTGTCGGGCCAGGCAGGGAAGCACCCACACTCCTGACAGTAAGATGGCGGCGATGGCGCCCGGAGGTGGTGGCAGTGGCGGCGGAGTAAATCCATTCCTTAGCGATTCCGATGAGGACGACGACGAGGTAGCAGCGACCGAGGAGCGGCGGGCAGGACTTGGGCTGGGTGCTGCGGTCGGCCTGGGTCCTGGCTCTGCGGACTCGCTGTCGCCACAGGACCCTATGGCCCCGGGGAACAGCGCGCGACCGGGGCTCCCGGTGGAGTCGGCCGCCCCTCCGGCGGCCCTGGGGGGCAGCGGGGAGACCCCTGCCCGATTGTCAATCGATGCCATCGCCGCCCAGCTGTTGCGCGATCAGTACTTGCTGACTGCCCTGGAGCTGCACACAGAGCTGTTGGAGAACGGCCGCGAGCTACCACGGCTGCGCGATTACTTCTCCAATCCTGGCAACTTCGAGAGGCAGAGTGGGACCCCACCAGGGATGGGGGCGCCTGGGATCCCTGGAGCATCAGGCGTTGGAAGCGCTGGAGGTCGGGAACCGAGTACGACGTCGGGCGGTGGGCAGCTCAGTAAGTAGGCGCAGCCTATCACACCTGCAGGCCTGGTATTAGGAGAATCACTGTGCTCTTGAGGGTTTTTGTGTGCGGGCTGTGAGTCTAGGGTCGTTTTGAGAAGCGAGACAATATTGAGCGAGGCGGGTGGTGCCCTGCGTAGTGGAAGCAAGGGGATCCCTCTATAGCTGTTCTTTGTATTGGCTCTGATCTTTGGCAGGTGTTGCACTGCTGCTCCCCCCTCCCCACCCCCACCCTACCCCCGTTGGTATTGGGACCCACAACATCAAGAGTTTCCTGTTTATTGGCAATTATGGCACTCTAGAAAACTTCCTTATTGGGCAATTTGTTCTAGGTATTTTTCCTTTTTCCCACAGTCTCTTGAATCATACTACCAGGAAGTAATGTTTCTTAGTAATTCTTTGATTCATTGAAGAACTGAAAAAAGAATGGCATAGGAAATGGCACCGCGCCGTACTGCTGTTAGGGTCACCGAAGACCTTTTCTCTTTGGAAGACTTAATTCAAAAATTGTTTTTTCCATTATTTTGTATATTAATTTATGCTAATAAAAAGAAGGAAATGGGATTTCTCTGCTTCATTGGATGTGTTCTGTTTAAATAATATCAACATAACTTAATTTCACTACCCTAAATTTGGTAGGGTTCAATTTACAGGAAGGCTATGGAACAAACCAAGGATATTCTGCCACCTTTTTTTCACCATACCACCACTGTGTAGGCTTTTTTCTCTGAATAAGCTAATCTATTTTTTTCTTCTTACATCATTTTTAGCAGCAGAGTAATCACTGATATAGTAATCACTGATATAGCCATTATTTATATATAAGTTTTATATGAGGATTCTCAGTTTTCTTTTTGAGAGACATCAAATTTTTCCCACACTGATGCTAATACTTTGGTGTGTTTTGTGAGGCCAACCGGAATTTACTAACAAATCAGCCTAATTGATTTCTCTAAGTGTCTGTACTTTTGAATGATTCCAGAGGATGTAAATTGCTAACATTTGATGTAGTAGAACTGGAAAGGGTGCATTTTCTCTCAAGGGAACTCCTAGGCATATTTCCTTCTTTTATACCTGTCTAAATTATCTAATAAGTATCACCTGACAAACTCCCTCATCAGGACCTGGGCCAAATGTCCCGTTTATAGTACTTTATGCGCATCCCAGACTTAGTTTTAACCTACATCATAGCCTTTGGCTCTTTTGTATGGCAGTAATGATTTAACAGTCATTTCACCTGTTAGCTTGGAGTTCCTGCCTCTCTTTTCCCAGGACTGAGATTTAAACCCAGGGCCTTGTATCTTATGAACAAACTGTTCTATCTCCCCAGTTTTGTGTGTGCATGCATGTGTGTCTGAATGAGAGGATGACTACTGATCAGAAGATGAGGACTTTTCATATCTTTTCTTTTAAGTGGCAGTTCTAGGATTTGAACTCAGATCTCTCTCTTAACATTCATTCTACCACAGCTACTGTATTCTGATACAACTCAAGAAAAGTTAGGTTGTTTCAGTATATGATCAAGCAAAGTATCTAATAATTCAGAGTATGTCTTCACTTCAAAATAGTCAAGCAGGTGATACAGAATTGATAATTTAAAGGATGAATTGAGAAAGCATAGCCCCATATTGAGGGGAAGATGCATGATCTGCCAGGAGTATCACTCCATTAAGGTAGCCGCAGTACATAGCATTAACCTCAAAGTCAGGACAGTCAGACTGCGCATGTGATTGTAAGCTCTCCAGGGTAATTGGTTTAGCCTCCACAGAGGAGCAAGCACATTTGTAGTAGAACATTTTTTTATTCTTTTATTCTATCAGAATTTCATACAATATATTTTGATCATATCCATGTTCCATTCCTTCCCCTAACTCCTCACCCATCCAACTTCAAGTTACCTTCCCTTCTTTTTATATAACCCACCAAGTCTTTTATGCTGCCAAAAATTCATGGGTGTGAGCCCCTTCACTAGAGCGTGGTTTCCCTACCAGAGACCGTATCCTTAATGAACTGACTCTTCCCCCAGAAACCATCGATTGTCCCTGACTCCTCAGGTAGTTGTGTGGACTTGTGAGCCCCTCCCTACTCCTTGTTGGAATGTGGATTGGCTTGATCTTGTGCAGGTCTTGTTCAGGGCAACCACAGCAGCTATGAGTTCATTGGGCTGGGTCCTGATGAGGGAGCTATCATTAGTCCTATCATGTCCAAAAGACAATTCTTTACTAGTTCTCCCCAGCCTCTGGCTCTTTGGATCTTTCTTCCCCCCTATTTTCCAATAGCCCCATGAGGCTTTGGGAGATATTTGCATTTGTGGTAGAGCACTCTACTGGGGTTATCTAATCAGTTGTGAGTTTCTACTTAACTACCAGCCAGATCCAAGTACATTTATCAACTATTCTGAATCAAGTTATCACATGAGGCCAATTCAGCTTGTATGATTGGTTTCAGCCAACAAGCTTAGCTGCCTGATTGCATGTGATTTTTCTGGTGACAGAGCGTGGCTCAGCCTCAAGGAGAATAAGACGAAGTTGTAAGCATGGGTGTAATCTTCCAGATTGTCTCACCCATTGCAAAAGTACGAGTCAGATTGTTTTTAAAACCTGCTAGTCCTGTTGTGGAGGTGTAAGATTGTTCAAAGTAGTGTCATCAAATTTTTATGTTATTTTTGCCATCTCTCAGCTCTGTATTTGTGTGCTGCCTTAGTTCATACTTCAGCTTAATTCTGAACCACCAACTTTACCCTTATTTTGTGGCTTGATGTCATCCTCTCTCTTTATTCTATTTTTGTTCCACTTTACTATTATTACTAGTTACTGCTGTTAACACAGATTTACATTTCCTTGTACTGGGATACAAAGTGAAGTAAACAGTCCTGTGCACCATGTAGAAAAGATTATCAGAGAAAAAGTATGAACTGGAGCCGGTGTTGGTGCGCATGCCTTAATCCTAGCACTCAGGAGGCAGAAGAAGACAGATCTCCAAGTTAAAGGCCCGCCTAGTATACAAAGTGAGTTCAAGGACAGCCAGGATTACACAGAGAAACCCTGTCTCAAACAAAACAAAACAAAATGTATGAAATGAAATAGGATATAGTAGAAAGGCAAGGAATATAAACATCATAGTTAAGGGAACATGTCACAAATAAAACAGCACTTGTGGAACTTCCAAGAAGAGATGGAGAAGTGCAGAGGCTATGAAAGCCTCAATGCAAGGTAATTAAAATTAATCTTTTCCTTTGCTTATTTTTATTTAATGTATATTTGTGTGTACCCACAAGCAGAGGCCAGAGAACAACTATGCAGAGTTAGTTTTCTTTATAGCTGGACAACTAATAGTGAGGCAACAACATCAAATGTATATATAAATAAAGCTACTTTTACTTGTGATTTATAGAGCCACTCTGCGTATCTTATATTCAGCATGTATATAATAGATTTAGTTCTCAGCCTTGATAAAGTTAAGAACAGGTTTGCTCTTTTTACAACTATGGTGCCTCATTAGTTGCCCAGCTATAAAGTGAATTATTAAGAAGTTACACAGGAGACATGCTGGTCTATGAAGAAACACTTTGTGGCTACAGCATTGTGTATTAGCATGTACTTACTCTGTGGTATTTTGTTTTGTTTTTGGATAGATTCTCTAATCATGTTTTGAGAAGAAGTCCTGAGTTCAAATGATTACCCTACCTCGTTTCCCAAGTAGGTAGAATGGCAAGTGTATGTTGTAAATCACATCTGGTTGCATTCTTTTTTAGCAAAAGAGGTTAATTTTTCCAAAATTTCCCTCAAGTATTAGACCATTTGGAATATAATAGACGCTTGCTTGTCCTAAAAAAGAACTGTCTGGTTAATAGCCCTGATCATGTTTCTGTGTTGCACAGTCCAGAAGCCATGTTAGTAACAGGACTCCTACAGAAATTGCTTAAAATTTGCTTTTAAAATTTTGTGGCTGGGCTGGAGAGATGGCTCAGAGATTAAGAGCACTGACTGCTATTCCGGAGGTCCTGAGTTCGATTCCCAGCAACCACATGGTGGCTCACAACCATCTGTAATGAGATCTGGTGCCCTCTTCTGGCCTGTGGGCATACATGGAGGCTGAACACTGTATACATAATAAATAAATAAATCTAAAAATAAAATAAAATAAAACCAACTGAAAGATAAAACATTTTAAAAAAGAAAAAAATAAAATAAAATAAAATTTTGTGGCTAAATCCAAAAAAACCATACTTACCTTGGACCTACAATATAGACTACTAGTCTTCAAATCCAAAATACTTTTGCTTACAAACTCTGTTACAGTTTAATCAAAATTAGCATTACTTTTTTTCCATAAATAACTATTTTATTTCAAGATGGAATAAATTTTAATGAATTGGAATATTTTTAATTAATTTTATGTATATGGGTGTTTTGCCTGCATGAATGTCTGGGCATCACATGTGTGCATGATTCCTCACAGAGGTCAGAAGCCATCAGATCTCCAAGAATGGAGTTGCAGGCAGTTGTAAACCACCATGTGGAAATCAAATCTAAGTCCTCTGCAGAAGCAAGAAATACTCTTAACCACTGAGCCATCTCTTCAGTGCTAATATTTTTCTTCTATGACATAATCATTATTTTTTAAGATACCACAGCAATTTTTTCCTATTATAAAATGTAAAATTATTGGCTTGTAACTATAAAAAATATAGGGACTAGGTTTATAACTTTGTGCTAAAACAGTTGCCAAGCGAGCATGCGTGAGGCTCTAGGTTTGACTCCAGCACTATTCATCCCCCCATAAAAGGGGGAAAAAAAGGAACTTTTTTAAGGCAAATAGTATTCACTTTGTAGATCAGGCTGCCTAAAACTCAACTATATGGCTACGTCTGTCTCTCAGTGCTTAAATTAAAAGTGTAAACCACCACTTCCCAGCAAGAGTATATTTTTCAGTGGCTATAATCATACCAAGTTAAAAATCAAATTGTGTTTGCCTTCCTTAAAGTTCTTCCCTGTTATATAGGTAAGTTCTTTAAAACTTAAAAAGAATAATACTACCAGTATAACAGAAGAATAATGATTGTATCATGACTAAAAAGGTTCTAGTCTAGATATTAATGTATATCTAAAAATATTAGGAAGAAAAAGATGAGTGCTTAACATAAAATATGTTTACCTGAGGCTGGGATGTTAGAACCTATGCCAATAATCCGAGCGTTCGTAAGATGGAGACTGGGGGAAGACTTGAGAGTTTAAGGCTGGCCCGGGCTACATAGGGAGATCCTGTCTCAAACCAAAAAAAAGTTATGTGAAATCAACAGTCAACATAATTCTATTATTCCTTTAAAATCAGGTGTGAAACAGAATTCTGGCGTCATGACACCGGAATATTTCTTGGTAAAGATCCTCCTTGTGGTCACGCATGCACAGGTTGGAGACATCAGAATTGTGGATAAGGACCTGTTTGTTACTTTTCCTATTGCTGTGATAAAATACCCTGACCAAAAAACAACTTAAAGAAGGAAGGGTTTATTTCAACTTACAGTTTTAGGGTTCATCATAGTGGCAGGAGCCTGAGGCAGCTGGTCACATTATTCAGGAAACAAAAGGAGGTGGATGCTCATGGTTAGCTCACTTTCTCCTTTTTATACAATCCAGGATCCTAGCCCAGAGAATGGTGCCACTCACAGTGGATGGATCTTCCATCTTCATTTAATCTCATCATGATAATCCTATACAGACGCCTACAGACGCTGGTCTCCCAGGTGATTCTAGGGCCTGTCCAGCGGCTAATTAAGTTGCACGTCGCGAGCAGCATATTTTTCCCTGGATTTTTTTTAACGTGTATTGAGTGTTCGTTAGAAGTCAATATTTTAAAATGAGATTTCTACCTTTTGATCTAAAACTTAGTAAGATTTATAAATCTTGAGTAAAGAGTATAGTTTGATGGGTTTTTATTATTGAAAATTTTTTTCATGAAATGTATTTTAATGTTTTTCACCCTCTCCCAATTCCTCCTGGGCCCTTCCCACCTTCCTACATACCCAACTTTATGTTTTCTCTCTCTAAAATATATATAGAAAAACAATTACACAATACACATACACCCCAAAATATACAAGTCAAAAACCAGAAAATACAAGACAAAGTATTCCGTTGAGCTCGTTTTGTGGTGCTCAACTACTCTGGGCACAGGGCTTACCATGAAGTCTGGGCAATATGCCCAGTGAGACTCTATTGAAGGAAACTAATTTTTACTTTGCGGGTGGTTATCAATTGCAGATAGAGTCTTGGTTAGATGTCGGACCTTACGTTCATGCCACCCTCTCAGTGTCTGAACCTGTGCAGACTTTGGGAATGCTAACTCTCTCTCTGTGAGTTCAGATGTGCATCAATCCTGTTTTGTCTGTAAGACAGTTTCCTTGGAGGCTTCCATCACCTCTAGCTCTTGTATGTCTTTCCATCTTCTTCTGCATAAGTTCCTGAGCCTTGAAAGAAGAGGTTTGATGAAGGCATTTATGACTGGGTAGTCCAGAGACTCACTGCATATTTTCCAGTTGTAGATCTCTGCGTTAGTACCAATCTACATCAAGAAGCTTCTTTGGTGATAGACACTGATCTATAAGTAGGTATAAGCGAATGTCATTAGAAGTCATTTTATTGCTGTGTTCTTTTAATAGAATAATATAGTAGGTTTTCCCCCAGTCCCATAGACTCTCGATAACTTCAGTATTTTCAGGCATGGGTTCCTTCTCATAGAGTGGGGCTTAAATTCAGTCAGAAAAAAACAGCCTGGCATTGGCATAAAACCAGGTAGGAGAACCAATGGAACCAAATAGAAGACCCAGATATTAATCCACACACCTTCAAACACCTTATTTTTGACAAAGAAGCAAAAAATATCAAATGGAAAAAAGAAAGCATCAAATGGTGCTGGATATCAACATGTAGAAGAATGAAAATAGATCCATATCTATCACCATGCACAAAACTCAAGTCCAAATGGATCAAAGACCTCAACATAAAGCCAGCCACACTGAACCTTATAGAAGAGAAAGTGGGAAATACACTGAACGCATTGGCACAGGAGACCACTTCCTAAATATAACCCCAGCAGCACAGACACTGAGAGAAACAATAGGGCCTCTTGAAATTGAAAAGCTTCTGTAAAGCAAAGGACACGGTCAACAAGACAAAACGACAGCCTATAGAATGGGAAAAGATCTTCACTAACCCCACATCAGACAGAGGTCTGATCTCTAAAATATACCAAGAACTCAAGAAATTGGTCATCAAAAGAACAAATATTCAAATTAAAAAATGGAGTACAGACCTAAACAGAAAACTAAACAGAGGAATCGAAAATGGCTGAAAGACACTTAAGGAAATGTTCAACATCCTTAATCATCAGAGAAATGCAAATCAAAGCAACTCTGAGATTTCATCTTATACCTGTAAGAATGGCCAAGATCAAAAACACTGATGACAACTTATGTTGGGGAAGATGTGGGGTACAGGGAACACTCATGCATTGCTGGTGTGAGTGCAAATTAGTACAGCCCCTTTGGATGTCAGTGTATCGATTTCTCAGAAAATTAGAAAACAACCTTCATCAAGACCCAGTAATACCACTTTTAGGTATATATCCAAAGGATGCTCAATCGTGCCACAAAGACATGTGCTCAACTATGTTCATAGCAGCATTGTTTGTCATAGTCAGAACCCAGAAACAACCTAAATGCCCTTTGACTGAAGAATGGATAAGGAAAATGTGGTACATTTACACAGTGGAGTACTACACAGCAGAAAAAAAAAACTACATCTTGAATTTTTCAGGCCAATGGATGGAGCTAGAAAACATTGTGAGTGAGGTAACCCAGACACAGAAAGACAATTATCACATGTACTCACTCATAAGTGGTTTTTAAACATAAAGCAAAGGAAAACAGCCCACAAATCACAATCCCAGAGAATTTAGATAACAATGAGGACCCTAAGAGAGACATACATAGATCTAATCTACAAGGGAAGTAGAAAAAGACAAGATCTGAGTAAATTGGGAGCATGGGGACCTTGTAAAAGGGTTGAAGGGGAGGGGAGAGGTAGGAAGGGTAGCAGAGAAAAATGTAGAGCTCAAAAAATTTAAAAAAATAAAAAAATTCAATCAGATAATGGTTGGTTACTCTCAAAATAATTGTGCTACTGTTATGCCAGTATATCGGCAGGCAGTTTGCTACTGTAAGTTATAATGCTCATAGCTGGGTAATATTGATTACTTTTCTCCTATGGTACTACCTAGAGTGCCGTTCAATACCATGTGTACTAGGAAGAATTAGTCACTTCTGGTTAGTCACTGGATTGACTTTTCTGTGTTCAATGAGATATGTTTTTATCAATAGGGTTTTTAGCAATAGGCCCTTATCATTTAGTGTGGAATCGTCTAGTGTTTGGATGTTTCCATGGAGCGACTTTGGCCAATAATTCAACAATATGTAACTCCTTGCTGTCCCTGGAGGTTTTACCTGCTGGCTATGTGATGTCTGCTTGAGGCATTGTTTCCCTATTATTTGGTGATTGCATTTAGATTTCTTTCATGTGTGTGTAGCAGTAGGTTTCCACCGTGTTTTTCACGTGCTCTTTAGTATTAATTATCTCTCCCTGTTTTCGCACTTTACCCTCCTTTTTCAGAACCCTCCCTATTTAATCTCCCTAGTCAGTCTTCCCTTTTGTCTCTCCAGAATAGCACATTCCATTTCCCTTTCTTTAGGAGATCCTAGTCACTTACTGGGTACTCAACTTCTCTGTTTATTTGGATTGTATCACACATATTAAAAGCTAGCATCTACATATAAAAGAAAATATGCAATCTTTGCCTTTTTGGGTCTGGGCTACCACACTCAGGATGATTTTTTTTCCAGCTTCATCCATTTACTTATGAATTTCATTTTTCTTTTTTTAATATATTTATTTATTTATTTATTTATTATGTATACAATATTCTGTCTGTGTGTATGCCTGCAGGCCAGAAGAGGGCACCAGACCCCATTACAGATGCTTGTGAGCCACCATGTGGTTGCTGGGAATTGAACTCAGAACCTTTGGAAGAGCAGGCAATGCTCTTAACCTCTGAGCCATCTCTCCAGCCCCGAATTTCATTTTTCTTAACAATTGAATAGCTTTCCATTGTGAAATGTACCACATTTTCACTATCCATTCATCTGGACATCTAGGCTCTTTCCAATATCTGACACTTCTGAATAGAACAGCAGTGAACATGGATGAGCAGGTGTCTCAGTAGTAGGATGTAGAGTCCTTTAGGTATATGCCCAAGAGTGGTATAGCTGATGGTGAGGTGGATCTGTTCCAGGCTCCCTGAGGAACTGACATGCTGATTTACATTATAGCTGTAGTAGTTTGCAGTCCCTCCAGCAATGCGTAAGTGTCCCCCTTTTCCTTCATCCTTGCCAGCACATGCTGTCATTTGTTTTACTGATCTTGATCATTCTGACTGAGGCAAGAAGAAATCTCAAAGTTGTTTGTTTGTTTGTTTTTTCCACAATAGCCAAAGATGGTGATTTTTCGTTTTGCTTTATCTTTTGAGAACTCTCTGCTTAGTTCTATGCCCCATTTGTAATTGGGTTGTTTTCTTGATGCCCAGGTTTTTGTTGTTGTTTTGATTCTTTATATATTATAGATGCAGACTCTGATCAGTTTTGACAATGAATGCCTCTTTAGTGGCCCATGCTCCTACATCTTATATGTGAATGGGCTGTTTCTCTGTCAGATTTTATTATTTTTGTTCTTTTGGTTTTCAGCAATTTGATTATGATATTCCTCTGGTTCTGTACTCTATCCTCTGGTGTTCCCTTAATGTTTTGAATCTGTATCTGCTCAACCTCCTGTTTTACCTGTTGCCTCTATTTCTATGTTTCTTAGACATTTTGTTGTTGGTCTATGGAAATTATTTTGTTAATTTTCGTCTTAGTCACCTTTCATTGTTCTTCAAGTAGAAAACTTTGTTTCCCCCCCTCCCCCACATTTGTCTATATAACTGCGCATACATGCCCAGAAGTCATAGGCCACTTGCAGAAATTGGTTCCTTCCTCACTGTCTGGAGTCCATGGACTGACCACAGGTCATAGACTCACAACAAGTGCTTTACACACTGAGTCCATCTCACTGCCCCTGTAATTATTTTTAATTCATTCCTCTGTCATGTTTATTCTGCTATACTCTGCATTGAACTTTTGGTATGAAGCATTTACTTTTCAGTTCTACTGATGTTTCTAGAATTTTCATTTTTTTCTATATTCTGTATTTTCTGCTAGGATTTTCTATCCTCTTTGTTTTTTGTTATTTTCTATTATTCTGCTAAAACATCATGACCAAGACAACTTGTATAAGGAAGGGTTTATTTTAGGCTCAAGGTTCCAGACAAATAGTGTCCATCACCACTGGGAATGGAAAAGTGTGGCAGCAGGCAAGCAGGCATGGCAGCACAGTAGCGGAGTGCTCACATCTTACACAGCAAACAGGAAGCAGAGAGAAGCTCCCTGCAAATGGTACATGGCCTCTGAAACTTAAAGCCTATTTCCAGTGGCACAGTAGCTCCACAAGGTAACACCTCCTAAGCCCCCTAAACACCAGCAATTGGGGACAAGTATTCAAATGCCTGAGACTAACTCAAACCACCACACTTTGATTCACTAAACATAATTTTAGTCAATCTTTGTGCTCTGATTGCCGCATATGGCTTGCCTTGGGATTGATCCTTTTTGCTCATATTTTCTCTTGGTGCTAGATGACACTTTGCTATTCTTGTGTATCAAGTCATTTTGGACCGTATGATAAGCAGTGTATTGGATAGATTGTGAAGACTGGCTTTGGTCTGTCTTTTCCAGTTTCTTCTGTTTCTAGTCAGCAGTTATCCAGCCCAGACTAAATCTACAAAGTCTTTCAGGTGCAGTTCAAATAACTGTCTTTGGAGAGGTGCTTACTGTCTGTTTGGCGTGTTTGGTTGCTTGGCTGGTTCTGGTTATATTTCTTGTAATATGTTTTGTGTATACTTTGTTCATAAGTGGGCCATTTGGGTAACATGATTATCTAAAGTGGTTAGATTATTTTTGAGCATTTTTAATCTTTTTGTTTGGTTGGTTGGTTAGTAGAATTTCTAGAATTTACAATTTTATTAAATGACAATACTTGAATTATAATCCCTTATTTTACAACTAGGTAAAAAACTGTTATGTTACTTTTCTCTTTTATAGATCGAGCTGGGAGCATTAGTACTCTTGATTCTTTAGACTTTGCACGATACTCAGATGATGGTAACAGGGAAACAGATGAAAGAGTGGCAGGTGAGTAAGACTGGAAAGATAGATTTGGATTCTTTGATTTTTTTTCAGAAATAATAAAATGGCTTGAGGAACTATCTTTCTCCAACCGTATGGTATGTTAATATAAGTAGTTATTATACAAAGTTAAGTACTGATTTCTTTTTTTTTTTTTTTGGTTTTTTGAGACAGAAGTACTGATTTCTTATTTAAGTTGGAAGTATGCCAGTTTGCTGTTCCAGCGGTGTCAGAAGTTTTACAATATATAAACCTACAATTTGCTGGGTTTTCCTTATAGCAAACTAGTAAACAGCTCTTATAAAGCAGGCTTATATTATCAGTTGCATAGTTTAAAGGTAACTGCCTCATTCCCTTAATACTCCAAGCTAAGACCAACATTCACATATATCTATCAGTATAACTGTACATTTTTCAAAGCTGGTTGAAATAGCTCTGTTCTGATTGTTAATTTGAACTTTGCCTTGAGTTCTGTGAATGTTCCATAGCTCTCAAAGTTGTTCCCAGAAATTCCTGATTTTCCTGTGAGGCCTGGTACAAATGGGTCTTTCAGGACCATACCACTGTAATATGATAACATCTTTTCTATTTGCTTAGTTATTCAGACCAGTCTCCTTCCTTCCTATCCCCACCCTCTTCCTCTCCTGTTTTTCCAGATAGATATCAAGATATCAATCACCACTGGATCCGTAGAGCTTCTGAGGACCAACTTGTCCTCATATACTGTATTCTGTCAGTATCTTTTGATGCCAGTGAGAATTTCCACAGAATCTACCCTGGAATTTGCCAGTGTAGAAGCTGTGACTCCTTGGGTGCAAGTATCTGGTTCTTTACGATAACAACTTCCTGGGATTGAAGTCATTTAGTGTTATAGAACTGCTTTCTTAAGACTGGCCAAGAGTAAGACATAAGAGGAAAGACTTAAGCTCCAGTGGAATGTAGGCATTCCTGAAACTGGAGGGCCATACGGGACAAACAGCAGTGAGGGCAGAGTGAGTCTCGATCTACTCCTATTAGTAAAGGATTTTTCTTGCACATACTGGGACAGGTTTGTTAAAGCCTACACAGTGCTGACCTACTGTAGTCACTATAATAAAAATAAACAATTCTTGTAGTATACTCGCTTGCTCCACTCTAAACACCAAGTGTTTACTGTTTCATTGAAGCATCACCACCTACCCACAAGAAACTAAGGCTCTGGGAGAAAATGTACTAGACTTGAGTAGTGAAACAAGGATTCAAATCCAGATAGCCTAGCAACAGAACCCACAATTAACTGAACCATATGCTCCCTGTTAATGTGAAGGATTACGTTTGACCTAATTAAAAATTCCATTCCAATATATGGTTTCCATTCCTTGCTCAAGACTAGAGATTTGATATTTAAAACTCATGGTATTATGTAAGTTGGTGGGTGGATAATCGATTTTAATTCAACTAAAGCTAAGAGGGCTCAAAATTATAAATAATAGTAATATCAATTTAATGAAAATGTCACTGTAAAAATTTACTATATTTTATAACTGTTTTGTTGTGAGCATAAAATTTAGCAACAGTCATCAAAACATCAAAATCTAGCACTTGGCAAGCTGAGGCAGGAGACTTGCCCCAGGTGTAAGTCTAGCATAAGTTGCATAGTGAGATTCCAACCAAAGAAAAGAATAAGGGAAAAAAAACTACAAGTCACGTCTGTAACATCTAAAATAGCAAATCAAATGGAAAGTTAATTGAATAAACTCAGGATTGGTTTATCCTATTGTATCATTTGTAAAGTAGCATTGTTATATAATTGCATATTAAATATTATATAGTAAATATTAAATATTTTTATTGAGCTATACATTTTTCTTTGCTAAATATGAAATATTTTATATTGTATAGTAAATATATGGTAGCTGTTGTTGTTATTGTTGTTTGAGATAGGTTGGTTCTCATGTATCCTAGGATAGTCTGGAACTCATTATGTACCTGGGTATGATCTTAAACTTCTGGCCCTCCCTACTTTCACCTCCCAAGTGCTGGGATTACAGCTGTATGCCACCACTACTTGTGTTGCTGTACTGGGGATCAAATACAGGTTTTTTTTTTTTAATGTGTATAGTTACATGTTAAAAAAATAACTCTTCCCCAAAGCTACAGAGAAATCCCAACAGAAAAAAAAAAAACCTCTTACCAACAAGTTGCCCATATAATTGTGTTCTTTAATTTCTGTTTGAAGTTAGGTTCCGTTAGACTGAAGAGTTTCTCATTATTTAAGTCACAGAAAGCATTGTTAAGAAACAGGCTCTGAGCCATTCCATCTGCCATTATATCAGAAGTGAGAAAGTTCCAGATAGAGCAATGTACCTCATCCTCTACACCTTTGCACAACAAACAGTAGAATGTGGGACTGGAGAGTTGGCTCGGCAGTTTAGAGCACTGGCTGTACTTTCAGAGAATCCAGGTTCACTTCCCACCATCTACTTCGGGGCTCACACTGATCTGTAGCTCCAGTCCCCATGGTTCCAGCGCCCTCCTCTGGCCTCTACAGGCACCACCAACCAAACCGATGGTGCATAAACATTTCTACAGGCAAAACAACAAAAAAAATTTTTTTGGAAAATAATGTTTTGAATGTGGATATTTTGATGTTACATTTTTAATCCAAACAGTATATCTTACCTGTAACTTTAGGGAGCCAGTCATTTTCTTGTTACTATACTGTGCTGGTGGGTGATGAACAAGGTCTTCATCTTCCTTAGAGGAAGGACATGTTATTCTAGAAAACAGCTTTCAGTATGTATGGGACCAGACATGTATGTACATGTGAGACTTTAAGAATGTGGGAGCCTAGCCACCTTGGATGTTCACCTTCCTAGACATGGACAGAGGGGGGAGGGCCTTGGACTTTCCACAGGGCAGGGAACCCTGACTGCTCTTTGGACTGGAGAGGGAGTGGGAGAGGAGTGGGGGGAGGGGGAGAAGGGTGGGACGAGGGGGAGGGAAATGGGAGGCTGGGAGGAGGCAGAAATTTTTAAAAAGAATAAAAAAAAAATTAAAAAAAGAAATCAAAAAAAAAGAATATAATCACATTTTCTAAAGATTGCAATTCTTTGCTAATCTTTTGTAGTAATTTAGAAGTAAATCAGAAGACATGTCTACCTGTCCCCCCACGCCTCCCACCCTCCAGTGATTGGATCTAGGACCTCATTCACGTACTTTCCCACTGAACCCTATCCCCAGGCTTAGGTGTTTATAGAAAATATTTACCTAATATTGTTAACAGTCCTGCAAAATAAGTAATGAAATCTTTATTGTATAAAGTAGTAAAATGATACTACTTCAGAGATTTACCACTAACAGGAACACAAAAGAGTTTTATTTCCAAAGACCACATTGTCTTTTAGAATAAACTGTACCTCTGAAAAAGTGTATTTTTATAGATACCAAAATTGAATCTTTCCCAAATAAAATTATTCCTACATGGTCACTTTTTTTCTTTCTTTCTTTCTTTATTTATTTATTTTGATTTTTTCGAGACAGGGTTTCTCCGTAGCTTTTGGTTCCTGTCCTGGAACTAGCTCTTGTAGACCAGGCTGGCCTCGAACTCACAGAGATCCACCTGCCTCTGCCTCCCGTGTGCTGGGATTAAAGGCGTGCGCCACCACCACCCGGCTGGTCACTTTTTTTTTTCAAACAGGTAAATATTTGAAACTTTTTATTGCTGACATTTTTCACATAAAATGAAGTATACATTTTCACATAAAATTAATGTAAGTTCTAGCAGATGTCAAAGCAAATGATCTTAATTCTGATTTCATTACTAAATAGCTGAAGTTTTCATAAAGATATGATGGATTTGTGATATTCAAATTGCTGTTGTTTACCTTATTATGCATTTTGAATATAGATGTGTGAAGTAGTTTCTACCCTGTTTTGTTGTAAGATTGTTTTGGAATCAACAACTAAGGTTTTGATTGCTTTAGAACTATGGCTGGGAGATAGCTCAGCCTGTAATGTTCTTGCCTTGCAACCATGAGGAGCTGAGTTTTAACCCCAGTACTCATTACACACACACACACACACACACACACACAAAACAGAGGGAGGGAGGAAAAGAAAAAGTTATATATAGTGTCATGCACCTGTAATCACTGTGCTGAGGATCTGTTCCTGGGACTCTCTGGCCAGCCCACCCAGCCTACTTGGAGCGTTCCAGGCCAGTGAGGTACTCTGTATCAGAGAACAGGATGGCTCACACCCAAGAAAGAACATGGGCATTTGTGCTCTGCCCTTCATGTGCACAACTATAAGAGCTTGCTTCACAAGATCCATCTTTTACCATCAGAGTTTCTGATTTTGCTCTTGTAGCACAGCCTGCTAGAGTGTAACGTCTGTATTCACACACTGATGAAATCTAAAGGGATGCAGAGCTGCTCTCTAATGTGAAGGAAAAGATCCTCCTGGATGCTGAAAAGAAGAGTTACTGCTGGTCAACTCAGCACGTAGTAGTTGACTCTTAACTCTGTATTCCAAGTATTATGCTGTTCTCTTCTAAAGTGACTCAGATCTTGCCTGTGGATTCCCAGCCCCTGTCCCGAGTAACAAACACTTAGTAGCACCATGGTCTTGTTGTTTCTTGGGTAATGGCCAAGGCAATGCCTGTATTCCACTGTCTCAGTAGCCTCTCTGTTTTGCTGAGATAAATCTGTGTGAACTAGATTGGCTTCAACTTTAAGATCTTCCTGCCTCAACCTCTTGAATGCTGGGATTACAAGCATGTACTGCCATATCTGGCCTGGAATTTTTTTTCTTTTTTTTTTCTTTGAGATATGGAGACTCTCAGTAGGTAGCCCTGGCTGTCCTGGAACTCACTCTATAAACTAGGCTGGACTCAAACTCACAGAGATTCACCTGACTCTGCCCCCCAAAGCATGTGTCACCATGCCTGGCTAGGAATTTTTTTTTTTTTAAATCTAATTTCTCTTATTTTGTGTATCTTCCCCCGTGGGTTTTGTTTGTTTGTTTGTTTGTTTGTTTTGTTGTTTTTTTTGCAAGTTGTGTGTGTTCTTTCCTATTAGCAGAACTTTTGGAATTTATTTTCTTATACTTAACCTTATATGGATCTTATAATTTGGTATCATTTAAAATTGGATTGGTATTCCAACAAGGGTAGATAAAGCATTCTGAAAATAGATTTATCTGCAATTTGTTACTGTGGAATTAAGGTAGGATTTGAAACAGGTAAAAACTATTGTGGTAGGTGGCTCAGTTAATATAAAGGCAGTGGTCATTAAATTTTTGTGGATCATGGATAGGTAAACTTAGAAGGATGAGATTTTCTGCAGATTGTTTCTGTCTTTCATATTTGAGCATCGTAATATTAGCATATATAATAATGTATAATGTCACAGAAGTCTGACATTTGGGCTGTTATAGAGATGGTTGAGATGATTGCTAGTTACTAAAGGATTTAAATCAGTATGATTTGGACATTACTTGACGGGAGGATGAAGACCACATGTAAGTGATGAGTAGTCTCCAAACTCTCCTTAGTTGACTTGGAGGTATCTTTAATGGGGGGGAGATAACTCAGGGCAGACCAGGTGTGAGAAGAAAGAATGACGCAATTTAGTTAGGATCAGATGCAAAACTTAGGAGATATCCAGGTGGGCATATCTAAGAAATAAAAAAGTAAGATTGTGTCTGGTGAAAGGGTTTCAAGAGAGTGATCATAGAGAATGCCACAAGAATGGGTGTTTAGGTAAAATGAGAAAGGGCCCAAGGGTGATAATGAGAGAAGCCAACTCTGAGACAAGTGATAGAGGAACCTGAACAGAAAGAATAATAATAGGAAGGGCTTTTTTCCTTCTTTAAAGGACTGGGAGAAAGGGCTGCTTTTCCAGCCTCTTGGAGAAATACAGAAACAGAGGTGCCTGTGGACTACAGAGTTTAAATTTTGTTCTGATGTACTTAATCACTACGTCATGTTTAATGGTACAATTTGTTTTTTAAGCCTAGAATAGGCAGGAAATTCCGTAAACCCAATAGGGTGATGATGTTACTAGATTTTTATTACTTTTACAACAGAGTTTATACAGGATTTTAGCACATGGGAGGCAGAGGCAAGAGGATATCTATGAGTTCGAGGCCAACCTGGTCTACAAAGCAAGTTCCAGGACAGCCAGGGCTACACAGAGAAACCTGTCTGAAAAACAAAACAAAAAATGAACAAATTTTATATTCTTACTCTCCTAAACCACTCATAGAACACTAAAGTAAGAAGAGCTGAGAAATGTTATTTCTGGTAACATTATAATAAGGGGGACAAGAAATTCAGAAAACTCACCTGAAAGAAGACAAATACACATCTTCAAAGAAAAGAGAGTTAAAGTCCTGATTCTGACCTATTGGTTTGAGCAAAAAATTTATTTCCAGTCTCATGTCAGCATGAAGTAGTTTGAAAAACAATACTTGATTGGGACCTATGGTAATTTAAAATTGCTTATACTGACTTAAATGTCTCAGTAAAATTGTAATATAGTGTTAATATACATGCATGTTTGTAGTTACTACATTTAATCTCACTAAGATAACCTTAATTTGGATTGGGCATGTAGAATGAGCAGATTGGTTATTGGTTCTTATATAAACACACATACCCTCATACACTTTCAGGAAGCATTCTGATTTTAAGAACTGCTTACAGCTTGTTCCTGAGCATGTCTTCTACAGGGTAATTCAGTTTGTTCTTCAATCCGCTGTTTGAGGAGACAGATTCATATGTGTATAAATATTGTGTGGCTTTAAGAATCTTAGCAGTAGAAGGTAGAATAAAAGAATAATGAGGGTAATATTTAAATATTTTGTATACATGTATGAAATTGCCAGAGAACCAATTTTAAGAAAAAAATCTTGTAAAATTCTTCTAAGTCTGTATTGCTTGGTTATATTCTACTTTTATAGAGATGTGCTACAGCTTTGAGCATACAGCTCTGTCTTGTAGAGCCTATGTTGTGTACTCAGAAACATGCAGCAGAGTGACTCACTTTCTTCACTGTCTTTCCAAAGCAGTGCTGTGTCTAATGACATTTGGCAGTATGTATTTAGATGTTTGTAAAATATCAATTCTTGCCGTCTGACATGGGTTTTTCTGGCTTTCTGTGCCTAATCATTTTTTGTTTTGTTCCTGGTCACCAGTTTAATTTGAGTATTTCCCATTTTGTGTTTTTACCAGTCCCCCCCCCTTTTTTTTCCTCTCCTTCCCCCACTTTCTATCATTCTGGTGTAGGGCATTTCTGATCTGCAATTGTTCTGTAGTATATTTTGGACAATTTTAAGTGCTATTGAAAGCATAATACGTATACTTTTTCCTTATACATAGTCTAGTTAGGTGCTTTTTTCAAAATTTCATAGAATTTTGAAAACATTTTAAATGAGCAAATTTCTACATAAGTCTATTCTGCAATATAAATAATCTGAATTAGCATAACTCCTAAGGAGTTTCTCAAAAATGTGGTTTAGGGGGAAAGTCTTCGCTTTGCTGCACAGCGTGGTTGCAGATCGGCTTTGCTGACTACCTACGGCACCTAGTGACCCAGTGCCCTCCTAGTGCTTCTGTTGCTACTGCCGTTCAACTCTGTGCATCAAAATCAATGGCCGTCATAGCTGTGATTCAACTACATCTTGAGTTCTTACTGAACACATGCAAACTGAGTGAATCCTATTTTTTCCATGTATTTTTATAGCTTTCTTATATCCAATGCCATTTCATCTTTTTGTCTACCAGTAAATCAGGGCAAAGTTGCATTTCTTAAGATGCAAATTAAATTGTCTAGTTTTTCTTCAAGACAGTAATTACCATTTGTGACAAAAGTCCAAAAGTCAATTACTTTTTCTAGAGTTTTAATTAACAGAAGTAACCTTTTCCCTCAAATTTAAGCTTGCTATTTTATAAACACAATATCTATAAATTTAAGAAAATTTCACAGTTAAGACACATGCAATTCAATTTTGCTTAAGACAAATAATGTTCAAAGTTTAATAAGAGGTGTTCCCAGCATCGGTGTTATCCTATAATCAGACTATATGATAGTAGGAGAAATCTTTGAATTTTATTAATCCCTCTTAACAGAAAATAAACTATTTGAAGACTTATAAAATCCTTTTAAATTCTTCCCAATTTTATTTAGTACCCTTAGATAATTATATACAACTATTTTAGATGTGATTGGCGTATATATAATCATTTTCTTTAGAATTAACTCATTTCTATTCCTTAATGTTAAATTTGAACTAAACATAAACCTTTAGGTCTTTTTTCACTTTTTGTAGACAGGGTTTCTCTGTGTCGTCCTCACTGTCCTGGGACCTCTCTTTGTAAGCCATGCTGGCCTCGAACTCATAGAGATCCACTTGCCTCTGTCTCCTGAGTGCTAAAGCATATACCAGCACCACCCAACCTTTCAGGTCTTTTTTTATGTGTGTCTTTAACCTATCGGCTTGTTTCTAGAAAACATGCTTCCTTATAGGAAAATGTATACACACACAACACTTGTTGCACACTGTAACTATACCCTTCAACTTAACAGAAGGTCTAACCATTAGTGTTTCTATAGTCACAGCATTCGGAACATTACATTTCAAAGTAACTTAAAAGTCGGAGAGGGGGTTGTTTTGTTTTTATAAGGATATTTGCTTTTTTTCATGTAATTTTTAGCTAACCTCCCCCCCAAATTATGTTAACCAAAAACATTTCATTGCATTTTCTTACCCAGATTGACTACAACAAGTACCAAGATTATCAAATTTTTAACTATCTAAATAAAAGTAGGCCACAGACTATATTTTTAATAGCTATTCCTTGTCAGACAGCTAGAACACACACCCCTAACTCTGCTAAAAGAAAGCGATCACCAGTTTGCTTGCTAATCAACTCTGCTGCATGCGTTCACAAGTTTCATAAAGATTGCATGCTTTCTGTTTTCAATACAAATTGTGTTTTTTTCATACCCATCTTTGCTTTTTATTTTTTTATTTTTGTTTCCCTTTTCTTGGTTGGATGCCTGTGTGTGTTTAATCCAAATCCCTGTCCAGTCCTGGAGTTTGAACTACGGAAAGCCAAGGAGACCATTCAGGCCCTCCGAGCCAACCTAACAAAGGCTGCAGGTGGTGTACATAAAACTTTTTGAGCCTTTTCCCACTTTTACAATGTAGAAGTAGCTGGACTGTTTTTATGTGTAAAATAGTAAAACATTATCTTATTTTATCCCACCAGAACATGAAGTTCCTTTGCAGGAACGAAAAAATTACAAATCAAGTCCTGAAATTCAGGTGGGTGAATGACAGCACCAGTTATCTTCCGTGTAGCCCAGGCGTCGCGGAGCAAAGCTCACATTTTCCCATCTCTCTTTTATTCTTGCTTCCAGGAGCCAATCAAACCTCTTGAAAAGAGAGCTCTCAACTTCCTAGTCAATGAGTTTTTGTTGAAGAATAACTACAAGCTTACGTCAATAACCTTTTCAGATGAAAATGATGATCAGGTAAAGTTACTGTTCAGTAATGTCTGCTTTTAATTTACTTTGTTTCTTTGCTTGATTTTTAGAAGTGGGTAATTTCTAAGAGTAAATCAGGTATGACTCCATTTAGTATTTCATTGGCTCACGGATCTTTTCTGTTTTGTAAGTCTTCTAAATAAAGACTTGTCTTTCTTTCCAGGTAGCTTTTTACAGCCTGTGATTAACAGTATGGCCCCTTCATATCTGTGTGCATTTGTAAAGTATTCTTTTTAAAACTGTGTGTTTACTTGGTCCTATAAATCAATGTAGCTTAGAAATTGAGTTTGACTATAAAATTTTTTGAGTAGCACTGTATTTCATATATTCAATAGCACAGTTAGAAAATGTTTTGAATGACCATATATGATGTATGTATATGTGTGTGTAATTGGTTCTCTGAATATGACTTTGCAGAAGTAAATGGCAGAGGTTTTATTATGAGGGAAGCAGAAGGCTGTAGTTTTTATCTTTGTTCATTCATCAGACACTCAACCTCTGAAGCTGCACCCTTCCCTCAGAGGCCATTTTTTTAAATGAAGGTTATTCTTTTGATTCTACTGTGGATATTTTTACAGAAATAGAAGCTCTTTAAAGGACATAGCAGTTTATTCCTCAGTTATCATTACGTGTTTGGCAAGACTTAAATGTAATACAACTAATTGTGTATGATGTAATAGGACATTTTCTGAGAATGTTAGCAACTGCTCAGTTATATCACCAGAGTGAAATTCATCGGCATAAAATATACTTTCAAAGACTTAATAAAGTGGTATAATTTTAGTGATGTCATTCATATTTGAAGTCTGTCATTGTATTTGATACAGTATGTGGCTTATGGTTATAAATATTTATTCACCACATGATAGGTAGCTTTACTGAACTTATTCTATGTAAAAGACATTAAATATTTACCAAACAGGAATACTATGGTTATAGTTTAAGTCAATCATGTTTTTTTCTCATTAACTTAACAGTGAATAGTAAATATTTAAAATGTGAGAAATGTTGAAAGGGGAAGAAAAATAAACAGAGAGGACAGGTCAAACAGGTCTCTTTAAGTCTAAACTGGTACTTTTAATTGCAAACAATTGATCCTACTCAGTTAAGAATCAGAAAGTATCAAGAGATATCAGCAGTACTTCCTCAGTAATTGACAAATAAAGAGCTTAGGATATAGAAGGTCTGTGTTTCTTCATTGACTGATTTGACATTAATTAAAATGGAAGTGGCTAGGAACTAATGTAGCCTAAGCAACTCTGATAAAGAACAAAGAGGACCTGAATCAAGATAATCCCAAGGTATCCTGTTGTTATATAGACAAGTAGGCCAAGGAGCCGATTCCAGTAGAAGCTAGAGGGAGACATGCACATGGGCGGTTAATTTCTCACAAGTGCAGTTACTACCATATAGACGGGCAGTCATTTTCCAAGTAGTAGTATAACATCATGGTGTCCATGCACCTTCTAAGTGTGACTGAAACCACGTTCCATACCATATGTGAAATTTAATTCAAAGTGAATCATAGAGTTTAATATGAACCTATAAGACTTAAGGCTTGTACCGGTAAATGTAAGAGGGGTGAACCATTACAGTTTTGAAAGATAAGGTTTCTTAGGTATGACACCAAAATCATGGTGCTCTTTAGATGTACTGTCAACAAAACAATTTTTCTATTTTTTAAAAAGCACTTTTTGCTGGTGAGATTGATCAGCAGATAAAGACTTTGTCACGAGTTTGATCCTCAGAACTCATGTAAAAAGGGACGGAGAGAATCGACTCCTTTGACCTCCATACTTGCGCCATGGCATGCATGCCCAGACACACTCATTATGGACACATAATAATAATTATTTATAATAATAATAATAGTAAAATAACAAATTATTCTTAAAGCTATTCTTGAGACTGAAGGGGTAGCTCAGCATTTAAGAGCTTTTTGTTCTTACAGGGTTCATATCCACCTATAAAGCCAACTCCCACTCTGGCCTCTGTGGGCACACACAGATGTAGCTTACCTTGGCAAAGATATATAAAGAAATTTAAAAAAAAATTTAAACCACTGTTGAGTAAACAGGCAAACCATAGACTGGGTGAAAATATTCAAAACCCAACAAAGGATCTGTTAGAACGCTATAAACTGTTTAATAAGAATAGCAGAATTTTTTAGAAACACAGGCAAAAGAATTATATACATGCTTCACCAAAAACCATTATCTAGATAGAAAAGAGCTTGTGAAAGATACTCAGCTCCTTTGCCCTCAAAGATGAAATTACAGTGCATTGAGATGCCACACCTTTAGGATGGCCATGGCTGAAGACTCAATAGGCTAGACCTGAGTTAGGCAGATTGCAATAAAGTGATGTGTGGAATATTCATTTCGTAATTTATGTAAGCTAAAAATTATTTATTTCTGGTAAGTCAGCACCACGAGGCCTTTAAAAATATTTAGTCAATTCTTTTAAAAGTCCTAAGAGGTATTGAATATTATACCCATTTCATGGGTGGTCTTTTTAACCTAAATTAACTTGGCAACAATAAGTAGAGACTAAGGATGTTGAATTTAAGTCTTGTTTTCTCCAAATCCCCAATTTTAGTGCTCACATCAACTTCTTATTTAGTTTTGAATTTTAATTATTCCATTATTTAAGTAAGCCATCAAAGAATTAAAGTGCCATCTTTAGTGTATTAACATTACTATGCTGAAGTTTTTCAGAGAGTCTCATAAACATAAATTATAATAAGGTAACAATTTAATTTTAGGACAAGACAGGATGGTAAGAAAGGATATGTAGCTGTGATTTATTACTATGTAATATCATACATCCCATCCAAAAATCTTTGCCATGGAGTATTCAAGATGCTGAACCTTTTTGTGGTTTTATGAAGTTGAATTATTCTGAATTAAAGGGAATTTTTCAAAACACAACACATTTTCAGGTAGCTATTTGGATTCTTTAAATTTCCAGAAGCAATTCAAATTAGACTTAAGCGGCCGTGGCAATATCAGCAGTTTAAGCTCATTATTAATTCATTAGAGTCTGTGGGATGACAGAAGAACATTGCCGTCAGTCAGTTTGCTTGTAACTTGTAATTATGTTGGTGAACCAAGTACTTAGACGTTCTTGCTCCAATGCTAGTAATCACACTCAGTACGTCATGCAAAGTGCAACATCTTATCATCTAACACAATTAAACAGAAAGCATTAGATTGTTAGAATAATAATTGTGTAGTGAAAGAGTACCTAGAATATACACTTTGATTTGATTTGAATTGATTTTTGAGACCTGGTCTCACTGTGTAGCCCTGGTCAACCTAGGGACTCAATGTACAGGTTGGCCTCAGACTCACAGAGATCCATGTGCCTCTGCCTCCCTGGTGCTGGAATTAAAGGTGTGTACCATCTTGCCCAATGCATTTAGACATTATGATGCAATATTATCTTTGGTTTTCCAGAGTAGCAATATTTGATTCAAAATACAAGATATAATTACCTTAAAGAGTTTTTTTTAATTACATCCGCACAATGTGTGAATTCATGCACGCATGTGTTCACATGCTTGTATGTGAGGTCAGGGAACAACTTTCTGGAGGTGGTTTTCTACTTCTACCATGTGGGTGCCAGGAATTGAAGTCAAGTCATCAAATTGGACAGCAAGTGCCCTTACCCAGTAAGCTGTCACTCCAACTTCTCCAATCTTTTTTAATGTTTTTGTTTTGTTTTCTATTAGGATTTTGAATTATGGGATGATGTAGGATTAAACATTCCCAAACCCCCAGACTTGTTACAGCTTTACCGAGATTTTGGAAATCACCAGGTGACTGGGAAAGATCTTGTGGATGTGGCCAGTGGAGTAGATGAAGATGAATTAGAGGCTCTTACACCAATTTTAGGCAACGTCCCTCCAACACTTAACACTTCCCAGCCTATAGAGGTGAGAGATACCAATTAAATACTCATGTTCACAAAAATTATTTATGTAAAAATCTTACTGTGAGATCTTGAGTTTCTGCTTTTTTTTTCTGCTTTGATTTTTAGAACTCCTTGCTAGTACAGAAATTAGAAGATAAAATTAGTTTATTAAGTAATGAAAAATGGTCACTGATGGAGCAAATCAGAAGGCTTGAAAGGTTAGTACTTAGTTGTTATTTCTAAAAGTCTGGCAAACATAGTAGCGTGAAGCAGGCTTCAATAGTAAGGCATAGTGTTTTCACACAGCTGTTATTAGTTTTCTGTATTTAAAATAATAAAATGTCTCCCCAAACCTGTAAACTAGATTGATATAGTCATCTTATAGCTTGTCTTACACTTAAGAAGTTAGATATTTTAACTTCACCTGTGTCTTGTCAGTTTCAGTAAACTAACTCCACATTAGTGGTTTCATACTGAACCATTCATTATTTCATTTACTTCTTACAATACCAAGTTGGGTTTGATGGAATGGTCTCTGTGTTTCAAATGGAGAGTTCTCAAGACCAGGCTTTAGGGCCGTTGTTTCTCCTCCTGACTGACAGTTTGCAGCTACACTTTTAGGACTATGAAGCACCAATGGCTGTTAAGGAAGAGTGTGGTCACTCAGGAAGTAATTGGCTTTTAATACGTTCTGTTTATATTAACCCCTTTTCTGGGAGTGAATATTGTTGTCAAAGCTTTCAAAACTGAAATTGCTCTCCGGGAATTTTCTTTCTTCAGTGAGATGGACATCCTCAAAACTGAGCACTTTACCACCCCAGCAGTTGGTGATTCTGTTCAGCCTTCCCACAGAGATTCTGAAGACAGTAGACGGAGCCCAGTTGTAAATAGTTCAGACCAGGATAAAAACAAGGATGGTCATCTTGAAACACTAGGTGGACCTGATTCCTCTATTCCTAAAGAGAAGTCCACAGGTTCTTTCCCCAAGAAGGAAAGAGAAGAAATGCCACTTTCTTCTGTACCAAGTAAAACTGTGGTCCACTTCGATCAGCCCAATAGGTTAGTGTGACGCCATACTGTGAAATGTTCCTTTGATTCTTTTTGTGCTTGTAGGGCTGGAAAACCTTCAGTTCATATTTGAATGCCTTTTGCAGAGTTACCAATTCATACATTTGGAATGACTTAGCTCAAAGGCAGAATACATGTCACAAGATGGGACAAATAATCATTAAATTATGTCAACGATAAGAAAAACATAAATTGACATTGTCTTCACTAAGTTCTTACGGCCATAAGTAACCTCTAATAAATAATATGTAAATAATATAATAAATAATAAGTAGCTCTACGCTCTTGGCCTTTCCTTCCATGACTCTTACCTTCCTTGTGTTATCACACTCAGAGGTTAGTGCTGCATAGTTGCCTGTGCAATATGAAATCGTTTTGTTTCTGTATCTTTACTAAAGGATGTCATTAATATTCTCTTAATTCATTTAATTTTTGCTGGGTTGCAATATTTAAATTTAGGAAGTAAAAAAGTAGGTAAACCATGATTACTGTCCTGTGTGCTCAAACTATCTAGTAGTAAGAACAAAGTATTAATTTTCAATATTTTCAGTTGTAACTTTAAAAAAAACATACTTTTAAGATGGAAGTATTTACTGTTTTTTTATTTCATGTGTTTGTGCTTGGTGTATACTTACTCATCTAATCTTACAGTGTACTTTCAGCTATAGTACTCTTCTTATTAGAAACAAGCACAGTGTCCCCAACACTAGGATGAAATTCTTACAGCATGGCTAATTTGCTTTAGACTTACAGGTCCTCTTTATTACTGAGAAGTACTGGATTTGTTTGTGTAAGAAAATTTCCATTCATGAACCATAACTTATTAGATATAATTGTTATCTTTGTATATATGAAGCTCACAGAATTGGAATAAGGTGTGCAATCCTTAAGGTGTGTTTGTTCTAATGTGGATGATATAAAATATGGAAATGTATGTTGCAGTGCTCAGTAGTAGGAGCACTTATAAAATCCTCCCAGATAAGAGCATCTGTATAGTTCTTTAATTTTTTTTTTTTTTTGGTTTTTTTTTTTTTTTTGGTTTTTTCGAGACAGGGTTTCTCTGTGGTTTTGGAGCCTGTCCTGGAACTAGCTCTGTTGACCAGGCTGGTCTCGAACTCACAGAGATCCGCCTGCCTCTGCCTCCCGAGTGCTGGGTTAAAGGCGTGAGCCACCACCGCCCGGCTGTATAGTTGTTTTATACTCCAAAGGTAGATGCGGTTATATTCACTCAATACCTGTATGCCAGGCAGTGCTACTAAAAATAGTCTGGTGGCTGAGACACTGTGATCCTTTCATACACAAACGTTATGGTATGAAAGAGAGAGAGTGTGTGTATGTGAAGCAGTTAAACTAAAGTATGAGAAATAAGATAGTGAATGGGAACACATAATCAAAGCACCCAGCCTAGTTATCAAGCAGAAAGGTTTCCCTGAAGAAATGTCATCTAATCTAAGACTAAAGCTAAGTGAGAGTTGACTAGGTAAAGAAATCAGAGGCTGGGTGGGTAAAGAACATTAGGAATGAAAACGCAAGGAAGAGATTTACAAGAGATTTACTAAAAGGTGGAGGGAGGGTTCATTGGATTTGAAGTGAAGAGAAAGGAATGAATCCACTGGGAATTAGAGAAAGAGTAGTCTGTGGTATCTAGTTTAAACAAGAGAACAGATTGTGACTCCATTCATTAAGAGAATGTAGGCAGTGCCTAAAAGAGCAAAGGGTACAAGCCTTGGCACATCTCTCTAACTCTACATTCATGGACATTTTTGGATACAACTTGGTGCCTACTAAGTATGCTTGTGGTGAATTTTTGCTATTGGTCTTGTCTTTGTAGATGGAGCACACAATCAGCTCGTAGTCAACCTTATGAGTACTATTACATGGACACAATGTTTTAGAGAGTGAGATAGGCTTGACCTTTCCTATTAAATATAAAAGTAAGCTGATATTTTCTGTTGTTCCTCCAATGTTTTTCTCTTAAATTATATCAGGAATGTTCAACGAACTTTCCTTTCTCTAGTAGTTTTTATATAGGTTAAACTGAATTATTATATATTGGCACAACTGTAATGCCTTTCTGACTTTGTTTCTTGTTCAACCTTTGTCAGTCTTTATGAAGACATAAAAAAATGAAGGGTGGAGATAGTGCACTCTTTAGATTTTGGAAATATTTTCTATAATTACTGATCACTGTACCACTTAATGCTTGAGCAGTAACATATAAGGGCCATTCATCTATTTGGCATCAGGCTAGGTGATGGGCAGTGTTCTTCACTTGTATGTGCTCTCTCTACCCATCAAGTCTGATGGCTGAGAAATCTGGGCACCATTTATGTGGTAGGATTAGCGTTGGGATGTGGCTTTCTGTACACGATTTGCAGCTTACTTCCTTCTGAGATAGCAGTGCAATTCCTGAGGCCTATCTTCTTTTTTCTACCATTTTCTTGCAGGAAATTGTCACCTGCTTTCCACCAAGCACTACTCTCTTTTTGTCGAATGTCTGCAGATAGTCGTTTAGGATCAGAGGTGAGTTTATATCACAGCTTCCATAAAATATCTCTATTGTTTTAGGGGTGTTTGCTTTTTATGGTGTTTCATACAAAGATATTTATGCTAAGATTGCATTTCAGTTGAAAACCTATTCTTTAAGAAATAGTACCTAAAAATTTCAGCAGTAAGGAAGGTAGTTGGTTATTGGTTCACTCTCAGTCTGGCAAACTTCATTATAAAATCAGGTCAGCTTTCTCGGGCCTTTCTTGAAGCAGTTCAATACAGCTGTTGCCCTGGCATGGTTGCAGGGATCTTTTTAAGGAAAAAGCAAACAAACCAGTAGTCATTGAGGAAGTCCCATTTCTGGGCTATCCTTTCTTCCCAGAACCGAGAGAAGTATGCCTCCCGGGTCTTACCCCTACTTTTTTTTTTAATTGACATTATATTTTATCTTTTAAATAAATATTTTTCTCAGCAAGTAGAATTATACATGTTTATACACACTAGATACATCACAGTACAAGGATCCATTGCGTCAGGACGACTGACATTTGTCCTTCAGATACCACTTTTGTGTGTTGGACACATTCAAAACGAGAAATCCTCTCTATGAGCTAATTTATAATGTTCAATTCATTGTTGACCGCCATAGTTAACCTACTGTGCACATCCCTAGCTGCTAGCATAGATAACTTTTTGTTAGCCTTCTTAGCGGCTAGAGGTGTAGCTTAGTAGAAAAGCGTTTTCTCAGTGTGTGTTAGCCCTAGCATCATAAACATTAAATGAGTAACTCTACCCCTTTTACTAGCATCTCTTGCTCCATGACCACCCCACAGAAATGACGCTGTCTGAGGCAGTGTTGTTATTATTAGTGGGAGTTAGGATGCTGGAGCTTGTTTTTCCATCCAGAGTATAGACATGTACACACCTTTACACACAGAAGCCATCCACAATCATCACTAAACTGTTTGGTTTTCTAGGTGTCTAGGATTGCAGACAGTGAAAAGAGTGTTATGTTAATGCTGGGACGCTGCCTGCCACACATTGTTCCTAATGTGCTGTTGGCCAAAAGAGAGGTAAGACACATAAAAGTATTTTTATCCCAGTAGTCCCATCATGTGATCATTTTTGTCATTTTGAAGTTTAGTGTTATATTTTTATTTTGTTAAGTCTGTTACTTGCAATCATATTCTTACTTTTGTGCATGCGTCTCTGATCCTAGAGAATGGTTTTACACCTCTGTCAGGTGAGTTCAGTAAAACTGCATGGTATTCATGGTTTCAAGTTTTGCTTAAAGCATTATTAGCTTCTGCGGTGCTATTACTGTAGGTCCATTTATGTGTCATGAATGCTGTCATCTTCATGTAACCAAACACTAATTGATTTTTTCTGTTCTTTTGATGCTATCTTTGACATGTCTATAGAAGTTGACACTCATTGAAAATTAACAGACTAACATAATATAATAATGTAACATTTTTCCCAAATGCATTTGTAATTGCTTGTTATGAATCTTAGTTTTATTATGTTTGTTTGACAATCAATTATCTCATAATGGTGAGATAGCTATAATACTAAAAAATAATAACCTTTTAAAGTCCTTTTTTAAGTTTTGTATTTGCATTCTTTACAGATGCTTTAAATATCTAGTTAAAGTTGCAAGTAAATTTTAGCATATGTGACCTAGACCATGAGCCAGGGACACATTAGGAAGTTATCTTTATAGTTATAAATTATTGTATTTGTCTAACAAAAGATTTAAATTTATATGTTTTTATCATTATTGTGTTAATATTTATCACTGATTTTACTCATATTCATGGGACCTACAGTATGTTAGGTATATAATGCATTGGCAAAACCCATTTAAAGCTGACCTTAGATATCTATGTAAACAAAAGAAATTCGTACTGATCCTCAAGAAAGGATATGTGGAGCTTTGAAAGTTTTTGTTTCTATAAGTATTTTTAATTTTAAAAAATGACCTAAAAGTTTTCATTCCTATAGATGTTTTTAATTTTTAAAAAGCTTAGAAGCTAGTCTTGATGATGGCTTTATCTGTATCTAATTTGAAATGATTGTGACATACTAATCTGTCTGGAAGCTTTCGAGATCTTGAAGGATCAGTGTCCAATTTCAGGTTGTCTTGCGGTTCTGCCTGGCAGGATGGTGTTTGAGCTTCTCCTCTCTCAGCTTGTACTATCCATGTTATGAACTATTGTTTGCATCCCACTTATTGTTCTTCCTCAGTATAATTTTTAAGTGTTATCAAACCTGACTTTCATAAAATCAGTTTTGCCTTTTTTTCATATCAGTATAAACACTTAACTAAAACTGATTGTATTGCATGAAGTATTTATAGTTTTGTATCATCAATAATCAGATATCATGTGTGTGTATACACATGTATACTTTTTTGGCTGATTTTTAACTTTTTTATGTTTAAAAATTATTGAGTGTTCTTGTAGGTTCATGAAAAACTGATCCTTTTCTCTATTTAATTATTTTTCCTCTTGTTCTATTCGATAAAAGTTGTATTTTCTCAAAATTAAATTAGTAAATGATAAAGTATATATTAATTTGGTTTAAAACAAATCCTTGGCTATAAAAGGACAGAACCTTAGAGCATGTGCTTAGCACCCTTGAGGCTCTAGGTTCAATCCCTGGTACCCCCAAAGGGAAAAAAAGAAGCAAAATTTGTGTTATCTTATTAGATTCTTGGAATTTAATTTTTTTTTGATATTTCACCTGTTTAAGCCTGTATTTTTAAAGAGCTCCTATGATTAAAGGATTGGTATTTGAGGCTTTTCTTATTCCTCAAGTGTTATGTGCTTTTTTTCAGCATAAGCAAAGTTAAAAGGTTTAGTTAGCTGATGATCATTATAATATCCTATCTGATGACATAACACATTAGAAACAGGGTTTAAGACTTTCAGGAAGTATAAAGTGTTACAACTGTGATGGGTAAGATATCCTGGCAGTCAGGAGCCAAAATACCACAGGTCACACCTTACAGAAAAGATTTCTTAGGAGAGACACAAGAAGGTGGCTGCCTTGGGTGAGAAGCAGCTGCAAAGAACTGAGCAGGAGGCAGGCTTTATAGAGGATTTCTTTGGGCTGGCAAGAGCTGTTCAGGATGGGATGGATTTTGTGACCTGATATTGTGCTTTTTTGTTCTATTTTTTGTTTTGTTTTATTTCTATAGGACAGTGCCTGGTCACTGTCCCATGTCAAGGTGCTGGAAACTGCCATTATGACTCAAGTCTGGGGGTTGAGGCCTAGCCGCTCATGTGCTTTGAAGCTATATATTAACATTAACTTTATTAAAATAGAAAAAGACAGACAACACAAATTCTTTTCCCCATCCCACATATAATTTTACTAACTTCTAATGTGTTTTTTCCAAATCCTTTGACCATTTTTAATTGGACTGTCTTTATATGTTTTAGCTGTAAGAGTCATATAGATTGGATATGAAACCCTTTTCAATTACGACTTGTAATCATTTTATAGATAGCCCTTACATTGATTATTAAGCTGACATATATGTTCAAGAGAAAAAGTATTGCCAGTTGAAGGCCTTTGCCACTTCTGTTGACAATTGGCTACTATAGTTGTTTGGATCTGAGAATCTCAGTTCTATTCCATTGGTTTGTATATCCTATTCTTATCCTTAAGCCATTCCCATGCTTTTTTATTGCTATAGTTTTTAGTATGTTAAATGATTGGGACATCTGAGTTTTCCAATTTTATCTGTTTAAATATCTGTTGATTCTTTAGGGAACTTTACAATTGCGTAGATTTAATGTTCAACTTCCTTTTCTGCAAAAACAGTTCATAGAGATTTGAAAGATATTATATGAAATCTGTTCATGACTCTATTCAGGCCTCTACATACTTGTCCTACACACTTGTTCCGCACATCTGTTCAGGCCTCTACACAACTGACATGCTTCTATAGATATATGCACATAAGTTTAAAAAAATTATCTTTAAAAAACTATTTAAGCTTTTTGACACTTTAACTTATGGACACGTAGGACTGAAGAGATGGCTTAATGAGTAAACTGATTGTTTTTGTAAGCTGGACAACCTGATTTAGGCTGCTGAGAACCAAATTAAAAGTCGGATGCTGTGGCAGCAGTCACAGCACACACCTTAAATCCCAGCACTCAGGAGGCAGAAGCAGGTGGATCTCTGACTTCGAGGACAGTCAAGTCTACATAGAGAAACCACTCGAGGGTTGCAGTAGGGAATAAAGCCAGGTGCAGTAATACATGTGAATATACTCTCTGCACTCCTGTGGAGAGATAGGAAGTGGAGACAGGAAAATCCCCAGAAGATGATGGCTCTCACACAACAGTGAGTAAGTGAGACCATGTCTTATAGGTGATGACAACACCAGAAGCTGTCCTCTTACTTTCACACTTGTGCTATGGCAAGGACACACACACACAGAGTGCAGAGGGAGAGATTAGGGGCTGAGGAGATGGCTCAGCTGAGAAGAAAACAGAAGTATCGGAGCTTCTATCTCCAGTACCCACATAAATATTGGCTGGGCTGGCAGCTCAACTATAATTCAAGCCTTCAAAGGCATAGGCATATGACAACAGGATCCCTGAAGCAAGCTGGCTAGCAAAACTGGCCACGTGGTCAAACTGTGATTGGGAGACTCTACCCCAAAGAATAAGGTAAAAGAGCAATTAAGGAAGATACGTCAACCTTGAGACTTGTCCCCCACACAACACATGCATATATCTGAAATGAAAAACGGGGAAGGATTGAAAAATATGGATACAACTTTTCCTACATAAGAGGGAAATTATCGTTTCAATTTAATATTATTAGAATTATAGTTACTATAGCTATTTTCTTAATCATGGTGGTCATGATTTTATTTTTGTGTAAAAATCAAATCCTTAAATGTCAAGAAATGACATCTTATGTATTACTGTGTTACATTCAATACATTTAAATTAAAATTCACAAAGACATTTTTCTAAGTTTCACCTTGTCTACTTAGAGAAATTTATCTTAGATATAGCAGTTGGAATTACAATTTTTAAAGGGCTAGAGTTCTTGATTTGAGGGATGATACCGAAAGAGAATGTATTGATCAAGTTTGTGAATGGATGTGTAATGAGTAAAATCTCCAAAAAATTTTAGTGCTCCAGTGACTTGGAGGTGAATAAATAAGAGAATTGGGATTATCTGTAGCCGACCCAGTCCAACAGGAATCTACTTCCAGCCCTCCACACAACTAGTATTAATCTGTGCTGTTTCTGTGAACAGACCATAATAATGTTTTTATCATTATCAATATCAGCACTGTGTCTGAGGAAGAGGCTAGCTCGCAGGCTCTCCCTGCTGAATTCTACATGTCACAGCCTTTAATGTGTATCAAGGTACTCGGTTACCTTGGTATGGAGCATTGACAAAAATTAGTGGCACTGACTTACTGTATACTACAAATTTTGCCAGTAAAAAATTAAATCAGATGGCAATAGAAATTATTAACTGCTATCATTTTAGGAAACAAATATTTGTTTGTTTGTTTTCCAAAATTCTACAATCTTAATTTTTAGAATAAAGGCACCCAAACTTAATTGTTTTACTTCTCATGTTCCAGTTTGGATTGTTTGGTAATGACTACTATGTTGGGATACGTTTTAAAGCCGGGTTTGGGCAGTCTGAGGTTTGGTGGAGACAGATACAGCCTGGAGATACAGTCTGAGATGCAGGATTGCCCCTTTGGACTCAGCATTGGTAGAGCACACCCAGTCTTTCACAAGGCATTGGAGCCTATTTCTTCTGGATACCAGCATGTACAGAAAACAGGCTGAGACATCCAGTCTCATGAAACTGAGCAACTACTAGATTCTTGGATTATCCACTCACAGCTAGCCTTTGTTGGACTACAACCTGGGAGTTTCTAGGGAGATGAGGGAGGACAGAAGGCCCAGAGAGAGCACAGAACCTTCGTGATTCCTCACACTTCAATACCCTTTTGCATCTGTTCCTCTGGCTGAGTTTTCTCATCCTTCCAACCACTGAGAGGCCATCAAGAGTGTCAGAGGACTGAGAGCGACTGCTGAGAGCAAGTGGGCAAGTGCCTGGAGCTATAAACAGACCTTAGGAGTGACTTCCAAAAGCTATTGTAAGAAGTTCCTCAAGACCCAGCAATACCACTTTTGGGTATATATCCAAAGGATGCTCAGTCGTGCCACAAAGACATGTGCTCAACTATGTTCATAGCAGCATTGTTTGTCATAGCCAGAACCTGAAAACAACCTAAATGCCCCTCAACCGAAGAATGGATAAGGAAAATGTAGTACATTTACACAATGGAGTACTACACAGCAGAAAAAAATGACATCTTGAATTTTGCAGGCCAATGGATAGAGCTAGAAAACATCATTGTGAGTGAGGTAACCCAGACACAAAAAGACAGTTATCACATGTACTCACCCATAAGTGGTTTTTAAACATAAAGCAAGGAAAAACAGCCCACAAATCACAATCCCAGAGAACTTAGACAACAGTGAGGACACTAAGAGTGATATACATACATCTAATCTACATGGGTAGTAGAAAAAGACAGGTTCTCCTGAGTAAATTGGGAGCATGGGGACCTTAGAAGAGAGTTGAAATGGGGGAGAGGCAGGGAGAGAAGCAGAGAAAAATGTAGAACTAAATAAAAATTAAAAAAAAGAAATTCCTCTGGGAAAGAGCACCTGTGTCCTAGCCAGCATCCCTGCCATTCTGTGTACATGTTAATGTTTGCCCCACCTGACTCTGAAAGCTTTGGTCCCGCCTATACCTTGAGAAGTGACCATCTGATCTTTGGGCCTGCCTGTGCCTAGAGGAGTAATCACCAGAGGATCTGCTCTGCCTGCATCTGAGGGAGCAGTCAGTGGAGCCACAGTCCCCAACTACACCAATGGGAGGAAGAGGTACCCTGAAGCACAGGCTTCACCTATACCAATTGGAGGAAGATATGGGTAGACAAGGTAAGAATACACTCAACAATGTAAAGAGCAATATGGCACCACCAGAAACTAGTGGTTCTACAGCACCAAGCCCAAACATCCCAATGCAGATGAAGCAGAGGAAAATGACCTTAAACATAACTTTATGACGATGATTGAGGCCCTTGAAAAGGAAATGAAAAATTCCTTTAAAGAAGTGGAGGAAAGGTATATGGAACATGGCGGCGCCCATCAGCGTCTACCTGTTCGTCCGTGGAGACAACTTGTAGTCTAGATTCAACATAGTCTGAATTTCAACAAAGTTGAAAATAGAAAGACAACAGGCCGACCGGAGCGGAGGCCCAGGGGCAGCCCAGCGGCGCGGAGGCCCAGGCGGCAGACCAGCGGCGCGGA
>JABTXL010005713.1:1200071-1286617 GCA_025134845.1 Neodon shergylaensis
GCGCGGAGGCCCAGGCGGCAGACCGGCGCGGGCAGCGGCAGACAGCGGGACCGGAGCACAACACCGAGAGCAGATCGCCCCACTACAATTAAAGCAAAGAGGTAGGCCTTTGGTTGACGAGATCCCTAGCAAGGAAGGAGCCGGGTCCTGTTCCTGAAGACCCTTCCAAGGGGCGAGAGGGAACTTGGCCCCTGGCAGGAGCCAGGAAACAGAGCTACAGTATTTTGTAAGAGGAGCCCCTGGTCAACAGGGAAACCTGAACCGGTTTTGAAAGACCCATTAGATAGTTTCAATAGGAGGAGATGGGCAGGCGCCAAGGCAAGAATTCATCCAATAATCTGAAAAACAACATGAAAACACCAGAACCCAATGATCTTACAACAGATGGACTTGAACATCCTAATACGGAAGAAGTGGAAAGAATTGACTTTATGAAAGCAATAGAGTCCATTAAACAACATGTGAAAAATGCCCTTATAGAAATGGATCAGAAGTATAACCAAAAGTTTGAAGAAATGAGTAAATACGTACATGATACCCTGGGAAACCAAGAAAAAACGATCAAACAGGTAATGGAAACAGTTCAAGAATTGAAAACTGAAAGGGAAGCAAGGAAGAAAACACAAACTGAGCACCAGCTGGATATGGAAAATCCAGGTCAACGAGCAGAGCCTACAGAAACAAGCATAATCAATAGAATACAAGAAATAGAAGAAAGAATCTCAGATTCTGAGGACACCATAGAGAAAATAAACGGACTGATCAAAGAAAACAGCAAAGCCAACAAATTCTCATCACAAAACATGCAGGAAATATGGGACACAATAAAAAGACCAAACATAAAGAATAATTGGAATAGAAGAAGGAGAAGAGTCACAGCTCAAAGGCCCAGAAAATATCTTTAACAAAATTATGGAAGAAAACTTTCCCAACATAAAGAAAGATATTCCTTTGAATATTCAAGAAGCATACAGAACACCAAACAGACTGGACCAAAGAAAAACATCCCCTCGCCATATAATAATCAAAACACAGAATATACAGGTTAAAGAAAGAATATTAAGAGCTGCAAAGGAAAAAGGCCAGGTAACTTATAAAGGTAAACCAATCAGACTTACACCTGACTTCTCTATGGAAACCATGAAAGCCAGAAGGTCCTGGATAGAGGTACTGCAGAAGCTAAGAGACCATGGATGCAAACCCAAACTACTATACCCAGCCAAGCTATCGTTCACTATCAATGGAGAAAACAAGACATTCCAGGATAAGAACAAATTTAAACAATACGTAGCCACAAATCCAGCCCAAGGAATCCAACATTGCCAACACTGCCTACAACAACTCAGGCATCTAGCAACCCTTCACCAGCACAACTCAAAGAAGGGAGACACACAAACTCTAATACCAAAAACAATAAGAATAACGGGAGTAAACAACCACTGGTCATTAATATCACTTAATATTAATGGTCTCAATTCACCTATAAAAAGGCACAGACTAAGAGATTGGATACGAAAACAGGATCCAACATTCTGCTGTTTGCAAGAAACACATCTCAACCACAAAGACAGGCATCTACTCAGAATAAAGGGTTGGGAAAAGGTCTTTCAAGCAAATGGTCCTAAGAAAAAAGCAGGTGTGGCCATATTAATTTCTAACAAAACTGACTTCAAACTAAAATCAATCAGAAGAGATCGAGAGGGACACTTTATACTTATAACAGGAACAATTCATCAAGATGACGTATCAATCCTGAATATCTACGCCCCTAATACAAAAGCACCCACCTATCTAAAAGAAATATTACTAGAACTGAAGGCAGACATTAAACCACACACACTAGTAGTAGGAGACTTCAATACACCTCTCTCTCCAATGGACAGGTCAATCAGACAGAAACCTAATAGAGAATTAAGAGAATTATTGGAGGTAATGAAGCAATTGGACTTAACAGACATCTATAGATCATTCCACCCAAATAGGAAAGAATATACCTTCTTCTCTGCAGCTCATGGAACCTTCTCGAAAATTGACCACATACTCGGAAACAAAGGAAACCTCCACAGATACAAAAAAATATCAGTGTCCACCTGTGTCTTATCAGATCACCACGGATTAAAGTTAGAATGCAACAACACTACACCCAGAAAGCCGACAAACTCATGGAAACTGAACAGTCAACTACTGAACCACACCTGGATCAAGGAAGAAATTAAGAAAGAAATTAAAGTCTTCCTTGAATTTAATGAAAATAAAGAGACAACATACTCAAACCTATGGGACACGATGAAAGCAGTGCTAAGAGGAAAGTTCATAGCACTAAGTGCACACTTAAAGAAAACGGAGAAAGCATACATAGGGGACTTAACAGCACACCTGAAAGCTTTAGAAAAAAAAGAAGCAGATGTACCCAGGAGGAGTAGAAGACTGGAAATAATCAAACTGAGGGCGGAAATCAACAAAATAGAAACACAGAAAACAGTCCAAAAAATCAATGAAACAAAAAGTTGGTTCTTGGAGAAAATCAACAAGATCGACAAACCCCTATCCAAACTAATTAAACAACAGAGAGAGAACACGCAAATAAATAAGATCAGAAATGAAAAGGGGGACATAACCACAGACACAGAGGAAATTCAGAGAATCATTAGATCCTACTACAAAAGCCTGTATGCCACAAAACTGGAAAATACAAAAGAAATGGACATTTTTTTAGATAAGTACCAAATACCAAAGCTAAACCAAGACCAGGTGAACAATCTAAACAGACCGGTTAGTCGCGAAGAACTAGAAGCTGTTATCAAAAATCTCCCCTCCAAAAAAAGCCCAGGACCAGATGGCTTCAATGCAGAGTTCTACCAGAACTTCCAAGAAGAGCTAATACCCATACTCCTTAATGTATTTCACAATATAGAAACAGAAAAGTCATTGCCAAATTCCTTTTATGAAGCTACAGTTACCCTGATACCAAAACCACATAAAGACCCAACCAAGAAAGAGAATTACAGGCCTATCTCACTCATGAATATTGACGCAAAAATTCTCAATAAAATACTGGCAAATCGAATTCAAGAACACATTAGAAATATTATCCATTATGATCAAGTAGGCTTCATCCCAGAGATGCAGGGCTGGTTCAACATACGCAAATCTATCAATGTAATCCACCATATAAATAAACTGAAAGAAAAAAACCATATGATCATTTCATTAGATGCTGAAAAAGCATTCGACAAAATTCAACACCCCTTTATGATAAAGGTATTGGAGAGACTAGGGATACAAGGGTCATACCTAAATATAATAAAAGCTATTTACAGCAAGCCGACAGCTAACATTAAATTAAACGGAGAAAACTCAAAGCCATCCCACTAAAATCAGGAACACGACAAGGACGTCCACTCTCTCCATACCTCTTCAATATAGTGCTTGAAGTTCTAGCAATAGCAATAAGACAACATAAGGGGATCAAGGGGATCCGTATTGGAAAGGAAGAAGTTAAGCTGTCGTTATTTGCAGATGATATGATAGTATACATAAGCGACCCCAAAAACTCTACCAAAGAACTCCTACAGCTGATAAACACCTTTAGTAATGTGGCAGGATACAAGATCAACTCCAAAAAATCAGTTGCCTTCCTATACACTAAGGATAAAGAAACCGAGAGGGAAATCAGAGAAGCATCACCTTTCACGATAGCCACAAAGAGCATAAAATATCTTGGGGTAAACCTGACCAAGGAAGTGAAAGATATATTTAACAAGAACTTTAAGTCTTTGAAGAAAGAAATAGAAGAAGACACCAGAAAATGGAAGGACCTCCCTTGCTCTTGGATTGGGAGGATCAACATAGTAAAAATGGCAATTCTACCAAAAGCAATCTATAGATTCAATGCAATCCCCATCAAAATCCCATCAAAATTCTTCACAGATCTGGAGAAGACAATAATCAACTTTATATGGAAAAACAAAAAACCCAGGATAGCCAAAACAATCTTATACAATAAAGGAACGTCTGGAGGCATTACCATCCCTGACTTCAAACTGTATTACAGAGCTACAGTATTGAAAACAGCTTGGTATTGGCATAAAAACAGAGAAGTCGACCAGTGGAATCGAATAGAAGACCCTGACGTTAACCCACAAACCTATGAGCACCTGATTTTCGATAAAGGAGCTAAAAGTATACAATGGAAAAAAGAGAGCATCTTCAACAAATTGTGCTGGCAAAACTGGATGTCAATCTGTAGAAGAATGAAAATAGATCCATATCTATCACCATGCACAAAACTCAAGTCCAAGTGGATTAAAGACCTCAATATCAGCCCGAACACACTGAACCTGATAGAAGAGAAAGTGGGAAGTACTCTACAGCATGTGGGCACAGGAGACCACTTCCTATGTATAACCCGAGCAGCACAGACAGTAAGTGCCTCATTGAATAAATGGGACCTCCTGAGACTGAGAAGCTTCTGTAAAGCAAAGGACACTGTCGCTAAGACAGAAAGGCAACCCACTGACTGGGAGAAAATCATCACCAACCCCACAACGGACAAAGGTCTGATCTCCAAAATATATAAAGAACTCAAGAAACTAGACCGTAAAAGGCTAATCAACCCAATCAGAAAATGGGGCACTGAGCTGAACAGAGATCTCTCAACAGAAGAAGTTCAAATGGCCAAAAGACACCTAAGGTCATGCTCAACTTCCTTGGCGATCAGGGAAATGCAAATCAAGACAACTTTAAGATATCATCTTACACCTGTCAGAATGGCTAAAATCAAAAACACCAATGATAGCCTTTGCTGGAGAGGTTGTGGAGAAAGGGGTACACTCATCCATTGCTGGTGGGAATGCAAACTTGTGCAACCACTCTGGAAAGCAGTGTGGAGGTTTCTCAGGAAATTCGGGATCAACCTACCCCTGGACCCAGCAATACCACTCTTGGGAATATACCCAAGAGAGGCCTTATCGTACAACAAAAGTATATGCTCTACTATGTTCATAGCAGCATTGTTTGTAATAGCCAGAACCTGGAAACAACCTAGATGCCCTTCAATTGAAGAATGGATGAAGAAAGTATGGAATATATACATATTGGAGTATTACTCCGCAGTAAAAAACAAGGACTTCTTGAAGTTTGCAGGCAAATGGATGGAAATAGAAAACACTATCCTGAGTGAGGTAAGCCAGACCCAAAAAGAGGAACATGGGATGTACTCACTCATATTTGGTTTCTAGCCATAAATAAAGGACATTGAGCCTATAACTCAGGTTCTAAGAGAAGCTAAATAAGAAGGAGAACCCAAAGAAAAACATATAGGCATCCTCCTGAATAGTAACCTTCATCAGGCGATGAAAGGAGACAGAGTCAGAGACAGAGACCCTCATTGGAGCACCGGACTGAAATCTCAAGGTCCAAATCAGGAGCCGAAGGAGAGAGAGCACGAGCAAGGAACTCAGGACCGCGAGAGGTACACCCACACAATAAGACAATGGGGATGTTCTATTGGGAACTCACCAAGGCCAGCTGGCCTGGGTCTGAAAAAGCCTGGGATAAAACCGGTCTTGCTGAACATAGTGGACAATGAGGACTACTGAGACCTCAAGAACAATGGCAATGGGTTTTTGTTCCTACTGCACCTATTGGCTTTGTGGGAGCCTAGGCAGTTTGGATGATCACCTTACTAGACCTGGATGGAGGTGGGTGGTCCTTGGACTTACCACAGGGCAGGCAACCCTGACTGCTCTTTGGGCTTATGAGGGACGGGGGACTTGATTGGGGGAGGGGGAGGGAAAGGGTAGGCGGAGGTGGGGAAGAGACAGAAATCTTTAATAAAAATAAATAAATAAATAAATAAATAAATAAATAAATAAATAAATAAAAAAGAAGTGGAGGAAAAGTTAAACAAAAAAAAATTGAAGAAATAAACAAAATCCTTAAAGAAAATCAAGGAAAAGCAATCAAACACATGAAAGAAGACTTGAAAACTGAAATAAAGGCAATATAAAAACACAAACTGAGGGATTTCTGGAAATGGAAAATTTGAGTAAATAATCAAGAACCACAAATACAAGCATAAGTAAAAGAATACAAGAGATGGAAGACAGAATCTCAGGCAATGAAGATACAATAGAGGAAATAGATTCATCGGTCAAAGATAATGTTAAGTACAATACAATAAATTCTTAACATAAAATATCCAGGAAATCTGGGACACTGTGAAAAGAGCAAACCTAAGAATAATAGGGATAGAAGAAATAGTCTAACTGAAAAGCACAGAAAATATATTCAACAAAATCATAGAAGAAAATTTTCCCGATCTAAAGAAGGACATGCCTATGAAAGTACAAGAAGCTTCCAGAACATCAAATAGACTGGACCAAATAAAACGTCTCCTTTTCACATAATAATCAAAACACTAAACATATAGAATAAAGAAATAATATTAAGAGCTACAAAGGAAAAGGACCAAGTATCCTATAGGGGGAGACCTATCAGAATTACATCCAGGTTCTCAGTGGAAATTATGAAAGCTAGAAGGTCCTGGACAGGCATTGTACAGAAACTAAGAGACTACAGATGCCAGCCCAAACTACTATACCCAGGAAAGCTTTCAATCACCATAGAGGGAGAAACCAAGATATGCCATGACCAAACCAGATACCTATCCACAAATCCAGCCCCACTAAAAGTACTAGAAGGAAAATTCAAACCCAAGGAAATCAACTACATCCACAAAAACACAGGCAATAGGTGATCTCACAGCAGCAAATCTTAAAGAAGGGGAAAGCACACACAATGCCAATAACAACAACAAAAATAACAGAACTAGCAATCACTGGTCATTACTATCTCTTAATATAAATGGACGCAATTCACCTATAAAAAAGACAGTCTAACAGATTGGGTATGAAAATAGAATCCATCCTTCTGCTGCATACAAGAAACTTTCTTGTATTTGCATACAAGTATCTTTGCTTCATTTTATAACTTTGAGGTTATAAATTAAGGAAAGAATGTGAAAAATAGTATAGGAAATACATATGTAGAAATAGGAAGAGGGCTGGAGAGATGGCTCAGAGGTTAAGAGCACTGACTACTCTTCCAGAGGTCCTGAGTTCAATTCCCAGCAACCACATGGTGGCTCACAGCCATCTATAGTGAGATCTGGTGCCCTCTTCTGGCATGCAAGCATACATGGAAGGAATGTTGTATATATAATAAATAAATCTTTTAAAAAAAAAAAAAGGAAGAGGGCTAGGGGATACAAGAAAGGCACTAAGGAGTAAAATATCTGGCCTGACATGAAGTATAGGTCAAATTTTGGAGTTTTTCATGTTTTCAGAAGTCATTTCTTCTCTGCACTTTTACTAAACTTCCAAATCAGATTAAATATTTATTTTATGAGAGTTCTCCAATAAAATCTCAGCTAATCCATCAATCATGATATTAGCATTTGTCTTAGTTAGGGTTTCTATTGCTTTGAAGAGATAACATGACCATGGCAAATGGCAACTCTTTTTTTAATGACTTTGCTTACTTACCTGTTTGTTTGTTTGGCCGGCTGCAGTTTCCCCTCCCTCATCTCCTCCCAGTCCCTCCCCTCAACCTGCCTTTTGCCTTACCCCATCCACTCTTGTAATCTGAGGTGAGTTTTTGTCCTGCCCCATTCTGCAGCTGCTTCCCAAATTACCACATAGGAGGGTTGTATTAATTATAAATGCTTGGCTGGTAGCTCAGGTTTATTACTGTCTCTTACACTTAAATTAGTACATAATTCTTATCTATGTTTAGCCATATGGCTTGCTACCTTTTCTCAGTGCAGTTTTCTCATCCTGATTATTCTGCAACTGACCATGACTCCAGACTCTGCTCTTCTCTTCCCAAAATTCTCATAGTCTGCTTACCCCTCCCTGATATTTCCTGTCTGGCTACTGGGTAATCAGTGTTTTATTAAACCAATTCAAGTGAGAAATCTTGACAATGTGCAAGAGCATTATCCCAGGGCACACTCCTCCTTTGTTCATAAAATAGCAGGTTTCCTGATTTATCAAGTTGTAGTAAAACTAAGCACCTCTCCTTGTAGTAGGGCTGGGCAAGGCAACCCAGTTTGAGGAGTAGGGTTCCAAAAGCCATTAGAGGAGTCAGAGACAATCCCTGCTCCCACTGTCAAGAGTCCCACAAGTAGATCAAGCTACACAATTGTCACATATATGTAGAGGGCCTAAGTCAGTCCCATGTAGACTTCCTGGTTCCATCCTTTTGCCTTTGAATTTTATGATGTCATTGTTTTTAACAGCTGAGTAAGACTCCATTGTGTAAATGTACCATATTTTCTTTATCCATTCTTCAGCTGAAGGACATCTGTGATTTTTTTTTCCAGGTTCTGGCTGTGAACATACATAGTTGAGCAAGTGTCCTGTGTTATGATTGAGCATCCTTTGGTATATTCCCAAGAGTGGTATAGCTGGGTCTTGAGGTAGACTGAGTCTCAATTTTCTAAGAAGCAATATGGAAAACAACTTTCAATATTGATTTTCAAACTGGCTGTACAAGTTTTCCCTCACACCAGTATTACACAGGAGTGTTCCCTTTGGTCCTTATTGTCTCCTGCATGAGTTATCATCTCTGTTTCTGATCTTAGCCATTCTGACAGATATAATGTGGAATCTTAGAATCGTTTTAATTTGCATTTCTCTTATGGCAAAGGATGTTAAACATTTTTTTAAGTGCATCTCGAGATTCTTCTGTTGAGAATTCTGTTTAGATTTGTAAACCATTTTTCAGTTGTTTTATTTGGACTTTTGATGTCTAGTTTCTTGAGTTCTTTATATATTTGGAAGATCAGCCCTCTGTCAGATTTGGGGATGGTGAATATATTTTCCCATTCTCTAGGCTGCCCTTTTTGTCTTATTGACGGTGTCCTTTGCCTTACAGAAGCTTTTCAGTTTCATGAGGTCCCATTTATTAATTGTTGATCTTAGTTTCTGCCCTACTAGTGGTTGCTGTTTCCTGTGACAATGCATTCGAGATTATTTCCCACTTTCTCTTCTATCACGTTCAGTGTAACTAGATTTATGTTGAAGTCTTTGATGCACTTAGACTTGAGTTTTGTGCAGGGAAATAGATAAGAATCTACATGCCAACATCCAGTTAGACTAGCACCATTTTTTGAAGATTCTTTTTTCCGTTGAATGATTTTGACTCCTTTGTCAAAAATCAGATGTCCATAGATGTGTCTTCATTCATAAGTCTTCATTTAGATTCCATTGATCCACCGTCTGTTTTTATACTACAACCATGCTGGTTTTAGTACTTTAGCTCTGTAGTGGAGCTTGAGATCGTGGATGGTGATATCTCCAGAAATTCTTTTTATTATTTAAGATTATTTTAGTTATCCTGGGTTTATTGTTTTTCTATATGAAGTTGAATATTGTTCTTTCAAGGTCTCTAAAGAATTGTGTTGGCATTTAAATGGGAATTGTCTTTAATCTGTAGATTCTTCTCCTTTAGTGCTCCTCACTATAGGCCAATTACTCACACATGAGTCTGTGAGGGTCAGACCTATAAAAACCCCCAAGAACCCAAAGTGGTCATGCAGAACTTGAATATTCTGTCTTACAATCTCAGCACAGAACTATTTTTTTCTAATTTTCTGTAATTTTTTAGTTGCTGTTTAGTCTGAAATCCATCTAAATAGCATGATTGGAAAAAAAAAAGAAACAATAAGTACTTTAGACTTTTTACTTCTCTCATTTGTTTAGAGTTTCTCTTGTCTAGATCTTATAACTTCAAATTTAAAATTTAGAGTAGATAATTAAAGTTTAATATGAAATATAAAAACCTTGATAAAAGGGCTTTTTAGTCTTGCTTTTTAGCTCCATCCCAACTCTAAACTTATGTCATCTACACACAATTTAAACCTGCTTCTTAGGCTCTGAGCTGCAAGATGGGGACTGTGCCTCCTTGCTTCATGGTTTAGTTTGCTTATACGTTGAGGCAGGTAATTAGGTAAATGGGAAAGAGAGATTCTTCCCTCCAATCTTAATATATTCTCATGATTTCTTTAGAATACTTAGAGTTTGGAGCATTTCTCTCCAAAAATATCTTCCTACTTTTGAGCTTTTTTTTAACCATTAGAAATGAAAAACATAATATATTTAGGATCCAGAATATTGTCTTAATGAAAATGTGGACAGCTTTAATTTCATACATTTCTATGAAAAAGAAACTTGGCACTTCTTTCCTTTAAAAAAAAAGTTTGTTACTTCTGTATGTTGACTGTACGATGAAATGTAGTTTAAATTTTCAGTTTAGTATCAAATATTTCTAATTATAGTCAGTAGTAATACCCACTGATCTGCACCTATAGCCCAAGAATGGTCACTTTAATTAGACAATGGATTAAATATGAAGGGTACAAAATTATTAAGTTATAGCTCATACTGACAGCAGCACATTGTGTGTGTGTGTGTGTGTGTGTGTGTGTGTGTGTGTGTGTGTGTGTGTAAAGGAATTTTTGTTATATAGTTTGGGAAAAGATTTTTGTGTTTCCATTTATTTTGATTTTTGTATACCTGTGTTTGTTTTTTACTTGGAATTTTATATTGTTGGTATATGTAGTGTTGGTTGGAGGTCAAGGCTTTATGTACAAGCTAAGTAAGTACCTTATTGAGATGGATGTCCGGTCCCAGGAAAAAGCTTTGTTTTCTTACTTTTTCTTTTCTTCAACTTTTAATGCTTAAAAAAAAAAAGTAGTGAACTTTTGTGAGAAACTTAAAACACTTTTAAAATTAATGTTATATCAGATTGTCAGATTATGGGATGTTATTTACTGTAAAAACCTAATGGATCCTTTGGCAGTTCTGGCTAAAAAAAAAAAAGGTTAGTTGAACCTTGAATGATTTTTATTACATTGTGATTTATCCTTCTCTTTAACCAGTATATATATATATATATGTATTGATATTCTCTATTTATTGAGGCTTGAAGGGTACTCTGGAAATAAAAATTAGGATATAATACATTGTATTTTTATTTTTAATTTCTCCACTCTCATATTTCTTTAGGAGTTGATCCCCCTCATATTGTGTACAGCATGCCTACACCCTGAACCTAAAGAAAGAGACCAGCTCCTCCACATACTCTTTAACCTGATCAAGAGGCCGGATGATGAGCAAAGGTGTGTGTGCAGGAATAAACAAATGCATTGCTGACATACTATCTACAGGCCTTTTTTCCTTCCCAGTATCAATTTCAGTGTGCTGGAATTTTAGCATCTTTATCTTTACTGATCTCTCAGGATTGATGAGACCAGGAACCATTTTGTTAATGAAGTGGCAGAGACCCTCAGGAGAAAAGCAGAGAGCTGGTCCATTGTCTATCATACTTCTAAACCTTTATTGCCATCACAAAGCTTGATGCAACACCAAGTGGGTTCCTGAGGGTCACACCAGTTTCTGAGGGACTCAGACCTGTTGTTTCTACATACGTTAGGTGGGAACTCTGCTGCAGTGAATGGGGTGGAACTACCAGGAGCAGGTCCTTCCTGGAGCTTGCATGCAGCCCCTGATGTACCATCAGGTACAAATGCGTGGAATTGCCATAGGACAGCACCCCACACACAGGAACATGAGGGATTGGTTTGATCAAGAAAGTGTGTTGTCTGCCTCAAGAAGGAAAATGTTCAAATACCAAGTAAAGCTGCTAGGGGAGCATGAAGAAAGCAGTCTGGCCTTAGGGAAACAGCACACCAGTGGATGTTTTTCTATGCAATCTGTAGCTTAATAAATAATGAAAGGGATTTTGCTGATGTTTTGTAAAACAGAGTTGTGCTTTGTAAGTATTTAATTTTAGGGTTTCTTTTTATATCTTCTGATGATTTGACTATGTAAAATCATAAAGCTGGGATGTTGAAGTAGAAAGAGCTCCAAAGTTATGATCACACAGTCTAAGCTATCCCAACATTTACACTGTGTCTGTCTCTTGTTCTTAGTAGAATATTGTCCTCAGGACGCATTCAGAGTCGGGTGGCACTAGAACCCTGCATGCACTTTCGTCAGGTGTGAGTGAGGGAAAGTAGATCACTCACTGTAGACATATCATCTAACTTGAAAGTTTTCTGAGTACAATTTATACAAGAAATTGCATATCTCATTCTCTTCTTTTAAAAAATGCCTTTTCCTATCTTAATAACTTAGTAATGAAATACCTTTTTTACATCCCATTTTTAGTTTGTGAAACAAATTTTGTTTTGTTTTTTGAGACAGGCAAGGTGAAACTTAAACATAACCACTGCCACCTGGTGGCCAAACCTTCACATCAGAAATAAAATATTCTTGACTACTGTGTTTTTATATTACAGAAATACAAATTTTTATTAAAATAGACGAATAGCAATATTCTATATTATCATATAATACAAATGAAAAGTAGGCAGATATGTTCGTTAGCACATGCTTGATAGATAGCCACTTGTTATTTTTCTTTAGTTAATTCATCTCAGACTTCGTTAGCAATATCCCAGTAAAACCTGGTTTTATACTCCATGATGGTACTTTCTGCAGTTCTTTGACAACAACCATAAATGATACCATATTTCTAGCTAAGTAATCTTATTTTTTTTTACTGCTATAATAGCCTACTTCCAATGCTATTAATAATATATTGGCCATCTGACCTTTTTTATTTTGAACTGCATTTCAGAGCTATCACTTTTTCTTTTCAATGTTTAGATGTGGTTAATGTAGTAGTAGTACATGCATATCATGAAGAAATATTTTAAAATTTGTGTGCCAGTGACTATGACCAGGGTTTGGGGGTTCACGCGAGAATTTCGGTTAGCTATAGGACAGTTTGGGTACTTTCCTCAGACACAATGCACAATTTTACTCTTGTTGGCAATAAGGATAGAGCCCAGGGACTCACCAGTGATCTGCAGATGCTCTACCACTAGCCTAGCTCCAGACCTGACCCTTGAAGCAGCTTTTTTCAGAGGTCTAGAGTAGAACAGGTTAGGCTGGTCGGCCAGAGAACTCGTAGATCTGCCTATCTGCAGTCTCTGAACTGGCCCTACAAGTGTGCCCCGTCATACTTGGATTTTTCTACAATTATCAAACAGTTGTGGAACACATACATATGTATGTAGTTGGTACAGAAATACTCAGTTATTAGGAATATCTCATGAGAAAGCAGGTGATAGAATTTCTCAGTATATCTCTTTTTATTCACTTTAATTTACCTGGCTTTCTAAAGTGGGGGAAAATAGAAGAAATAGAAAAATCAAAAAGAAACACTGAGGAATAGAAACAAAGGGAGATATAAATGATAGGGAATTTGTGTGGTACAATTCCCAAAGATTTGATTAGAGTATAACTTGGATGGCATGAGGCCCTAGATTTGGTTCTCAGCAGTACAGTTAAGAATAAGTGCACATCTCTTAATAAGCTCGTATTAGTACATGTGGGCTCTAATGAGTGGAAGGTTACTGTAATACATAATAAAGATACCAACGTGAAAAATTGAGAAACAATAATAAGGATGTTTAGAATTGACTCTTTTCTTGTTTATTTTTTAATTTATCTTGATGTAAGTTTGTTTTGTGACAGGGTCTCACCATCTAACCCTTACTAGCCTGAAACTTACGTAGACCAGGTTGGTCAAGGTACACAGAGATATGTGTACCTCTAAGTGCTGGAATTAAAGGGGTGCTACCGTTCCTGGCTGTTTAATTCTTTTTAACTCATGGTTGTAATTCAATATTCTGATGCACTACCAGTTTCTTTCCTATTATTTTTCAGACAAATGATACTGACAGGCTGTGTGGCATTTGCACGACATGTTGGACCGACACGTGTGGAGGCTGAACTTCTACCACAGTGTTGGGAACAGGTAAGTTACCTGCATGGCTTTCTTAGCTATTTTCTTCTTATTCTTGAAGGTTTATATTTTCTTTTAAAAGTACATGGGGAAATCCATGGAAGGAGAATTATGACTGTCCATCGCTCTGCATATCATTTATTTGCACAAAAGAATGCTTTAGGATGCTTTGCTTTATTCATTCATTCATCAGATACTTAGAAACACTAATTCCTGTGCCAGGTACTGCTGTAGTAACTAGAAAAACAGTGTAAAGAAAGATAAAGTAGAGGACTGAGTGTGGTAGAAAACTGGTCCTCCTCTGAGGATGTGCTGTTGAACCAAGACTCTAGGTGAAGTAAGGTCCAGCAAGTGCAAAGTCCTTGCGCTATTTACTTAGCAAGTTTGACGAAGAGTTAACAGTGTGTGTGCAAATGGAGAACCTATATACATTGTAGATACCTGCACTTTGCAAAGTGTAGAACTTTGATACAGCAAGTTTATATATTTATAATTAAATTAATTTTACTGAAGTAGTTTTTTTTGAAATTATACTTTATGTTCATTGGTGTTTTGCTTCCATGAACATCTGTGTGAGAGTGTCAGAAGCTCTGGAACTGGAGTTACAGACAGGTGTGAACTGCCATGGGTACTGGGAATTGAACCCCAGGTCCTCTGGGAGAGCATATCGTGCTCTCAACCATTGAGCCATCTCTCCAGCTCCCATTCTGTTGTAGGAGCCTGCTTGTTCATTCCCAGCTGCCCAGACTCAAAATAACCACACAGAAACTGTATTAATTAAATCACTGCTTGGCCCATTAGCTCTAGCTTCTTATTGGCTAACTCTTACATCTTCATTTAACCCATTTCTATTAATCTGTGTATCACCACGTGGCTGTGGCTTACCAGCAAGGTTCCAGCTTATCTGTTCCCAGCGAAGGCTACATGGCATCTCCTGACTCCACCTTCTTTCCCCCAGCATTCAGTTTAGTTTTCCCCACCTACCTCTCTATTCTGCCCACACAGGCCAGTGAAGATTCTTTATTAACCAATGGTATTCACAGCATACAGAGGGGAATCCCACATCACCTCCCTTTTTCTGTCTAAATAAAAAGGGACATTTTAACTTTAACATAGCAAGATTACATACAACAAAACAGGTGTTAAGCAAGAATTACAGTTACAATATTTATATCTACTTTGTCTTTTAACTTCAACTTCATCAAAGACTCCAGAGGGATATAATATCACCTAAATAAGCAGGAAGTGCATTGTAAGCTACTTCCAAAACTCTAGAATTGACAGAGACATCTTGCTGTCTCACCCAAAATTCTTCTGTAATATTGGGGCATCCATCTTTAGCCTACAGGCCCATAGTATCCAACAGACTTTTCCATGAAGCAGGAAATTTCAAAGATAGTTCCACCTCTATTGGCAGTTTGTCAGTCACTTTCTTCTGTGTCCTGCAGAATGTCTGGCAGACTCTTTCATGAAGCAGGAACCCCGAAGGATTGTCTCACCTTTAGGCAAGTTCAGCATGTCCATTTCATACAGCATACCATTAAGCAGTCGAAGCAAAAGCAGTTTCTTGCTCAAATGACTAGCAAACTCCATAAGAAGCCTCTTCAATGCCCATCATCCTCCTGAAGTAATTGGTGCTGCCAGGAACAGATGTATCTAATGTCATGGAAAGTCTTAAGTTATTAAAACACTTTAAATGCCATATTCTGTAGTCTTTAAAAGGTTTGAAGAATGCATGTCCTCTGAAATACGTCTCTGTAGATCTGGAAAATCTAGCTAACATGACTACAAGCTTGACTACAAGAGATGATTTTAGTTTTTCCATTTTCTCTTTTTAGTTTGCACTTAAACTGAGCACAGTGATAAACACATTTAATCCCAGCACTCAAGAGACAGAGACAGAAGGAGTCAAGGCTAGACCCTGCCTCAAAATCCCTAAGAAAATTTAAAAAGTAAAAAATTCTGCCAGGCATAGTAGTACATGTCTGCAATTCCAGTACTGGTGAGTTCTAGACAAGCCTGAACTATTTTTCAAAAGCACCCCAAACAGAGGTTTGTTAATTCCAGTGTTACCTTCAGTCTATCTCTGAATGGTCAGTGTGTTCACAGAATGGTACATTCATCTCTGCATCCAGTTTAAAAATTAAAGCATTTATTTACCCCAAAACAAATGCACTGCTAGGTCTCCTGTGGCTACTATGGGTCTCTTATTTCTCCATATGAATTTTAAGAACTGCTTTTCATTTCTGTAAAGAAGCCAGCTGGGTTTTATTTTTGTTTTTGTTTTCTTCAAGTAATATATTGAATCTATAGGTGGATCTGGAGAAGATTCCCATCCTAATTATGTGTTTCCGATCTGAGTTTAGGGTAACAGAAGTTCATCAAAATATCTACCACAGTGGTTTGTAGTTTTCAGAATGTATGTTTTGTGCTTGTTTCATATCTTATTTGTAAAGCTAAAGAGAAACTTATTATTCATTAACTGAAGAAATGCAGTTGATCTTGTGTCTTTCTTACCTGAGATGCAGTACACTAGACTGAGAAGGAGCGAGGCGAAACTTTAAATGCAGCTCTCTGATAGTCCGACTTTCTCTGCTTTCAGAGCAATTGTGACTGGATTGAATTTAGTTCAGAGATGTTTGTTACATACATCTCTGCCATCTCTCTTTTGTGACCTTTACCTACCTCTAGTTTGTTGCCCAGTAGCTTTCTATATAATTTCTTTTCTTAATTTTAGGCATCCAAAACATTATTGAATTATGTCATCTTTTGATATGGGAATATGAGAACAGATATACTTCTTTTCCAGTCAAAGAAAGATTTATATTCTATGAAGAAGACATATGGGAACAAAACCCAGTATGTGACTTTTTTTTTATTTTTGCTTCAGTTCAGTGTAGTCAGCACGTAGCAAAACTTCACTGTTTTGCATATACCAACAGGAAAGAGGTCTTCTCAAAAAGAGCATGTAGTTTTTATGTAGCTGGTTAAAGCATGGCTAACCTATTGGCTAGCCCCACAGGTGAAAACAGACTGGTGTTTATCACATGCCAGTTCTCTTAGGTCCAGAAGATTTCTCCACCTTCTGTTGCTAGAAGTGCTTGCTCCTTCTGACATGCTAAGGAGATCCTAGTCCTAGGCAAACATGATTTCTAGATACCTTGCCAATTCTTCATCTTTTATTTTCCCTTTTTTCTTTAACAGATACCCCTGTGACTTGATGTTTAGGCTGCCCTTGATTCCCTTATTCCCGACCCAGGTATAGACACGCAGGCAGTCCCAGAGGTGGAAAAGGAAGACAGTGTACTATATTCTTAATACTAATTCTGGTGAAAAGTAACTGTTTTTTGGAAGAAGAGAGGGTGTGTTGCTTCCACTTGACTGATGTGCTTGTTTTTGACTCCAGATTAATCACAAATATCCAGAAAGACGACTGCTGGTGGCAGAGTCCTGTGGAGCCCTGGCACCTTACCTTCCCGTAAGAACCTTTTTCTTTGTTTCTATTTAACAGTACATATGTCCATTTTAATCCAAATTCTCTTAGCCATGCTATTTTAACAAAAGAAAGAGAAGGGGCGGGGGAAGAGGGAGCTCAAGTTACTGCATTTTTTTGTATATAAGTACATTCTGATTGGTTGTGCATGCATAAACATATGTAACTGTGGAGTAGTTCATCAAGTATGTTCTGAGGACTCTGGGAAGTTGGTTCTTTTTTGTTTTTTTTTTTTGTTTTTTTTTGTTTGTTTGTTTCTTTTTTTCTTTGTTTTGTTCTGTTCTCTTCTGTTTTTCTGAGACAGGGTTTCTCTGTAACTTTGGAGCCTGTCCTGGCACTCACTCTGCTGTAGATCAGGCTGGCCTCGAACTCACAAGGATCCGCGTGCCTCTGTCTCCCAAGTGCTGGATTTAAAGGCGTGTGCCACCACCGCTCGGCTACAGAAGTTGATTCTCCCAAAGAGCTCCATAAGGTGGAAGCTGTTTTCCTAATAGGGCTTTTTTTGTCCCTCACGTGTTTACACATACAGTGCTGGTGCTTAGCAGTGTGGGCAGCAGTGTTCCTGCAGGGCGTTGTCAGAGCTGGCCCTCAGATGTTCTGATAAGGACTGTGCTCTACACAGCACTCATTCCCAAAGCAAGCCAGAGTCATTCAAAAAGGACTTTGCTTAATCAGTAAAATTGTTAATTTTACTAAATTTTAAACCCTAAATCTTTGTAATATTCTAGACACAAAGATGAAAGTGATAATAGAAAGTATTTTGGCTGTAGACTGACATTTGGCAAGATTTTCAGGAAAAGCACTTAGATTCTTGCTTGAGCACTGAGGCAGAAGCTGGTTTCTTCCCTGGTGTATCAGTTTTTCTCAGCAGAAGCACACACTGTCAAGCTGTGTTTATTCAGACTTGGGTATGTGACAGATATCTTCATTTCCATCAAGTTTTCACTTGACAAACAAATAGACAAATCCCTTTCCAGTGATAAAAATGAACATTGAGTAGGTTCTAGAACTGCGGGAAGTTTGCATCTACTGCTACAAAGCCTAACAGCTTTTGAATGCGTAAAGGCTTTTTAAATAGATTTTTAATGATAAAATGTGCCCCAGTTCTGAAGAAAATCTACATAACTTCATGTTCTAGATTTTTTTCCCCCAAATTCACAATGTGTATGTTAACATAGAGGCCAGGCCTTCCATCTGAGATGTAGCAGTAAAATTTGAGTTCATTTGTTTTTTGTGAGATAAAGTCTCATTGTATCTATCCCTCAATAGCCTAAAACTTGCTGTGTAGAAGATGGCCTTGAACTTCTGATCTTTCTGTATCCTACCACCCATGTGCTAAGATGACAGGCCTTATTCATTACAAGCAACTCACAGGTTTAAATGTTTGTGTTGTTCATCTAAGAAGTTTTAAAAAGTTGGAACAAAAACCAAGTCTTTGTTTTTATTTTATTTGGTTTATTATCTCCTTTAAAGGGGCTAGACCAAGTTTAGGCTTTATTCATTTTATGGCTTGACAAGTCTCAATAACTACAAAGAAGGTAGGAATTTGAGTATTGATGACTTTTTTTAAAGGTTTATTTTCTTTTTAATTACATGAAAAGACAGAAGTAGAGGGCTACACATGAACGCCAGTTTCCAAGGAAGCAGTGTGCACACCTCTATAACTGTGGTTAACAGGTGGTTGTGAGCTGCCTGACATGGCTGTTGGAAATAGAACTCTGGTCCTCTGTAACAGCGGTAGAGTCTTAACAACAGAGCTATCTCTTCAGCCCCTGATAACTTTATTTTAGCTTCAACTTTTAATTAAGCTTAGTCCTTAACATAACTGGGAGCAGTGGTGTAGTGTGCTGGAGGTTTAGCTCAATTATTGAGCCCTGCTTGGCATTAATGCAACTCTGGGTTCCCAACATTCACATCAAGTGTCTCACAACCACCTGAAACGCCACTTCTAGAGATCCGACATTGTCTTCTGGCTACCACAGGCACTGACTTTGTGTGCACACACCCATACTTAACACACTTACACACAACATTCATAAATAAAAATAAATTGTATTAAAAGTAAGCTAAGGCACAGCAGTAACTGGCATTTTTATTAAATATTACCATATTAAATCGTGGCATAAATAACTCATAAAAACATTGGTTGTTTTCAGAAAGAAATTCGTAGTTCCTTGGTTCTTTCAATGTTGCAACAGATGTTAATGGAAGATAAGGCAGATTTGGTAAGAGAAGCTGTGATCAAAAGCCTGGGTGTCATTATGGGCTACATTGATGATCCTGACAAATATCAGCAGGTATGTTTTTCAGTATGAATTTTTTCCCTGTTATAAATTCCAAATAATGTACTGATTCAGATATTTGACAGTCTGCAGTGAGATGGTGTGTCGGTGTGATGAGTAGGAAGGACAGCTGCTTTCAATCCAGCAACTGTCAGGAAATTGGAAATGAGTGTGCGTGTTTTCAACCCCATCTGTTCATCCATAGATACATTAGCACTTAAGAAAATGGGAAAGATTTGGAGATGACTGTCTTCCTTAAAACATTTCTTGAAATGCATATTGTATTTTATTACATTTTTGTTAGAAATTTACTCTTTTAACAAGCTCCATTTACCTGTTGTTTTTTTTGTTTGTTTTTTGTTTGTTTGTTTGTTTGTTTTTTGCAGGGCTTTGAATTATTGCTTTCAGCCCTGGGTGACCCCTCAGAAAGAGTCGTTAGTGCAACACACCAAGTATTTTTACCAGCTTATGCTGCTTGGACAACTGAACTTGGAAATTTACAGTTTCATCTTATACCTACACTACTGAACAAGATTGAAAAGCTTCTCAGGGTGAGTTCCTTTTTTTTTTATATAGTTCATAAATTTAAAGGGTCTGTTCTGGACCATCTTAGAGAAATATTGGGGAACACAGACAAGATGTACCACTTAGCCAAATAGTTTAGTACATCACCACTGAGGAGAGAGGAGGAGCTCGACGGGAAAACACACAGTGGCTGGAAGAGCATCTTTTTAGAAATATAGCAGACATTGTTCAGAAAGCCAGTTCTTCCCGGATGCTCTGAAGATGCTCATGATGGTGTTTTACATAAACGTCAGCTCCAGTTCCAGATTGCAGAGATGACTAAATGCAGAGTGTCTGTGGTCTTCTTATTTCTATGATGTCAAAACTACGCTATCTATGCTTACTCGAGCATAGACATCTTAAGAGAACTTCACTCTACTCAGAAGATTGATGAAAAGTTGAGAAAGTAATAGATGGTCTTTATCTAATTTTGTACTAAATGTTCTTTAGAGGTAGCAGAGGAGCTAGTATTTGGGGTGTCTATATATACTGCAAAGATCAATATTTTAGATTTAAAAACCCCTTTCACTCTTAGAACCCTTTGAGGAGAGTTTTGTGTTTTACACAGAAATTAGGGTTTGACTTAGGTAACTTGTCAGGGTCCTCAGCTGTCATACAAATTGGTTTCTGACTCTAGGCTTATATGCTTTATGCTTCAAAGTTTTCAAGGACCTTTAAGGTTTTTATCATAAATCTTAGAACTATTTATTAGATGATCTTATATGTACATGAATATAGACTTAAATCTAAACACTGGACTGTTCCTTCTAAACTTCACAGTGAGCACTTAGGGGAAATATATAAAAATTAAGACTGAAGTAGCATATTCAAGAAAATCTAGGGTTTTTTTTTTTTTACGTGTTTGCATTCTTTCTATCTGATAATTAACCAGACCTTGTTTTTTTTGTATGTACCTTGCTATGGTGTAAGTTATACCACATTGCTTCTAAATATCTCCACTGTACTAATTAGCTAGTAGTGTTTCTGTAAGAAAAAAGAAAAAAAAAAAACAATAAACTGACATCTCAAGTAGATCTGTCTGAATGCAATAACTACTTTATCTCTAATAAGTCTTTGGGTGTTTTGTTTTGTTTTTCACTTTAAAATTTGCCTTCTGAGTGCCATATCAATCCTGTTTGTGTCATTTCTCTCTTTCTGTTTATCTGTGGAAGTGAGTCCTTGCAAATGCAGATGGCCCCAGGTGCTTGACAGCATTTAGGAAACAGAGATATAGCAGATGATCCTACAGGATTAGCAGCGTCACACTTGTTGTGTCTCCTGTGACTCACTCTAGTATACAAGAATTTCAGAAGATGAGACACTCCCCAGAAAAAGTATTCCCAGCCCTGGAACTAATTCTTCCCATTGTTTCCTATTAAAGACTCTGGCGTGTCTACAATGCCTTCTTGCTTCTCATAACAGTTAGGATGGACAGATCTGTTAAGTGCATGTTTGGGTCTAACATAGAGGTCTTTAAATGCTTGTTTGCCATAGAAAGAGAAGCTGTCATGCATCCAACTTGCAATGTGATTTCAAAAACCTAAGATTAGCTCCCACCCTTCTGTTTCAGGAAGGAGAGCATGGGCTGGATGAACACAAGCTCCACATGTATCTTTCTGCCTTGCAGTCCTTGATCCCATCTCTCTTTGCGTTAGTGCTTCAGAATGCGCCTTTCTCCAGCAAAGCCACGCTGCATGGTGAAGTGCCACAAATTGAAGGTACTCAACTCTCAGCTCTTTAGGGAAGGGATACAATATTGACAGTTTTGCTTCCCAAAGAGTTGTTTTGTTTCTACCCATTACATAGCAGCATGGTTACTAAAATGTTTTGTATGTATAATGTGTCGAATCTTGTGTTCAGAGAAAAACTTAATAGGTTTCTCTTTTATGAATAAGCTATGTGAGATTATTCTGCAATAGTTGTGCTTTCTTCTGTTCCCCATCGGGTGAATGGGTGTGTTTTGCTTATTTGTTGATTTTATGTAAGGTTTTATGCTTTGTTGAGGCAGGGTCTTACACTAGCAAAGGCTGGCAGTTTCTATAAACTTTATTAGGAAGCTGGAATAGACATTTCTGTCTCAGATTTGAATCGATGAGAAGACTTACTTAATTGTTACTAGGGCTAGTGTGTGAAGATTGTCGTTTCCTCTTTATTTTTTCTTCCCTTGCTATTTTGTTTTCAATGGGGTAAGATAAATATAGTTGTAATTTTTAATAATAAATATGATTTTCTGTTGTGTTCGTGGTAGAAAGAAACAAGCATGTAGTAAGATTTTTCTCTCCCCAACCTCATAGAAAGAAAGTGACTTATGGCTGATTGACAGAATGCTTGCCTAATCCATGAGAGGGGAACTAGGTTCAATCCCCAGGACTGGGGTTGTGGGGGAGAAATGCATGAAGTCACTCTCCAGTGGACAGTAAATGATCTGTGATGTGTAAGAGGTGGTTGGCAGCCGTGCTGCTCCTATGCGGGACACCTAGGAAAAGGCTGTACACAGCTGTTCCTGTGTCTGAAATAGCTTTGGAACATTTTCAGGTTTGTGAAATATTTGTCTCTTACTGGCTCTAATAAAGACTTCTTGTATTGATAATTTTAAAAAATAAAACTTCATAGGATAAAAACTTGGAAAACTCCATAAGAATTCCTAACTAGTCACTCTGTGACTCTACCACCCACTAAAGTACTTATTGTTTTAAATTCTTTTCCTCTTCCTGGTTGGCTGTGTTAGTTTGCTGAAGTTGTCTTAACAAAATACCACAAGTTAAGTATCTGAAATAACAGAAATATGCTATCTCACAGCTTGAGGGCAGAAGTATAACTTGATGGGATTAGGAGAGGAAGGGCCTTCTGAGAACTGAGAGAAAGCTGCCCCATTCCTTAAAATCTGGTCATTTATGGGCGGGCCTTCTTTGGTGCTCCTTGATTTGCAGATGTCTCTGACTCTTGTTCCTTTCACATTGCATATCTCTGCAGACTCCTAGTGACCAGCTTTTCCATATTTGTGAGGATGTCGGTCATTAGATAGGAGCGAGCCTACCCTGATCCCACCTTCTAGATGATCTCACTTTATCTAAACACACCTGTAGCAGTCCTGTTTCTAAGCCAGAGCCGGGAGAGGCGACTAGAAACTAGTTTAGCCTTTGATGCCTCTTAGCTTCTTCGTGTTTTGTTTTTTTTTTTATTATTATTAATTTTTTATTGAGAAAAAAAAAAAAACGTTTCCCCCGCCTCCCCGCCTCCCATTTCCCTCTCCCTCCTTCCACCCTTCTCCCCCTCCCCCCACTCCTCTCCCCCTCCCTCTCCAGTCCAAGGAGCAGTCAGGGTTCCCTGCCCTGTGGAAAGTCCAAGGTGCTCCCCCCTCCGTCCATGTCTAGGAAGATGAACATCCAAACTGGCTAGGCTCCCACAAAGCCAGAACTTGAAGTAGGATCAAAACCCAGGGCCATTGTCCTTGGCTTCTCATCAGCCCCCATTGTTCGCCATGATCAGAGAGTCCGGTTTTATCCCATGCTTCTTCCGTCTCATTCCATCTGGCCTTGGTGAGCTCCCAATAGATCAGCCACACTGTGTCAGTGGAGGATGAGGGAAACTTGGGGAAACAGGTTGATTGGGATAAAGGAAGGTTGGATAGGGGAGCACGGAAGCACAATTCTTAGTTAAGGGAGCCACCTTAGGGTTGGCAAGAGTCTTGAAACTAGAGTGGCTCCCAGGAACCCAAGGCGAGGTCCCCAGTTAGTTCCTTGGGCAGCTGAGGATAGGGAACCCGAAATGACCCTATCCGATAGCAATGCTGACGAATATCTTGCATATCACCATAGAACCTTCATCTGGGGATGGATGGAGATAGTCACAGAGACCCACACTGGAGCACCGGACTGAGCTCCCAAGTTCCCATCTAGGAGTGGAAGGAGGGAGAGCATGAGCGAGGAAGTCAGGACCACGAGGGGTGCTTCTTCGTGTTTTTAACAAATATCCCTTCAATGCCAGCAGCTGCCATCCACTTACTTCCTTGCCATCCTGACCATGTTCCTTGCTTATGTAACTACTGCTTCTTGTGATTGTCTTCCTTACGCCAAGTAACAATCTTTTGTTTTTAGTTGCTGTTGTTATATCTCTTTGGCTTGCTGCTGCTGCTGCTGTTGTTGTTTCTGAGACAGAGTCTCTCTATATATCCCAGGCTGTCCAGAACTGACAGAGATCTGCCTACTTCTACCTCTGGAGTGCTGGGATTAAAGGTGTACACCATTACACCCAGATTTTAGCTTAAAGTTAAAGTTGTATCCTTCATTTAAATGCTATATTTATTACAAAGGATAACACAAGGATTTTATTGCCAGTTATTTTATAACGTTAACCGAAGTTTATCTCAGGTTCTTTTGTTTCAGGCATTTGGGGTGCAATGGTGAACAAGGTAGCATTCTCTGACATTCTAAAACTAACCTCCAGCGATTCCTAGCAGCTGTTATTCTGCAGAATTACTGTATACGTTTCATTGATGCTATTTTACCATCTTATTAAAATGTTACTCTGGGACTCTTTATGTAATGTTGTATGATAGATTTTCAGGTTTTTAAAACTATTAATAAACAGAAAAATATTTTGAGACTTTTGAGACATTCTTTTGTTCTTATTTTTGTTTTGTGAAACAGGGTCTCTCTGTGTACCCTTGGCTCTCTTGAACTCAATTTCAGAGATCCACCTGCCTCTGCAACCAAGTGCTGAAATTAAAGGCATGTGCTACCATGCCCACCTTGACATTCTAATGTCTTCTCTCTAGCTGAGTTTCCGACATAATTACCTATTCCCTGTCATCATTTTGTTTTTTGCTGGTCTCAAATTTTAAAATGCCTTTAGTCTCATTCGTAATATAGTTAGTCTCAATTCATTTATTTTAATTGTGATTATTCTTTTCCAGTTGTAGGTTAATGATTTTGAAATATAAGCACTCATTCCATCATATCTTGCAGATTGTGCCCAGTATGACAGAATCCTGCTCGAAATTGTATCAGATATGTTTGATGTAATGTAGAAGTTTAAACCCAGATACCCCTAATTAATGTGCGAAACAATCCCACACCAGTTTGGATTCAAAGGGGTATTTATTTTAGGGGAAAAACTTACAGAACACTGACAGCCAGGAAAGGAGTCTAGTCGCTGGAGCAAGAGCCGGAAACGAGAGCGAGCAGAGGGCTGCCGCTCTTTTTTAAAGAGAAATAGACCACGCCCAGTGGGCTGGTATCTCAGCAGCTATTGGCTGAAGGAGCGGAAGGCGCTCCCGCAGCATCTAATCATCCAGATCTTCTATTGCTGAGCAAGGCTAGTAAGAAGTTAAGCAGAAATCTAGGTTGTGAGTGATAACCATGTTACCCACATTTCTGTCTCGGAGTATTCTGAGTGCAAATAGGAGACTTCAGATAACAGTCATGACGAGTTTCTACATTTAATGTTGAATGCCTATGCAGCACAAGAGTACAATAATATCTTACTTTAAAATTTTTTAAGTTAGGTACTATTTCAAATTTTCTGAAGCCTAATAGCATTAAATATATTTTGAGCAAATACTGCACCCTTCTGTGTCTTTTGGGTGTGTTTACTACTATCTGGAAGTTTATATCCCACAGCTAATGAACTTACTGTTATACATTATTCACTTAATTGTCATGTAGGTATTCCATAATGCCATGAAATCCTGGTCTGTCAAGATGGCTCGGTGGTAAAGGTGCTTGCAACCAAGCCTGACGACCTGAGTTTGACCCCTAGTTCCCACATGGTGGAAGGGATGACTTGCTGTCCTCTGACTACCATGCAAATTTTAGCACACATGTACTACTCCCCAAACACATACACACAGGCAAAATTAAAATGTAATTTAAAAAAGAAATCTGAGTCTGATGTAGTGGTGCAAACCTATAATCCCAACACTTGAGAGGCAGAGGCAGGTGGATCTTTGTGAGTTCAAAGCCAGCCTGGTCTACAGAGTGAGTTACAGGACATCCAGGGCTACAAAGAAACCCTGTTTCAAAAATCAAAAAGGTGGTGGAGGGGAGAAATCTGTGGATTGTGATCCATAGGATTATAAGCTTTATTAATATCTTAAGCTTTTTAAATATGTATGTGTGTATTATGTTTTATTTACATGCTTTAAAGGTGAGATTTTTTTTCAGTTTCCCTTCATATTTTTTTAAAGTTTGAGATGTGGGACTAGTGATATTTTATTTGTTTTTCAATAAATAAAGCTTACCTGAAGAGCATAGTGCAAAGCTAAACCACTAGAGGCCAGGCAGTGGTGACACACACCTTTAATCCCAGGACTCAGGAGATAGAGGCAAAGGGATCTCTGTGAGTTCAAGACTACTTTGGGCTACATAGGATCAATTCAGAGACAAATCCAGGTGGTGGTGGTGGCTCAGACCTTATCCCAGTATTTGAGAGTCACATACCTTTCATGCCAGCACTATGGAGCTGGAGACAGGAACGGTATGGCTGGGCAGAGAGAGGAATATAAAGGGAAAGAGATAGGAACTCACTGGAGTGTGGAGTCTTAGGTTTGACAGAGACACAGTGCAGTCTAGTGGGTCTGAGCATTGGTAAAAGTAAAAAAGGTCTTTCTAGTGGCTTACTATTCTGCCTCTCTGATCTTCAGCTTTGTTTGTTTGTATGTTTGTTTGTTTTGTCAAGACAGGGTTTCTCTGTGGCTTTGGAGCCTGTCCTGGAACTAGCTCTTATAGACCAGGCTGGCTTCAGACTCACAGAGATCCACCTGCCTTTGCCTCCCAAGTTCTGGGATTAAAGGCGTGCACCACCACCACCTGACCCAGCTTTAAAACCTATATCTGCCTCAGAGTTTTTATTATTTGTACTACATGGGACCTTGGTTACAGTATCTATATAGATTGTGTTTTAGCTTGCTGATCACTGGCTTTAATAACTTTACATTAACTTTGATTGAAATTTTTTAAATAAAACATTTAATGTTGAAAATTAACTACTAAAGAAATTTCTTCATCTGAAGCGTCAATATTTTATATCATTATTCTCTCCTATGAAATAGTATTTTCCCTGCTTTTAACTTTGGTCTCTGAAGAATATCTTTTATTATTTTGATTATTTCATTAGCATAAACAATATAATGGAATTACATATTTTTGTTGTTTTTAACTACATTTTTAATTAGATTCAATTTTTAACTAAATCCATGTTTTCTACTGAAGTCTTATCTTTGATTTTAATTTAACCTACATTAACTTAGTTTTCATTAGTTTGTTAAATTATTTATTAAGTGTGAGGGTCTCAATTCTCTTTAATGTGTGAAATTTAAAGTTTAAAGCAATTTAATTAAATATCAGAGCCTTATTTTGCTTTGGACAGAAGAACTATTTTTTTCCTGTGTGGTTTATTTTGCTTTTTGTTTGTTATTTACAGTGACCAGGTTCCCTCGGCCTATGTCACCTCTACAAGATGTGTCTACTATTATTGGAAGTCGTGAGCAATTGGCGGTGCTGCTAGAACTTTACGATTACCAACTAGAACATGAGGGCACAACAGGCTGGGAGAGTTTACTGTGGGTTGTCAATCAGTTGTAAGTTACCGCCTCCATATCCATTATATATACCTAAATTCACTCAATGTAAAATAGCTCATATTTAGGCTTGAGACAGGAATTTTATAAAATAGATTAGTTTGTTTAAGAAACATAAATTGAGCCGGGCGATGTGGCGCACGCCTTTAATCCCAGCACTCGGGAGGCAGAGGCAGGCAGATCTCTGTGAGTTCGAGACCAGCCTGGTCTACAGAGCTAGTTCCAGGACAGGCTCCAAAGCCACAGAGAAACTCTGTCTCAAAAAACCAAAAAAAAAAAAAAGGAAACATAAATTGGCATCTTCAGTAGCAAAACTGGAAAGGTGATATTAACTCCCACTGCATATGTAACATTGTGTAAAGAAGCTCATCTTTATTGTGTCGGCTCTGATCTTCTGTCTGGAGTACTAGGAGTAGTGGACTTTATATTCTAATTTAATAGCTTTGAGTCTAGAATGAATGCTTCTATGATGTATCACATCTTTGATTTTGAAGCTCATTAGCTTCACACGCAGAAAACTCTCTTTTTTATAACAAGCAGTTAAAGCTGGTGTTTGAAGAGTTGATCTAGTAGAGTCCATTAATACCATTTCAAAGGATCTGAAACCTTTGCTTACAGAGAACATAGGGAAGGTGTGCTTGCCAGACGTATCCCAGAGACAGTCATTCATGTGTGCCCCTGCTGTTCTTCTCTCCTTTCACGTTCAGGTTACCACAGCTTATCGAAATAGTGGGCAAAATTAATGTAACCTCAACTGCCTGTGTCCATGAATTCTCCAAATTTTTCTGGCGTCTTTGCCGGACATTTGGCAAAATTTTTACAAACACTAAGGTAAATATTTGTATTCCATCTTTATTTATATTCAAGAAACAGAATTATAATGTGATAATGCTTTACCAAACTAAATAATAGACAAGCCTCCCTTATCTTTTAGCATCTTTAATGTCTTACAGTGCTATTAAATAGTTACACGTAAGTAGTATATTTAGCCTCAGCTTAGTGTGTACTGAGATTTTATTATGAGATCTGCCACAGTAGATATATCAAAAGCTTTTACCGTAGGCATATGAGCTGAGGAAAGCAACCCAATTCTTTGAATAATAATTAAGGGTTTGGGGGTTTTTGCTTTTGTTTTTGTCATATACTACAGATTTTGGGAGCGTTTGTCTGCTTAGCACTTGTTAAGAACCTAGGATGATGAGCCCCAGCAGCCTATAAAAATTGCTCCAAGGATCCCGCTCCATAGAAACAGCATGGACACTCAGATGTATATCTCAGCCGTTGCCATAGTGTGATCTGTCACAGTGGCCTACACTGCTTATTGTTTTAGGTGTTAAAGTTTGAGGACAGTTGCATCCAATTCTTCTTCAATTCTGTTAATCCATTCGTCTTCAGTTTCTTGTTTTGCTAGTTGATTAGAGAACTCTAAAGGTATTACAAGGTAGTTGCTATGATCAGGTTTTTATCAAGATACTCAAATAGTAAACACTCTAAGCTTCTGCTCCTTCCTAAGAAATCTATATTATTGCAACATTTAAAGCAGAAATGTAGGCTGCAATAAACTCAACCACATTCATACTTCCTTTCTAGTGTACTGGCTGCTAAGTTCTGTGACCTTTAATAAGTTGAATAGCCTGTTAATAGTGTTTTGTAAAGTGAAGACATTCATTCTTAATCATGTAATTGTACAGCTTGGTCTTTCACAGTGTCTCCCTCTCAGTCTGCAATAAATGTGCAAATTAATGTGACAGAGGTGCTAATAAGAAAGCAAATACTCAGTCTTGACATTAATGTAGCGAAAGCAAAATCCATTTTCCTCTTCACCAGTCTACCTGTTACCATTATCAGCAGGAATTGCTCAAGAGTTCCTAAATAAATAGCTGTTATTTCTTTGGAAAACTAAGTAGGAGTCAGTTGCATTGAACACTACAGAATTGTCTTCAGTGGTCTAAAATCTCTGATAATCCCAATTTAAAAAAAAAAAGAAAACTGAAATGAGCATTTGTTCTAACTTAAAATACTGAAGTAAAATTCCTTATTTGAAGTTTTAATTTGAAGGACTTGATATTGGATTGTGATAGGTTTCACATTTTGATATGTTAGCCCTGGAAATCCTAAATGAGTAGAATTTCCTTTCATTCCCTTCAAATACAGCGAGATCTTTTTTACAATAATTCTAATCATATATGGGGATGAAGTTTTTAATCATATAATAATATACAAGTGAGCTTATTGATAACTAAATTTAGTTTTTAGCAGTAATTTTAAGAATTTTAAATCATCTTGGAAATTATTTTAAGGAAAGATACCAAAGGCTATTCTGAAAATACTTACTGACCTGAAATAATTTTTATTTATCCTTAAGTCCTGCTTTCAGTCCCTTTATTCTTCTTTTATCTTGAGCCTGTTAATTAAAAATAATATATTTCTGACCATTTCAGTAGCTTATAAAGCAAAATAGTTGTATCAATAATCAATATATATTGATCACTGATTAATCTGTTTTACTTAGGTAAAACCCCAGTTCCAGGAGATTTTGAGACTGTCTGAAGAAAACATCGGTAAGTATGTCCATTTTACTCTAAAAACAGTTGAATCTTTATACTCAGGTTATCTGAAGGTTATCCAAAATAAGAAGTGAAATTGAGAAGGAGACTGTCTGTCATGGAGTTCTTAGTATTCCCTCTAGCCTTGTCAGTTTCTTCCCCATGGGGTGATTCGTGCTTTGTAAATGGAGACTGCACATTGGTATCTGGCCACCCAGACCTGAATGATCACACAGAAACTATATTAATCTGTGTATCGCCATGAGGCTGTGGCCAACCTTCCAGTGTCCTCCTTCAACAGCTATGTGCAATCTCCTTGATTCTGCCTACAAAGGTCAAACTTCTCAAACCAATTGCTTTTAATTCTTAGAGTGTGCTTTGATGAACTCAAAGTACTTCAGCTTGCAAAAGAAGCAGCATTAAAATAACAATGGAAAACAATGAAGGGCATGTAAGTTTTTTTAAATGAAACAGACAATGTAAAGATACTATAGGTCTTGTGTGAACAGAGATTGATCAGCTCCACCCAGCCGTCTTAGCCAATGCAGCATAGCGTCCTAGGCCAGCTTCAGTGGACTAAGACAATGATTATGTGCACATCTGTAAACATGTCTATTTTCTCATTTTTAAGAATAAATTATAGAAAATATTAAGTGGAATATATAGCAACTTACACTTGATAGATCTTGAATGCATAAGTAATTCTGTACCTAAAATCCCACCATTAAGGATTATAGTTTATTAAGATGTGATTTAGAAGAAAAAGTTATTGAGAACTGACAGCTTTTAAAATCAATAGTTAACTGTGAATATTTAATTGTTCAGAAAGGAAATGATTAAGCCCCATTTTTGCAGTCTGTATCTCACTCCAGCCTCATATTTAATTCTCTGATATCGTTGTTGTGTTAGCTAGCATCAATTTTCCTCCCAAGAAAATGTTACTTTTACCAGCAAAATAAACTTTAAATGCTAGCTATGGTAGTTTTGTTGTTGAAGTCATGTCCAATTGTTGAATTATCTTTTCAATTTAATTTCTTTGTATTTGGCACTGAAAATAAATTAGCTATAAAAAAATCTGTACAATAACAAAAACAAAACACTTAAGGACATAGAAACAAACCACTTAAAACAGTATAATCAGTATATGAGCTATTAGTACTAATTTACCTCCTTATCGTCTGTAGATTTTTTCTTTGTAAGTCTTTATCATAATATTTGTAGACAAAAACTCTCAGAGAGTAGTCACAGGTCACACAGTCGTGGTTGGATTCTCTTGCCATGCTTCCCATTTATGGAGCCTAATTTCTCCTCCTCCTCCATGCTGAAAACCCGCAGTAGATGCCCTGAGCCAGAACAGGTTAACTAATGGATATCTGTGTGCCGTATCTCGGCTAATAGATACCTGAAAGGCCCTTAAAGAAAGCATTTGTGGGTTTTGATTCTGGAAATAGGAGTTAAGATCCCAGTTTTGTTACTAAATTCCTTTCTCAACTACCAGAAGTGTGTGTGTGTGTGTGTGTGTGTGTGTGTGTGTGTGTGTGTGCGCGCGCGCATGCGTGCGTGCATGTGCGCACTAATGCCACTTCAGTAAGTTGTGACTGACAGATTAGAATGTGCCTTCCCCAAAGTGCTTCCCAAACAATCCTGTAAATAGTTGTGCTTTTAAATGCAGTTGTTTTCATTTTTGCCTTTACACTTAAAGTATACTAGAACTTTTAAAAATATTTTAATAATTTTAGATTCCTCAGCAGGAAATGGGGTCCTCACTAAAGCTACAGTCCCCATTTATGCCACAGGAGTCCTTACGTGCTACATTCAGGTAAGAGACAAGTCTTCCTCTCCCGTAAAGGTGCCTTTTCCTTAGAAAATACCTCATGTTTGTTTGCTGGGGTCAGACCTAAGAGAAAAGCAAAAAATAGTTTTGTTCATTTTCAATAAATGTTTTGGATTGAGGAGCATATTCAAATAAGTCTCTAAGTAAAGTACCAATTTAACACATAGATTTAATTTACATTAGACTATGTTTACTTAGCAGAATTTCTTTGTTTTTCATGATGTTTTCCATGTAATTGGTTAAATGGTTTATCTGATGTATTGGAAAATTTAAAGATGCAGTAGAAACTATATTGTTTTTACCAAGGTACCCTTTAGTAATACTTCATTTTTCTTAATTATTGCTATATATTAAACTACCCCAGACATAGTATCTTTATTAATTATAAACCATGTATTTGTTTATGATTCTCCAGTCAGGACACAGCTCATCTAACTTCTGCTGGTCTTGCTGTGGTCACCCATACTACATAAGCTATTCTGTTAGTGGCGCTTTGACAAGGGTGACTGAGCTTCACCACCCATGTGACAGGACCTCTATCCATCTTCCATTACCTGACCTGATGATTCAAAGCATTGATATGAAAGTAGAATGTGCTAGACTAAGAGTTAGTCCCAGAATCGGTACAACATTACTTCTACGGTAGTGTAATAAGTCATCAGCCCAGCCCGGGTTCAGGAAAGTGAGTTAAGGGTGGATGTCAGGAGGTATGGGTCATTGCTTACTGCTGGAACAGCAGACGGCCGCAATACTCACTCCTGCTTTAAGGAAATAGTATGATCCATGTTAAGACACACTAAAAAGTGAAACATAAGAAGGAAGATGCATGCTTTTACTGATGGTTTTCTGAGCTTGCATCCATGAATACCTACCTAGCTTCTTTGACCTTGAATTCTAAGAGTAGCACTTGATATTTATTGCACCTTTCTTCTAAGCATATTAAAGTGATGTCACAGCGTTAAAACTCACTGCTGTACCATGAGTACCAGCTAAGTTCTGGTAATGTTAAAAGTAGCACAGTATTCCTTAAAGCTTCTCTAAATGAATTTCTGTGATGTCTTAACACAGATATTCAATGTCTGTGTAGGATATTTTCAGTCTTATAGCACTGACAGTCTCTAGTATTCCTGAAATTAGCAATGAATTATGTTGTCCAAACATCACTGTAAACAATAGTGTGACCACATGGTGTCTCACAACCATCTGTAATGGGGTCTGGTGCCCTCTTCTGGCCTGCAGGCATACACACAGACAGAATATTGTATACATAATAAAAAAAGCCTATAGGGCATTTTTAAAAAAAAAAAAAAGGCCGGGCGATGGTGGCGCACGCCTTTAATCCCAGCACTTGGGAGGCAGAGGCAGGCGGATCTCTGTGAGTTCGAGACCAGCCTAGTCTACAAGAGCTAGTTCCAGGACAGGCTCCAAAACCACAGAGAAACCCTGTCTTGAAAAACCAAAAAAAAAAAAAAAAACAATAGTGTGATACTAGTCTCCATTTGATTTGGAAATTGCATCAGTATGGTATCAAATACTGATGTCTCTCTCTTTATTGTTTGCTTTTTTGTTTGGTTGGTTTGGTTTGGTTGGTTTTGTTTTGTTTTTCCCCAGGGTTTCTCTGTGTAACAGTACTGGCTGTCCTGGAACTCACTTTGTAGACCAGGCTGGCCTTGAACTCACTGAGATCTGCCTGTCTCTACCTCCCAAGTGCTGGGATTAAAGACATGGACCACCACAACCCAGCTTGTTTTCTCTCTTTTTAACTTCACAGTTTTGTTAGAGGTTTGGTTTTAACTGTATTATTTTAAAGCATGATAAATTACCAGATCCAAGGTATTGCATATAATAGGACCTCAAAACAAACTTAAGATATTTTGATAAGAAGCTATCCCTGGAGTGACTCTGAAACCCAATGTATTTTTATTTCTAAAATGATAAGAGCTTTTCCATCACAGAACATTTACTAAATTGAGGTAATAATCAGAGATTACTAGGTTTGCTCATTTCAGAAAGCACAGACTAGCAGTTAATAGTTCTCCTTGCTAGGTATTATTTGTGTTGGGATAAACCACAGTCTAAAGTTTTATTTGGAAACAAAGACTATCTTGAGGTCTTGCGATAGAGCTCCGTGCTAGAGCACTTGTCCACAATGCACTAGACCCGGTGTCTCATGTGCACACATGCACACACACACACACATTTCTGACCTACATATATAAAGCAATATTATTTGATTTGATATTTAAAATGGGAAATAATTTTAGTAAATTTTAAAACTCGAAAGAATCCATACTCATTTGGAATTCTATTTTTAGCTCTTATTTCTCTGAATTCTTTTATTCTTGTAGTTTGTTTTTCAAGGTTATAGTTAATGTTTTATTTTATAGTAGGTATCCTCGTTAGTTTCTGTTAGTTACTTACTCTTTGTTATGATAAAGGCCATGACCAAAAGTGATGTAGGGAGGAAAGGGTTTGTTTGGTTTACATGCCCAGCCATAGTCCATCTTTGAGGGAAACCAAGACAGGAACTGAAACAGAGACCTTGGAGGAATATTGCTTAAAGGCTTGCTGTCCACGGCCTGCTCAACCTTATGTAGCCAGGACCGCCTGCCCAGGTATGGCCCTGCCCTCTCATGAATCAGCAAGAAATGTGATAGAGATGGTTTTATCAATTGAGGTTCTCTCTTCCCAGACAACTCTAACTTGTGTCAAGCTGACAAAAGCAAACAAAAACAAACAAACAAACAAACAAAACAAAAAAGGACTTTGACTGTGTTCAGAAGCCATTTGTCCTTGACTTTTATCCTTTTTGAAAGTTTGACCTTAACTTGTGTGTTTATTTCCTGGGAGAATATCAGATTCCTTTCCCTTATGCTTTCTGATTAGTTAAACATGCAAAGTTTTTAACTCTAATCTAACAGGTTGTCAATTTCTTAATAAAGTTATTATGAAAGTAATAATGATTCATTGAATAGGGACTGAAAACATTAGTAGTTTTTCTTCATCACAAACCAGATTGTTTGCAGAACATAGCTTTCAAGGTGGCTCTTCCCAGTATGTGGTAATCTTTTCTAATTAAAGATAGGGAATTATGGCATTTAGTTCTACTTAATTGCGAATTGATTGTCAGTATTTTTCCTCTGTAGGAAGATGACCGAAAGCTGCTGGTTGGCTTCCTAGAGGATGTAATGACGCTGCTCTCCCTGTCTCATGCTCCTCTTGACAGCCTGAAGGCTTCTTTTGTGGAACTTGGGTAAAAACAAAATAGCTTACCGGTTTTTCCTTTTTTTTGTTGTTGATTTTTGGGGTTTGGTTTTTTTTTTGTTTCTTGTAAAGATATATCAAATAAAAAGATGTAAGATTCAAGAAACTAAGATTCAAAAAAAGAAGGGACGCTCCCAAATGATAGCAGCAGGAAATCCTACTCTAAGGGCTTAAAAGCAGATGAAGAACACCCGTCCACATTGAAGCAGGGCAGTGGTTTCCAGAAAGGGGAGAATGCTTCAGTGGCTAGAGAAGAAGGTACTATAAGGCGCATGCATCTTTTTAAGGTGTAGGCAGCTTTCCAAATGGATGCATTAAATGAATGGTGTTTTAAACCTAACCACACACCATTGTCTTTAAGAGTTAAGATTTTACATTTTGAGTTGGTTTTGGTTTTGCTTATTTGAATATTCTTAAATATTTTGTAGTTGATGTGTTGTGGGTTGTTTTTTTTTTTTAATGAGATTGAAGGTACAGACTGATACTTTCTTTGAAGCTGGTAGAAAAATATAATCAAGTGCAGAGTTTAAAAAGTTGTTTCCTAGAAATGGAAAGAAACCTCAATTGAGAGCTAGTATCATGGATTCCTTATTCAGTTTTCTGTGGCCTGTTTGTCCTGCTTTAATCACAAGTTATGGTGACTGAAGTGCATATATCTCAGTCATTCTCTGTGGTACTAGAAATTAAATCTGGGCCCATACACATGCCAAACAAATGCTCTCCCACTGAACTGTAACCCCAGCCTCTTTGTCTATTTCATTATTTAATTATTTATTTTCTGTTTGGCCACACAGAGTCTCACTTTGTTACCCCAGCAGACCTTGAGCTATAGCTCAGGCTACCTTTGAACTGGTAATCCTTCTACCTACCCTCCTGAGCAGCTGAGATACCGGCCAGAGCCACTAGGAGGTGTATTTATTAATAATAACTTCTTCCATGAAGATGGGCTTCACTCTACAACCATGTGACAAAGCAGGCTTATTGCTTATTCAGTTTTTACTAGACCTGGGCAGCACTGTGCAGAATGTCCTGGAGTTTACTAGACCTGGGTAACACTGTGCAGAATGCCCTGGAGTTTACTAGACCTGGGCACCACTGTGCAGAATGTCCTGGAGTTTGCAATCCTTTGGCTTTTCACCTCCTATGTTCTGTCTAGAGGATTGGGCCACCATTCCTATTTTTATTTGTGATTTTAGTTTTCATGCTATGAAGTAGGTAAGAATTTCTGTGACAATTATAGATGCTTAGAGGAGTGTAATTTTGAATATGGTTTACACTTATATAAAGTGACTGTGTGAGATATTAGCTGTGATGTAATAAACTTATGTTTCATTATATGTTCTACCAGTGTTTTTTCATTAATATGTATATATGTAATAAATGTATACACACATAGATAGTGATTTTCAATGCATCAGTTAAGCATATGGCATTGACCTTAAGGTCGTCATTTTTTCCTGCAGGGCAAATCCGGCCTATCATGAGCTGTTGCTGACTGTGTTGTGGTACGGTGTTGTCCATACTTCCGCACTTGTCAGGTGTACTGCTGCCAGGATGTTTGAGGTATGCTAGCATTCAGTTCTCTTGGTGCTATTTGTGATTTCCTTTGGAAAGAGAAAGTTCTCTTTTACGTTTTAAATGTCATGTATATGTGTGTGAGATAGATATATAAGTCATATATATGACATTGAATACTGTCTAGTTGTGAACTGTGTGATGGGGCAGAACTTTAGCCTTGGCAAACTGAAGAATGTTTTCTAGCCTTATTGGTTCTTTAAATGTTATTTTCAGTTTCATTTCTCTGTTAAACATTATTTGAATTCCATCCTATTAAGTCTTTCTGAGTGTCCTTTCCTATTTACTGAGGTAAATGACTGCTCAGTATAGGGTATTACTTAAGTTGTAGTACTCTTTAATAGTAATAAAATGTAGTTATTTGAAATTTTCATATTCATTTCACATATCATATCTGGAATAGGACCTTTAGTCATTAACTGCCTACAAAACTGTTCTATGATGTACCTAGAGTTTATTCACTTACTGTCTTCCCAAGTAATATGATAACTGAAAGTTGACCCATCAGATAGCACTTTATCCCATAGACATATGCACTTATTTTTAGAAGTCGAAGTCCTCAATTGGTTTAGTGTTGATACTGTTGAGTCTTGCCATAGGGCCAGGCTGCCTGGGTTCAGTTTCCATCTCTTCCACCAATTTTGTTACTTACTTTGTTAATTGTTGAACTCGTCTGTACCTTAGTTTCCTCATCTACAAAATGAAGATATAAAGATATAAAGTATCCTATTTGAATGAATTTTGTTAGTGTTCTGTAAGTTACTACTGTAAAGCCCTTAATAGGGTGTTGAACATAATATAAATGTTAGTTATCATGTCTCTGTTTTTCTAATTTGTGCTATTACTTCACAAAATCATAAAACTATAAGGAACATAGATTTATGTAAACTAAAATTGTCCCTTTATGGCTGTGATTCTTTTTTTTAAATTTAATTTTTAAATTCTTTTTCACACAATATACTTCAGTAATACTTTCCACTTCCCCAGCTCCTTCTAGATCCTCCTCACCTCCTGCCTGACCAACTTAATGTTCTTTCTTTTTCAAAAATAAAATTTTAAAAAGCCAACAAAATAAGCTTGAAAATTAAACAAGCTTTAAAAAAAATAAAAAAAACCCAAAGCAAAAAGTGTTCAAAAAACAACACAGAGTCTGTGTTTTGTTGGGTGTTAGCCTGCCCATGGTTGGTGCATGTCCAGTGATGTTTCATTGCAGAAAACTTGTTTCCCTCACCCGGCCAAGTATCAGTTGCAAATATCTTCTTGGTTAGGGAGTAGAACTTAAAATGCTTTTGAGAGGAATTAATTCAGTCTTCCAGAATTAAAGAATTTCTCTACAATTTAAGATAAATTTCAGTTGTAAGGATAGAATATTTCACATATTTAAAATATTTCTATTTTTTTCTATAATTTTCTAAATTATTTCTATAATTTTTAATAACTATCAATTAGATTGATAAAGCCTAAACAAAAATTCACTTGACAAGGAAAATTTGTCCTGTTTTGTTTTTAAGAACAGCTATAATCAAGAATTATTTGTTGAAATCAATGCCAGAGTAATTTTGATACTTTTTAATCTGTACAAGTTCCTTCTTGGTTTAAATAACTTTTGATTATTCAGTGTGCTGAAAAGCAAGCTTTACCATGAAAGATGAATTTCTTTGCTTGTCTCTATCTAGGGAAAAATGTAGCCTTTCAAAAGCCTTCATTAATACTCTCTTCATGCGGTTTTACTCTAAGGCCTGAAAACTTCTTTCTCTTGACTGCTAATTTTAATACATACATATGCATCGTGTGAATGCAAAGACTTCAAATAAATAATAGCCTGCCCCCTTTTCACATTGGGTTTTGTTTCTGTGTCTGCCTGGTACGTGGCCTTTGGTTTCTGTGCTTGCTGTCAGTGGTTGTCTGAACACTGTACCTGTGTCTACACCGTCGTCAGTGTCATTTCGTTTGATTATGAACTTCTGAGTCTAGTTTGACAGTAATTTAAAAATTTTTTTCAAGTCAATTATGAATTTAAGGAGTACTAGGTAGACAGATGGATTAGCATTGAAATATAGTTTACTTTTATTTAGGGTATAATTTTACTGTCAGTAATCCTTATTTGGAGGAAATAATCTACCAAAAATTATGTTAGATTCATGAGATGTCTTTTATATTAATGTTTTATAATTTACAGTTATGCCTGCTTCCTTCAAAATGAGTATATTAAAAATAAAACCGTAAGAAATAAGAACATTTAAAAATCATTTTTTTCTTTTAGAAAAGTGGTATTAGGGCTGTGGTGAGGGTATGACTCAGTTACTAAAGCGCTTGCCTAGCATGCCTGGGGTTCTGTATTCTTTCCCAGGACCACATGGAATTGGGGTGGTGGTGCAGAAGTCAGGGAAGGAGATCAAAAGCATTCTTCAGTGCATAGTGAGTTCAAGGCCAACCGGGACTATCTGAGAGCTTACCTTAAAAGTCAAACAACAGAATAAAATGATAGAAGTGAGAAATGGGTATGCTAGGAACATAATTTGATATATTTTCTGGAATTTAGCACAAATTTAGCTTTATTTTTAGATAGCAGGACAAGGAGAACACCAATGGGTTTATTTTGTTCCTGATATTAAACAAGAGACTGTGTCTTACCTTTTGAAGAAAAAAACGAATGACGTTCTTTTATAGGGGAAGCTTAGTGACTCTCATGTTAGTGACCTAGAGTGACAAGTTATACAAAAGAACTTCACATAGCTAGTAAGTTAGTCATGAAGTAATTGAACTGTACCATTAGACATCAGTTAAGACAGGTAAGAATGAGTCATTCCATTGTCTGGTTCTACTTTCGACTCAAAAACCCTGGACAAAAATCATTTCTTTTCTACAAGTCTCCGTTTCTTCATCTGCTAAAGTTTGATAATATTTGTATGTGCCTTACCAGACATAAAGATCAAAGGATACATACAGTCTATAAAATGTCTATTAATTGATAACTCTTAAATTTATCGAATAATTTTTTAGCTTTTTTTTTTCTTTGTAATTACCGTAAGGATTCCAGAGCGATGAGAGATTAACTTGTCCTCTAAATCTCCTGCTTTGAGACTCAAGACAGCAGGCATCCATCAAGTTAGGCCTTGCTCAAAGTTTAGCCTTCTTATGATAATGAACAGTTTGAATTCCTTGTCCTAGTTCTCCCTGCCTGAATATAGTAACATTAATATGATAACAAAATGTCTTTTGTCATTTTTCTCCTGCCTAATTATGTAGGCATTTAATAAATTATCTCAGAATGCCAAAATCAGTTCTGGAATGAATGTGTTGATAAATGATAACAGATTATTGCAGAAATAAATATCTTCACATAACATCAGCTAAGCTTCTCATACTTTGTAAGAGGAGTATCAATGCATGCACCGTGGCAATTTTGATATGGAATGTCCATAAGAACTCTGATCAGAGGAGAACTACTACTAGTGAACAGATTGATTAGGATTTAGTAATAATTTATGCTTACATTCCAAAGCTGGGGACAAGGGATTGATAGTCTATACAAAAACAAAATGTATACTCTACTACCCTCTTGTTTACAACGTTGGTATTGGTTACTAACAAAAATATTTTAATGACTGTTAGAGAAACACATTTGTTCTGGTCATATTTACTCTAAAAATTATGTAAGCTTTTAGAAAATTAGAAAGCAAAACACATTTAGAGGTAAACTACCAAATTTTAAATGATTTCTTTTTATAAAAATTATAATAGCTAAACTCATCTCTTGTATGCATATATTTACCTTGTACAATATTTCTTGCTTGCAAATTAATAGTACACTTTTCCTTTGAGTTGATGAGAAACTCAGCGTTTTCAGATGAGCAAACTAGTTTATTCTGTAATTCATCCAAGGCTAATAGTGGGTGAGAGCTGGAATTTGAACCCAGAGCTGATTTCCAGGTCTAACGTTCTAAGATATTATGTTGAAGTATATGTTTATTGCTCAGATAATAAGACTGTGTGAGAAGGTTGGGAGTTTATGTAGACTTCAATGTCCTCACTGTAGAAAGTCAGAAGCAGTTAATGGCTACAAGCCATTAAAGTCTGCTTTTTAAAAGGCATATTTGTTCTTTGGTGATCATAATAAAATCATACCCAGTTGACTTTTAATAATTTTAGCTAGTTATATTGTTAATACAATATGTGTCTCTTTTTTAGCTATTTTCTTTTTTTAAGAGCTGTAGTGACACAAGCCTTTAACCCAGCCCAAGGGAGGCAGAGGCATGTGGATCTCTATTGAGTTTGAAGCCAGTCTTCATAGTGAGTTAGCACTGGCCAGAACTACAGAGTAAGACCCTTGTTTCAATAAAATCAAAAAGAAAAAGTCAGGGTTTTTTTTTACATTATATTTTAATTGAAGATGGGAATTGAATGTAGTCTTTGACCTAAAGGACAAACTTAGGTCAAATTCAGTTGGTAACAAGTCTTTTTGTGAACTGCTAGGCAATTTAAGCTTTCTTTCCTCCTAAGCCCTCTCTGCCTTGGTAAGCACTCCAGTAGCAGTATTTGCTTTGCTTCTAATTTTGGTTTGCTTTTGTGTTTTCTCTCTTTCTCTCTTTGTTCCTTTATTCTTCCCATGGCGCACTGTTTGCTTTCATGCACCACCTGTGAATACCCCCTGTGCTGACCAATCAGCTGTTGGTGAAGGGGGTGAATGAGACTCTGGTAGCTCAGAGGGTTGTTCCTGCTCTCATTACTCTCTCCAGTGACCCTGAAATGTAAGTGTTGGCCCTGCCTTCTATGTCCAGCATTCCTTTCTAAATGTGCCTGTCAAGAAATAACCATCATGCTGCTAACAGTCACTGCAGAATCTCTTGAAAATAGTTGTGGCAGGTCATACGCTTACTTGATTTGAAACTTTATCACATTGCTATTAGTACATTGTTGGGGTTGTTTTTTAAGTCAGCCTCAAAATAAGCCTAATTTGGAAGCCATATAAAGAGAAAAAAGTATTTGCATTAATAATCAAGGAACACTTTCAAAACCAAAACAAGCTGATGGACTATTTCTTCTAAGCCAAGAAAGGATGCTCTGCTAATTTCACTAACAGGTTGTTGCCAGTGAGTGTAGTGGCATGAACCAAAGGCTTAACATTTTAATGTCTCATGTGGATGACTAAAGCAAGAAAGACCAGGGAGTCTGCCTGCCCATCCTCAGTCACAGCTAACCCAGTTCTCATTCCAGTTTACCACACCATTTTTTATTGCATGTTGACTGGTTTACAGCTGACTCTTCGAGGCATGAGTGAAGCATTAGTTGACAAGCGGGTTGCTCCGGCCCTTGTTACCTTGTCCGCTGATCCTGAATTGTGAGTTCACAGACTGTGACCTTGAGTTATCCTGCCTGTCTCATTGAGCATTCTTCTTGGTCTGCTCTTTAAAAGTTTAACTGTCATTGCTAGACTAATGCGGGATTTCTACCTTGTGCTTATTTTGATACATATGTTAATGATGATGCTGTGGTCTCTCAAGGAAGTCTCAGTCTCCTTCCTTTTTGATTTCTAACAGCTCTGTTAGGATTGCTACGATCCCAGCGTTTGGCACTATTATGGAGACAGTTATTCAGAGAGAGGTAGGAAATGGACATTGGCTTATTACCTCTGTGCTGGTGATGATGACATATTTCTGATGGTATAACTGAAGGTGGGGCCAGAGAGCATTGGAACTTAATGGCATTTCTTAATTATTGATCAGAGGAAGATAAAATTTAAAAGCACCATAACATAAACTAACTGTTTATTCTAAGAAACTGTTCCATTTCTGTATTAGTTTTTTCAATTAAAAATTTAACTATAGCCTAGCTGGATATAAGCCAATCTATATACAATCTTTTTCTGTTTTGTTTTTTAATGCAGTCTTACTGAATACCCTTGGCTGGTCTGGTATTACCTATATAGACCAAGCTGTCCTTGCACTCACAGAGATCTGCCTGCTTCTGCGGCCCAAGTGCTGGAATTAAAGGTGTACATCACCATGCCCAGCATACATTTTTGATTGCTAGTTTGAAGATGTATTTTGTCACAAAACATTGCGAAAACAAAGCTACAAATGAAGTAGAGAGGGCACCTGTAGCCTGACAACTTCCATTGATGCTACACTGTAAAATCCTCTAATAGGTTATGTAGCTCTTTGTAGCTTGTACCACCATAAACCCTGCCTTGCCTGCTTGAGGTTTTAACAAGCTTTTTGTCCGCAAAGATGATTTTGATTCTAAAACTGGTTTTATTTCAAGGTTTTTATGTTTTATGCCTAACTGTAACATTAAATATAGCACACTTCTCAAGATACTAAAAAGATATCTCAGTAGTTCAGAGTACTTGCTGTTCCTGCAAAGGGCCTGGGTTTGGTTCCAGCGCCCACATGGAGACTCAACAACCATCCATCACTCCAGTTTCAAGGAATAAGATGGCCTCTTCTGGCCTCTCCAGGCACCAGGTGCACTCATGGTGCACATACATATATACATACATGGAAACACTCATACCCATAAAATAAAACTCCTTTAAAAAAAAAAAAGCATGTATCAAGATGAGTGTCAGGCCAGCAGTGGTGGCGCATGTCTTTAATCCCAGCACAGGCAGAAGCAGGTGGATCTCTGTGATTCAAGGCCATCCTGATCTACAAGTTCCAGAACATCTAGGGCTATTACACAGAGAAACCCTGTCTTGAAAACCTTAAAAAAAAAAAAAATGAGCATTAGAATTTTTTCTTTTTGTCATACTAGACAGAAAAAAATCTTGTGGATTAGAAAATAAATCATGTATGCTCACCAAAATAAGAAATTCAATGGAATTTCATTGTCTAAAGATTCTTATAATAAAAATTAAATTTTAGTTATAGAAAGAATATTTTTCCCCTTTTTTCTTCTATATTTCAACTGACAAAGCAACAGAAAAAAGAACACGTATTTCTGCAACGCTTGCAGTCTTGGCAGAATTTCAACATGGCCTTAAGTCCTAAAATAAGATGTGTAGGAAATGTGACTAAAGGGACAGTCACTGATGACTCACTGCTGCTAGGAGGAGTGCGATTGGTGCACACGCTGATATGAGAATCGGAACTCAGATACAAACTCAGAATCTTACCAGGCCTTCCTTACATAGTTGGTTTGTTTTTTTCATTTGTTTTTAATTTTTGTCAGGTGTGTTTTTATTGTTAATCTAAATTGAGAATTACTGCACAAACAGAATTACTGCACTATCATAGCTTTGCAGCATAAATCCACTGTGAAAGGTGATTTTCAGTCTGCTTATTGTTCACCATAACAGCACTACTCCATTTATAATCATCTATATCTGATTTTAAGTTGCTAGAAAGAGTGAAGATGCAGTTGGCGTCTTTTCTGGAAGATCCTCAGTACCAAGACCAGCATTCTTTGCATACAGAAATTATCAGAACATTTGGCAGAGTTGGGCCTAATGCAGAACCCCGGTTCCGAGATGAGTGTAAGTCCCTTTCATACCTGTTCCTGCATTGTGCCATCACAAGGGGCTTGTGTGGGCACCAAAACCTTGCTGCTCTTCATTTCACACTTCATAAAAACTCTTCTTCAATTGATCCCAACTCTGTAATAGCCCTGGCTGTCCTGAAACTCACTTTGTAGACCAGCCTGGCCTTGAACTCACAGAAATCCACCCACCTCTGCCTCCTGAGTGCTAGGATTAAAGGCGTGTACCATTGCTTCCTGGTTTAAGAGACTTTCTTAATCAAAGCTTTAGGGATGTGTTTGTGCTTAAAGTCACATTCTTATAGGAAGTTCACAGTCCTCCTGGCCATCAGCCTCATGCACAGCTCTGTTTTCAGCGTCAGTGTTTGGATCTGCATAGTGCTCTGCTAGCTCCTTTCTCTAGTTCCGACATTCTCCTCCTTACTCTGGCCCTCAGCATTTAATACACTTTTTTGGGTGACATCGTCATTATCCCAAAGCATATTTGTGATCATTGTGATACTTTATTGTGCTTTTAGTGTCAGCAGTTTTACATGCTTCCTAGAGGGTCATAGAGTTAGCTACTTAAGTCAGTTTGGTTGCTACTAAAAAATTGTATTCTCTAATAGGCTCTCTATTATATAGCCAGACTGATTTTTTTAAACCAGTTTTACAATCAGAATATCAGCAAAAAAAAAAAAAAATAGTAAGTCATTATTTGGAGTGCAATGTCCGAAAGGCTTGTTGAGGGCGATAGCGCTATCCCAACTGTCAGGATAGTCTCTTCTCCTGCGGTGAGTACACCCAGCCACCAGAAATCACAGATAGTCCTAATGTTACAACACCACATTTGCATGTGCTTTAGTCAGAGCTCTGAATGTGTGGCCTGACATCACTGACACAGTAGTTTCTTTGAGGGATGTGGTGAGTAAGATGGGTCTTTGGCCTATGCTATCTTGTTGTGTTCAGTCCCAAGCAGAGCATTATGTAGCCTGTTTGAATGCACTCACGGGGGAGATGTGGACGGGGAGACTGTCTGGATTGCCATGAGCATAAAGTAGAGCCAGTTGTTTGCATGGGTCCATGGAGACGTTGTTCTTAGTTATTCTAGACCAAGGGTTATTTCTCAGAGCAAACATTATCTGTATATCAATGTCTCTTTAGAGTTTTTAAGAACTTTAAGAAGGAGACCTCCTATGTGAGTGTTAGTCACGTAAACAATGCCTAACTATTAAGTGTGTAGGAATTGTGTGATAGGAAAGAGCAGGATTTGGTTTGCTTCCAGTAGTCCCGAAAGGTGTGCTCGGGAAGGCTTTAGTTGACTCTAGATCCAGTTAACTATTGTCTCTGATATCTGATTGTCTCCTGAAAATATTTTTAGGGGAAAAAAATTTTGGATCTCCCCACTTTGAACTACTTTCTTGTTCAAAAGGCTTTACCTTGAAAAATTTAATGTCAAATCTGTAAATAGGACTTACAGTGAAATTAAGTCCATATCAGAAAGAATGCAATATTCATCTTTATAGGTAGTCTCTTTGGGTGTTTAGAGAAAAAGTAGAAAAATTGGAATAATTAGAATAATTATTTATCACTCTGTTCCTTAACTAATATTAGTCCTTTCAATAGCCCTTATTATTTCCCAATTTTTCATTAGATCTTTTAGTCTTGTATCTGTTTTAAAACTTGTTTGGGTGTGTGTGTGTGTGGCACCTGAATGTGTATCTGCACTGCGTGGGAGCCTGGTACCCGAGGAAGCCAGAAAGGACATTAGACCCCAGAAACTGAAGTTATGGATGATTGTGAGCCCCCGTGTGGATTCTGGGAACCAAAGCCCCGTCCTCTGCTCTTGACCACAGAACCATCACTACAGCTACAGTCCCTTACTCCTATCTTAAACATTGGTTGTTTTTCTAGAATACTCTTTAGTTCTTTATATCTAGCTACTTGTAGAGTATTTGCCTGCATATGTGTGTGTACAAGTGTGCAACGCACACGAAGGCTAGACATCTTGTTAGATCTGGATGAAAGTGGAATTGTGATTGATTGTGGGCCAATCCTCTGCAAGAGCAACAAATGTTCTTAACTCTCTTCAGTCTGTAGAGCCCTTCTTAATGTTGTTCTTTTGATTTGAGTTTTTTTGTTTTGTTTTTGTTATTTGTTGCCTTGTTTTTATTTCCCTCTTTTTAAGTGGGACTTCCTATAGCCTACTTTAAATCTCCCTCCTTTTACCTATATAGTTCTGGGATTATAGATGTGAGCCGACTTACCAAGTCTGTGTTACTCATTTTAACAAAGACCCCTCAAAATGGACATTGTTGGTTGTTTTGTTGGGGGTTTTGTCATTATTTAGTGAGAAGCATGAAAACTGTGCTCACAGTCTTTGTGTGTGTAGGAAACAGTTCTTTCAGAAGACATGCTTTTACATCAGACTCAGTGTAAACAAGGAAGAGGTCACTACAGTTTCTAGAGGGGTGTGTTCTCTAACCAGATAAACAATCACTGGTTCTGAAGCCAGTCCTGCAGAAAGCTGGCTTACTGGCGAGTCTCTGCCTAGTAAGAGAAAATCATGAGCATCCAAGATGATTGCTTAACAATAAACTTGTTTATTGTTTCCTAAGCTGTGGCTTTACTTTACAGAAGTTGTCTTTGAAGTTTCACTCTATTCTATCCCTTCAGTGACTGGAAATTCAGAGTGCTTTTTAACAGTGGGTTAAACTTTGAGAAAGTGAAGATACTTGTTATATTGTGAGGAAATAAAATAATTTATTATTGAGAAGGGAAAAAGCATGTACCTCTTATGTAATAGCAGTGGTAATTAAGGAAACATGTCTAGGACCACAGCATAGTGCATATAAGCTGTGTCTTGGTTCATTTGTTTATTGTTTTTCCATGGGGAGATTGGGAGGTGAGATGAGATCATTTGTACATAGTCCTCAGAACTAGACAGTGGTGGTAGTGTTATATTCTCTCTCAAGTCACAAATCACTTATTTGAAAAAGCAGACAGTCTTGCCTAATAAGAAAGAGCAAGCAAAGGATGGTGGTAAATGTTTGAAAGCATCCAGTATTAAAATGAAATCTTATAAATCATAATAATAATTGTGCATTGTAAAATATGAGGTTTGTGTACACATGATTGGAATAAAATGTAACAACTTCTTTTTTTCCTTTTTCAGTTGTTATACCACATCTACATAAATTAGCCTTGGTGAACAACTTACAAATTGTAGATTCGAAAAGACTTGACATCGCGATCCATCTTTTTGAAGCCTACAGTGCACTGTCCTGTTGCTGTATCCTTGCTGTGTTGAACTGTAGCTGACTGTGTATAACCCACCATATAGTAAAGAACATAAGAACAGAGTGGACTTCTTTGAAAGTTTGGGTTCAACTTGCCGCACCTGTTTTACTCTAGCTATCTCATAATCTTTAAAGGTAGTTTTTAATCCTCTGTGTTGTATAATTTTAAAGCCTTGATACTTCACTATATAGTGAGCAAGAATGCAGGACAGAATGAAGTTAGGCTTTCATGTTCTGGTATACAGTGGAACACATGAAATGTCACTCTGGAGAAGTCCAGGGCCAACACGGTCGTCATCTCTAGTAACAGCTGGGAGAGAAACATCCTCAAGGCCCATATCAACCAACTAGATTATAAATGATTAAACTAAGACTTAAAGACTGCAGTGAGAACTTCTGCTTTCCATAGTTACAAGCAAAACTGAACTGGAGCGTAGAGCTTTGACTGTCCTGTTGAGTGTTCTCTCTATGCTATGTTTAGTAAAGTAAAAGTAGGAAGGAAGAGAAGCCTCTAGCTCTCAGTAAAAGACAGCAGAGTTCAAGAAAGGGAACTAAGAGATTGGGAAGGGTGAAAGACTGAATTCTCAACAGAACCATGGAAATGCATGTTAGACAAATAAGGAGAGAATTATCATCTTGGCCCACAAAAAAAAAAAAGTAATTAAGCCTCCTAGTGATTCATAGGGGAAACGAGGTGACAGGAAGTGTTTCAGAGTACCATGGTTCTGTGTTGTATGCCAGGTCACAGTCCTCAGCAGAGGGGACAGCCATTTCAGTTAGGATAAATGTGCTCTCGAGTGCCACAGACATTCATTAGTCCTGGAATTGGTCTTTTTAAATTGGCGTGTAACCATGGAGGGTTGCTTTTTTTCAGAATAAATTAAGTTGTAAAAGCTGTCTATTGGGGAGCTGTAAGGCCCTCTGGAAATTGGTGTACTGATGAGTTCATTTTATTTTGAAGATTGATTACAAATGATCTATTTATGTGGATGGTATAAGCCATGCTTTTTATAACAGGCTAGATAGTCAGCAGGGATCTAATATTTTAGTTTGATAACTTAAGTGTCCATTTCCTGTATAAGCTTTGTCCACTAAAAGCAGAAGTCACTATCCCTCCTGATTCATCTTGTTGGATTTTCAACTTTGAGAAGATAGAGGAAGCAAATGAGGAACTGCTGTTGTGAGTTTGCAAGGAGAACTCTTCTTATGAAGAAGTGACAGGACCCTGGCCGGAGAGCTGTGATGGCCTGAGAATTAGAGACTCAGCTCTGAAAGTATTTGTTAGAAGTAAAGCAAAACTCATGTGTAATCTAGATTAGCTAATGGAGTTTATAATGGAATATGCCTGAAGGAAAAGGGGAAAATCCAAGCACAACTTTAGCTCCATAAAACAGAATTTCTAAAGAAAAAAGTAGTGATTTTCGAACATAGACATTTACACAGAGCAATTATCAAGTGTTGTCAGTATGCACAAACTATTGCCGGAGTAATGAAGTCAAAAGGCCTTTGCCAGGACAAGAAGGGGAAGAGTCATCTAATAGTAATACCTGATCAAGTACTCTGTTCTCTATGACTTGCACCTTACTTGAATCAAGAGTGTGCTCACTAATAAGGTCCCATTGCCCAGAACTGACATAGGAAAGTTACATGTAACGCTGGGCCTAACAACAAATCAGAATGTTATGACAGGCTTGAAGGACATTAAAAACTCTTCAGGCTAGAGAGCAGTGCTTAGAGGTGAGGAGAAAATTTGACAGGGTGTGGCAAGAAGAGATGAATGAATGCATGTGGGTGCACTGGAGGCCAGAGGTTCATGTTGGGTGACATTTACATTGAGGAATTTTAAAGGGAGTTATGTAGAAAGAAGGTCACAGACTGTATTTAAATGGACAGCAACAGGTTTTGTTTAGAAGGAAACTTTATCATAGATCTATGTAAACAGCAGGAGTATCATAGGAAACTGAATGTCTTCTCTTGGCAGTCAGGTACTTGACCATTTACTGAGGTAGAAGTGGTTTTAGAGTCAGATAGGACTGAGTGGTATGTGTATGTTCAGTCCTTGAAAGGTTGTTTCATTTTTATGAGGAAAAGGCTGGCCCCATTGTGAGTGGAAAGAATAACTTCCCTATTTTCTGTAAGTCCAGCCATGCTGAGCCTCCGTGCCCATGTTTCCTTGTATCGCTCTGCTATCCAAAGGTCACCACAGTTACATCCTGGAAGTACTTTCCCAGTGTCAGGAATACAAGACTGCATCATGATGAGGCTGCAGCACATACCCATGTGGAGGTCCGAGGACAACTGTCCGGAGTTGCCCTCTCCCACCTTCACGCCACTGCCAGAGACGGAACTCCGATCGCCTGCAGTTTGTGAACAGGTGCTTTTACTCACTAAGCCATCTCGCAGGCCCCATGTGCATTTTTAATACCTATTAAATTTGTAACTTATGCATTGTAGGAGCTTTGTTTATGAGCATTGTAACCATTTCCAAGGAAATGGTAATATAATTCCTTTTTCTCCTAATGAAGCTCATGGTAATTTTTTTTTAATTAAGCCAGTTTAATAAAGGAACTCATTTACTTCATTTTTCACTGGGACATGGTGCAGTATTAAACCAGAGCTAGAATAAGAATATTCCAGAATTAATGTGAATTTATACGATGAATTTATTTTCTTGAGAAATGCACCTGGTTTTCAATTCTTTTGAATGTGGAGATAATCAACTAAAACTCAAAGATGACCAGGACCTAAAGTAAACTGAATGTGCTGTGTGGTTCATTCTGAACCAACAGAAAGTCATCTTAGCTGGGCAGTGGTGGCACACACCTTTTATCCCAGTAGAGGCAGAGGCAAGCAGATCTCTGTGAGTTCAAGGCCAGCCTGATCTGTAAAGTGAATTCCAGGACTGCCAGGGCTACACAAGAAACCCTGTCTTGAAAATCCCACATCACTGGAGAGACGACTTAGTTTAGAGCACGGACTGCTCTGCAGACTGTTCGTGTTCAAGTCCCAGCACCCAGGTGATGGCTTAAGTTCCAGGGGATCTAATGTCCCTTTCTGCCTTCCTCAGACACCAGGCACACGAGTAGTCCACACTCATACATGCAGGCAAAAATCCACACACAAAATGAAATTATTTTAATTAAAAAAGAAAGCAAGCAGGAAAAATGTGTAGGCCTTAGACAAGTTACTCAACCTAAAGTGTCCAAGTGTTGTCCCTGGCTGTGCTGCCGTTTGCATGAGGTCTGCTGTTACAGGTGGTGTCGTCCTCAGGCCGAGCACATCCACAGTCTCTGAAGAAGCTCCTCAGCATTTCTGATAATGAATGTACATCTTTTTCTAAATGTTTGCATTTAGAAAATCTTTTACAACCATTAAAAGTAATAATGTTATGAGCAACTTGCCTTTATCGATTTTTTACATAACTTTCAGCTTAGCTGTCATGAAAATATTTTTATGTATGCAAGTGCGTGTGCGATGTGAAGGCCAGAGGTCAACCTCAGGCGTTGTTCCTCAGGAACCCTCCACCTTACTTTTGAAGACCGTGTGTCTCCCAGGTTTTCTGTTGTCTCTACCTCACTGGGGTTAGGATTGTAGGCACACCATTGTAGGATTTCAGGCACACCATTGTGGGATTTCAGGTACATTATTGTGGGATTACAGGCACACCAATGTGGGATTACAGGCACACCATTGTAGGATTGCAGGCACACCAATGTGGGACTGCAGGCATACCTTTTCACCAAGTTCTGAGGTGCAAGTTAGGTTCTCATGCTTGTGCAGCAAGCACTTACCAATTGAACCTTTTCCTTCCCCACATAATTGAATGTTCTATGCATTATTTTATTTATATGATATTTAATAAAGTTATGGAATGTTAGAGATAGCACCAACATAAATAGATATGTCAGAATAAACTTAGGCGGGTGAGTCTTGGCATCAACCTTTCCCACGAAGGTGCCGTTTATACAAGAAGCCTGACTGGAGAGTTTGCTATACTGAGGCACTATCTAAAAGACTTCTTTCTATGTGATCTCTTCTCTGATGGACGCTGCTTGGTTTTTTTTTTTTTTCTTTTCCTTGACTACCTTTCCTCAGTCATTTCAGAGGATTTAATGGTAAATCACTTTTTACCCGGCCTCAGATGTTTACGGACTGACATGGAACATCTATCTCCAGAACATGAGGTAAGTGCCTGTGCCTAGCAGCACCAGGTTCCTGGGATTTACCTTATCCTGTACTCACTCTTTTCTCCCTGTGTGAGGCTTATTACGACAGCCATGCGTAACACTGCTTAGTCTAGCTTGGCATTATTTTATGAATGCATTTACTAATTGTAATGCTGCAACAAATTCTTTAACATTTTGAGCCTCTATAATTCTCTAAAGTAGGGATAACACAAGAAGAATTTAATATGGAAATCTCTATGGGATATTTTATCTGTTACATGTAACGATCTTTGACCACTAACTTTCTTTAACTGAGTTCTTTCCCTATGTATCACTTATTTCTAACTCTGTGTCTTCCAGCTCTTTGTACCTGCTCCTGACTTCCACACTGTCAGCATGTAGGCTTTTTTGCATGCCAGAGCCTTGGCCCAGTCTCTTCCCAGGGTCCCTAACACTGTCCTCTTCAGGTTTTTAGAATGGCTTGGACTGTGATTTGTAGCATAGTATTTGACAATGTTAACTGTATCTCACTAGAGTGACTTTTCTTATCAGGTTATTTTAAGTTCCATGATTAAAGAATGTGAACAAAAAGTAGAAAACAAGACTGTCCAAGAGCCTCAAGGGTAAGACATTTATTCTTTTTTAAGAATTTGAAGGTTAACCTGAATTTTTCTGTTTAAATTTAATATCTATGGGTATAATGTTTTATTTTGAGTTGTTTTATAGTCACTTATTTGGAAGACAAGAAAATTATTCAGGCCAGGCATGATGGTGCATCCTTTAATCCTAGCACTTGGGAGGCAAAGGCAGGAAGATCTGCGAGTTCAATGCCAGGCTAGTCTGCATAGTGATGTCAAGGGCAGCCAGGGCTACATAGTGAGACCCTATCTCGGAAGAAAGGAAGGAAGGAAGGAAGGGAGGGAGGGAGGGAGGGAGGGAGGGAGGGAGGAAGGAAGGAAGGAAGGAAGGAAGGAAGGAAGGAAGGAAGGAAACTGTTCAAGTCAGCTTTTTGTAAAGTATTGAATCAATCATGAGAAATACTTAGGGATTTTAAGATTCAAATCTCTACCTTTTCTTTGTACCTTCCCTCTCAATATTATATGCACTTAGAGATAGGGGTGTGTGTTGTGTGTGTGTGTGTGATTAGTGGGGGCACAGGTATCAAAGGCACATACATGTGAAGATCCAAGGAAGACTTGCAGGAGTCTACCATGTGGGTCCAGAACTTGGGATTTCAGGCTTGATGACAGGTGCCTCACTTACTGAGTGATCTCTCCAGCCCCCAGCCTAGGAATCTTTAAAGGCCTCCTGAGACATTTCTGTTTGCTACTGGAGTACTTATAATTTGTTACAGAAGTGTTCACATGTGGGGATATTCTAGCCAAACTAATAGAATTCAAAGATTCAATGAATTATGGATTCAATTCAAGTTAGAATGTTGAACATTCAGAAATGGGAAGAATTTATATATGGGTTCATGTACTGTATTTTCAGTGAAGAATTACGGTTTTGTGCATCTAATCATAAGTAAAGCTCAAGCACAATTTCCTTTGAGGCTGACTGCTGAAATACTCATTTCATAAGATCAGTCATGAATTCTCACACATATAAATAGGCGCATACACCTGGAGCCAGTACACATAAGTCTTTTGCCTCTGTAAAGTATTTGGAACTTTTCTTAACCTCCTATGATAAAAAGAGAGCTTCCCCACCCACTCCCTAGACTCTGCCTCCTGCGTGCTGGGATGCCAGTGTACACCACCATGTCCATCTGAAGAATAAATGAATTCTAAAACGAGGCAAGTTGAATACTTGCAGCTTGCCACACGTTGACCTTTATTTGTTCATACACATTCCCTTATTTAATCCTCAGGACATTTTACAGTAGAAACTGCAAGCTGTGTGCTATAGACAAGGAGACGGAACCTATAAGATCTAAAGCATCTTCATCAAAACCACAAGGCAGTAAGCTGGTTTCCTGTCTGTTGCAGGACGCTTGTTGGGGCACTTAAAAAAAAGTGCTTGATCAGGGTTCTCTTCCTGTTAAGCAATGTGATAATAAGCCATCTTTCATAGTCATTCAGATTGTGTTTACTTCCTGCACACTAGGCTGCTGTAAAGGAAAGAAGAAATTAATTTGAAGACAGTTAATTGAAGTTAATGCAGCTAGTTGTTCAGAACACAAACACACGCCCTGAAAGGGAATAGGATTGTTATCACAGTGCAAACCTCGCTGTGATATAATTTGCTCATTTTGGGAATAGGTAGTACCCATGTTCCAGTTGTAAGAACTGAATGAAGTGGCTGAGCAGTGGTGGTACACACCTTTAATCCCAGCACTTGGGAGGCAAGGCAAAGGGATCTCTGTGAGTTCAAGGCCAGTCAACAAAGTGAGTTCCAGGACAGCCAGGGCTACCCAGTGAAATCCTGACTTGGAAAACAAAAAAAAAAAAAAAACAAAACACAGATGCAATGAAGCAATAGAGTTAAAAGAAAAACTACGTAAGTCTAGGAGGAGGATAGCTCCATGCAGCATGATGGCCTGAGTTCAATCCCCAGCACCCTGCTTTTCTGTTTTGTGTTTTTTAAGGACATGGTAGTACATTCTTATAATTCAAGCTCCAAGGCGGTAGAGATAGGATAATCCCTTGGGTTTTGTGTCTGCCAGACTAGCCAGATCACTAAGACACAGGCCAGTGAGAGATCTTTCTTAAAAGAAGACTGAGTAGGCAAGTAAAAGAACAGCCATTAACTACTAAGACTTTGAAAATGCTATCATGTCCCTCCCACTTGGCATCTGAGTAATCACAGGAGCCCTCTAAAGCAGGCCCATTGTATAGACAAACAACTTTCCCAAGACTTCACAGCAGGAGAGTGGAGCCTAGGTTCTGTTCTCAACCATAGGTAATCTTAACTGTTGCTGCTCTTGTCATGTCAAATACCAAATCCAAGATGACACAGAAAAAATCCCTCTTTACAGATCTTCATTTCCCTTGTAATGTAATGATCTGTTACTAACAGATGAAAACCTGGAGGGCCTCCAAGATGGCTCAGCAGGTTAAGGCACCTGCCACCAAGTCTGATGACCCCGGTGGCGGAAGGAGAAAACCACAGCTCTCCTGACCTCCACACATGTGCTGTGACCCAAAGTTTTAGTTGCTTTGCACTCATCTTAAATTTTCTTTTCTAGATCAATGTCAATTGCTGCAAGTTTAGTGAGTGAAGACACAAAGACCAAGTTTTTGAACAAAATGGGTCAGTTGACAACCTCAGGGGCCATGCTGGCCAATGTGTTCCAGAGGAAGAAGTAGAAACGGGAAGGGAGCCCCAGCGAACACTAAAGTGAACCTCAAGCAGACTGGCTCCTTGTACTTGAAGCGCTTACCTTTTTATTTCCTGATCTTATGTTCTTGTGTTATAATTTTATCCTAACCTCCAAAGATATTTGCACTGCTTTTGATTATTACTGTGTATCTATTGGTTTGGGAATTATAACTGTGGTAACAGAAACTTGATTTAAGAATCTGTACCAAGTCCCTATTCTATGTTCTTATTTTTGAGAATAACTTTTATATATATAATATATATATATGTATAGTGAAGAGGGGTTTTTTGGTTTTGTTTTGTTTCTTTTTTTATTTTTGGATGGGATACTCTCAAATATCTGTATTATACTCTAAGCTATTACAATGGTACTTAAAATAATGTAAATTTGAAGTCATTGTTATAAAATAATAAAAGTGGAGATTACTTAAGTATTTAAATTATGAAAGAATAATGAAGACTTTTTATTATTTCTTAACTGACTAGAAAGAGCCACCAGCATTACTCTGTGCCTTTTGGACTTGAGTTTGTGTATTCTGTAGGAATTACATACATTCCTTTCACACAGTATTTGAGGCTGCTGTGGTGAATTTGAATGACAGCTCCTACAATAAGTAGACAATGATGAGACTTAAAACACGTCACATCTCTCTTGAAAATCCTGAAGTGCTGTTTGGTCTCCCAGCATTTAGAGCATATAATTGAATTACCTGAGGAAAAACAGCACTTGAGCATGGCAAGGAGTAGCCAGGGTGAATTTCACAACATTTGTACCAGATTGAAGTGCTCAAAGAGAAATGTACCAAGAAGAGCTAATAATTGTTTGTCCCCAAGTTGAAATTCACAAGAAAATATAAGTCTGAACTGTAATACCTACTTCCTGTAACACATTTAAGATGCTTAAACTTTGCAGTTTACCTTTTCGTCCTGTCTGAGAAGTACTGAAACCTTTAGGACCTTTGGGGATTGCTTTTTCCCTTCTAACTGAAAGTGGCATTGGGTAAGTTATGCTGCTTAGTCACCAATGGTCCCTTCAACTCAGGGGCTGCTCCCATGTGTGTGTTGATGGACAGCTCACTGGAATTGGATGGTTGTCTACACAGTGACTCAGAGCATAGGAAAGGGGTGACTGATTTTAGGGGTTAATGCCAGGCCTTTTTAAAGAATTATTTTGATAAAAAGAACTCATTTAAACACAGTTCATGCATATAGATGATTCTCGTTTGTTGTATAAATTGGCTCTAATACACCTGGATTACATTCACTTACTGGGACAGCTAGCTTTCCCACACAGTCAAAGCTTATGAAATAATTTTCCACAGGCAAAGCCATTTATTTCTTTTACCTATAGTGAAATTATTGAGTAGTCTTTCTGAACTGTTGGATTCTAGGCATTCCTGAGAAATTGAAAGTGGCTACCTTTCATGTCAAAATGTTGATCTGTTATAAATAAAATGTTTTGCATACTTGTTTTGGTTGCATATCTTGTTTTCATTTTGAAACACTATCCATATAAAAATTTAAAAAATCATTTATTCATGAAAATACTCTGATATTTTAGAAATCTAATCTCTATAAATTCCCTATTCTAGTTTGCTTTTACTAATAAGGATTGTAGTGATATAAAACTAATACATTTCAGACATAATTCTAAAGTAAATGTTTATACAGCTTTGAGCTATAGTGGGATATATGTCTGTTTGTTAACAGATGAGTAGATGCAGAAACCCCAGTAACTGGAGATTGTTCCAAGAATCAGTGCAGATATATGTGGCATGGTATTTATAGCCTGACATTATTCTTCCATGTTTTGCAGGTCATTTTTAGATTGCTTACAATACCTAGTGCAATATAAATGCTTTGTTGATTATATTTTGGGAAGGAAATAATTTCTTTTTTAATATTTTATTAGTTCTTTGAGAATTGCATACAATGCGCTTTGATCATGTACCCCCAAAGTCATTTCAGATCCATCCCTCTTTCCCTATTCTCCCTTATGGGTTTTTGTTTGGTTGATTGATTGGTTATTTGGTTGTTTGGTTGGGTTTTGTTGGTTGGTTTTTGTTTGGTTGTCTTTTGTTAGGTTGGTTGGTTGGTTGGTTGTTGTCTGATTTGTTGGGGTTGGGGGGCGTTGGTTGTTGTCTGGTTGTTTTTTGTTCAGTCAGTTCTAATAAATCCATCAGTCTAGTTGATGCCTCCATACAGTCTTGGATGTGTAGCTTTCCACTGGAGAGCGTTCGACTTACCAGGGACTACAGTTTTAAAGATTACTGTTTAGGGGTTACTACAAGTATAAAAAAATGTAACTACTTCATATAGATAGTTTTTATGAGAATTTTTCAATTCATAGTTATGAAATCCATGAGTAGGGAGAATAGACTAATATATTTCTGTTATAATTTTTATTAACAGATCCATATATTTAAATAACTTTTTTAGGGGAAAGGGGAGATGATGTGGGATGTCCTTCTGTATCTGTGTTGCTTTTATTGGCTGAAAATAAAGCTGCTTTGGCCAATGGCTTAGCAGAGTAAAGCCAGGTGGGAAATCCAAACAGGTATAGAAAGAAAGTAGGTGGAGTCAAGGAGACACCATGTAGCTGCTTAAGGAAAAGGACGCCAGCCAACCACTGAGGAAACAAGACAGAAATGAGGTAACGCTATGGCCTTGTGGTGATACACAGATTAATAGAAATGATTAATTTAAGACATAAGAGCTAGCTAGGAATGTGCTTGAGCCATTGGCCAAACAGTGTTGTAATTAATACAGTTGCTGTGTGATTATTTGGGTCTGGGTGGCCAGGAACGAAAGAGCAGTCTTCTACATAGAGGGAAGCAGGTGGCAAACCTTATACAGTATACCTCAAGCTAGACTCCTTTAGTCTTTTAGCTGTCTTCTATATCATTAAGTCTTTACATGATAGGGTGGAGGCAGATAAAGTGTTAACTCCTTACAGATGATAGCATTGATGGTAAGTTCTTCTAGAACACAGGAAACATTTGGATGATAGGAGTGCCTGTCTGTATAGACCAGTTATTAACCTAAGTAATATTTTCAATTGTTTCACATGTTTGTTGTAGTAATGACAAGTCTTAACACAGTCACTGAGTGCCTAGTCTGACCCAGGCCACCGTCACCAAGCCTGTGTGGGCAAGAACAGGCTGACAGGAAGGCTTAGGAAGGAACTGTTAGAATGGCTGCTTACTTTGACTTCTTTGAACTGACATTTTGTCTTAAACTAGAAAAACTTAAGCTTTGGCCATGTGAAAAGGGAAGAGAGAAGAGCCATGGTGCATGGGACATAAGGTGACATAAACTTGGGAGGACATAAAGACCAACGTGGGTGCAGGGGTGGCTGGCAAGAGTTGCTGAGTGAATGGTGGGTAAGGACTGTGGTGAGGAAACAAAGGAGCTTGAGTTCAGGTCTAATTTCTTTTCTATTTGTTAAACCTATGTCAAGAGTTGTGCGCAAAAGTGTCAAAGAGTAAGCTAGCCACACCTGCATCTCAGGAGAGGTCAGAACTACATGTGGTCCCTCTTGTTTCTGGGATGAGTTACTGTGGAAAGAGGATCTAAAGTAACCCTGGGAATCACACTGGGAATCCCAGCAGAGCAAAAGCAGAGGGGATAATGAGGCAGGAGGGAAAACGAGATGGCATCACGTCGCAAGGAAGGGTTTCTCAGCTGCATCCATGACTACTGTTGGTGGGCAGGAGTTAGTGAAGCCATTGGGAGAACCACTGATAAAGTCAGTGTAAGGGAACTGCTGGGAACACAACTGTGGTGCGCATGTGCTAAAAAGAGCCATTAACATCGTTGACAGGCTTGTGGGATAATTGTACACCGTGTGAAAAATGTATTGCTGTGGTTGGCATAATAGAAACATGAACGGCCAATAGCTAGGCAGGAGGTATAAGCTGGACTTCCAGGCAGAGAATCTGGGAAGAAGAAAAAAGAGTTTCCAGCCAGACATGTACGAAACAGCATGGGCAGTCTGGAGAGATGACACGTGACAGAATGTAGATTAAGTTACAAGAGCTAGTGAGACAAGGCTAGGCTGAACTTTCATAATTATTAAGTCTCATTATTTGTGAGCTGGCAGCCCAAAGAAATCTTTCGAGAAATCTTGTTCTGCACAGGAGCTGCAGTGTTGGTACTCTGGTGCCCTGAGGCTGATTGAGAATGCAGCAGTAGCTAGAGCAGTAGGGGTGAGGCTTGAAACTCTGGAGAGAGCGGTGAGATTGAGCACACAGGTGGAGGCACTGCGCTTCTGAGACAGGAACGCATGCTAAGAAGGCAGACACTTGCAGGTGACTGGTGGGAATTTAGGGGGTTTCCACATAATCCCTTCTGTGTTCTCAGTGAAGTGTAAAGCAAACATTAGATTGCCTGGCCTATAGGAAATATTGGAAGCTTGAGAAAGAAGTTTAAGGCAGTCACCGTCAAGAATGGCAGAGTGGATTTGTGGAAGAGCTGTAGGTCTGCCCAGCAATTTTCAAGGCCCACTTGAAAGTAAGAGTTGTGAATTTTAAAGAAGCTACTTAGCACAATGGTTTAAAACAAGATCAGCTTGTTCCCAAGAGATGGAGAAGTAAGACATGGCCAAAAGCTGATTCCCCGTGTGCAGAATAGGCCTTTAAAGTACTGAGAATTGTGCGGTGATGGTTAGAGAATGCAAACTAGATACGGACAGAAAGAGATGCTGGAGTGAATGCAGGGGGATAGAAAGACAAGTGTTGTGATGACAACATCCAGTTGAGTGTGGGGAGGCAGGCATCCTGTGGAAGCAGACATGGAAACCCAACACCATAGTCATTCTGCCTCCACGGAAGCTTGTGAGAACAATTGAAACAGAGAGAGGCAACATCCCCAGAATTCAATAAGAATGCAATATGGAAGCTAACCTAAAAAGAAGTTTTGCAGAAAGGTGAGTTCCCCAAAGACAGGATGGCTTTCCATGCACCAAGGGGGGGGCCAGGGAAAGATCAGAAATGACCTTACTCTAAAAGATGTTCAGTGACCCAGGATAAGAGCCCAGGTTAATATACACACACATCTGGAGACAGGTAGACAAGGTTGGGGTGAGCCTACCCCTAATCATCCTGGAGTTTGATTGTACTAGTGTTTTTCCCTTGTCCACCCTGGTTTAGGTCTTCTCTTTAATATTTGCGTTCTGAAATATCAAAGTAATGTTGCAGCACAAATATGGGTTTTTTTTGGTGTATTTTTGGTTGTTTGTTTTTAGTTTTGGTTTTGTTTTCTTGTATGCTATTGCTGGAAATTCTGCCCAATTGCTAAGCCTTTATAAGAAGTGAATATATGGGACTGGCGATTCAGATACTAAGAGCATTGACTGCCCTTCCCAGGGGACCCAGGTTCAATTCCCAGTACCCACATGGAGGTTCACAAACATCTGTAACTCCAGTTCCAGAGAATCTGATGCCCTCTTCTGGCATTGGCAAACACTACACAAAACAATACCCACACATAGAAAATGCAAATAAATCTTTTTTAAAATGAATACATATGCTGGAGAAAAGGTAACAGCCTCTTGCAGAACTTGTTTTTCATATTTTTTTCTTCTCTAAATCTTCTATTTTCTGAAAGATTTCTGAAGCCTTTTTTTTTTAAGTTTTTATGTTCGTTCCAGGAGTGCTTTTGTGTGTTCTTTGATCATTTTTCTTAGAGTTATTGTTTTAGGACTACAAAAAATAATAATAATAAATTAAAAATACATCTCTATTTTCCTTGAGGATTTTAATTAGAATTGTTTTTTTTGTTTGTTTGTTTTTTTTTCGAGACAGGGTTTCTCTGTGGTTTTGGAGCCTGTCCTGGAACTAGCTCTTGTAGACCAGGCTGGTCTCGAACTCACAGAGATCCGCCTGCCTCTGCCTCCCGAGTGCTGGGATTAAAGGTGTGCGCCACCACCGCCCGGCTAATTAGAATTGTTATTTTCTATTTTATTATCTGTTTTCTTCAGTATTGTTTTCTATTTGTTTGCCATCTTCTATTTTACATTGACTATTTCCTCAAACTGGCCACTCTTAGCTATTTCTTTACGTTCGAAAATGAAATGAGCTAATTGGGATCATCTGTATCTGTTGCTGGGAGACAATTTTTCACAGCTCTCAAGTTCTTAGAGCACTTATAGGCAGAGATGGCTGTCTCTTTTCTAGTCTGCTCCATGGATGCTTCTGGAATAGGTACAGTCTTGGAAGATTTAGTATTGTTCTCCAGAAAGAAGAAAAGGTGGGCTTTCTGCCAAGTATTATAAAGTCTCCTTCCAGGACAGAGGTCAGGCAGGCGCTGCCTGTAGATACAGACTTGACTTCCCTATGCTTGAGTTCCTATTCTGTAAGGCACATGCCCTGCTTTGCCTTACGCTGTGAGGCCTATAATTCAGGGAACTGCTTATTGCTACTGTAATGAGGAACACACTGTGTCTTCTCTGTGGCATCCATAAAACCCTCCAACTTGTCAGCATTCAAATAAAACAATCCCTTAGATCCTCTGCAGTTCCCTTAGTGGCAAGGTTTATTAACATCTTGCAAGCTCCATTGACGCTGAAGTCCAAGAGAAATGTCTCAGATGTGAACTTTGAGTCATTTCAATCCACCTGTTCCTAGGGGAGTTAATATGATCTGCTTCTAACTCTACTTACTGCCTACTCGGAAACAAAACCATATCATCCATGCCTCCATTCCAGATCTCAGAGTGAATATTAGTCAATAAGGAATTGCGGTTTATATCAAAGACAATAAACCAAATACTACAGAAAGAAAAGAATTTAAGCCAATTTATAGAAGAGCGCACTATCAGAATTATTACATAACAGTGTTTCTCAACCTTCCTATGCTGTAACCCTTTAAAAAGTTCCTCACGTGGTGACTCCCAACCATAAAGTTATTTTCTTTGCTACTTCATAACTGTAATTATTCAATTGTATGAATTGTAACATGAATGACTGCAACTTTTATGAAAGTGTCATTGACCTCAAGAGTGTCACAGCCTACAGATTGAGAAACACTGACATAGAAGATCATATAGCAAGTTGCATAGTACTGGAGAGGGCACACTAGCTGGAAGGCCAAAGAAGAATATGAAGACTGAGGTGTAGTTTAAAAGACACTGAAACAAAGGAGAAAGGGTGAGGGTCATGGAGCAGAAAGAGAAAAGAGGGTAAACTGTTTCACAAGAGAAGTGCAGAGAACAGGACAGGTACAAGAATGTTCGTGTACACTACAGCTGATGATCCTACTCCAGAGTCAACAGGAGTCTAGCAGGGACATGGGGACAGCAAAGGAAGGGCTTCTGTAGAAAGGTGAAAGAAATAACTGCCTTGAGAATCCTCTAGTCAGCAAAACCCTAAAGTGAAGGCAAGGAGCGGTGTGCTCAGTGGCCAGCCACCGGCCTAGCACGTGGTAGATCTCTGCAGTATAAAGCAAAAGTGGAGGGGAATTAAGAAAAATGAAAACCAAAACAAACCACAGACTCCTCCAAACAAAACCAACATCACTAGCTAAGTGAAATGCCGTGTGAAAGGAAGATGAACCTGGAGGGATAAACTCGACGGCGTCTGCACGACTTTAACCACCTGCCCAATGGAAACTACACATGAAGTCCGGTGAGATGGAACAGGAGTTAGTGCGCTAAAGGTTCTTGGTGATCAGGACAGGTGGCCGGGACTCAGAAGGCAGAAGCAGGTGAGATCTGTAAATTCAAAGCCAACCTGGTCTATGTAGTGAGTCGCAGGCCAATCAGGGCCACATACTGAGACCCTGTCTCAAACCAAAAATCAAGAACACTACTACTGTGCCTCAGACTCAAAGAAGTGGAAGGTTCTAGTGCAAAGAACATGGAGCTTATAGAGGGGAAAAGCCAAACATTAGATGACGAAATGTTCAATTTGTCTTCTACTTGACAGCTTCAAAACCTACTGAGACAAAAACCGAAGCAAGGGGACATATCACTCCATTTCAGGACTTAATGATTTTAACCCACTTCTCTCAGAAGCTGCTGGAAGACAGTTTAACACTCCTGGTGGTTTGAAAGAAAATGGCCCCCAAAGGGAATGGCACTATTAGGAGGTATGGCCTTGTTAGAGGAAATATGTCACTGTGGAGGCAGGCTTTGGAGTCTTATATATGCTCAAGTCACTCCCAGTGAGACAGTACACTTCCTGTTTTAGCCAGCACCATGTCTGCCTGCATGCATAAATGTTCTGCCTTGATGATAATAGACTACACCTCTGAATTCTAAGCTGTCATAGCAATTAAATATTTTTCCTTTATTTTTTTTCTTTTTTGGTTTTTTGAGACAGGATTTCTCTGTATAGAAGCCTGTCCTGGCACTAGCTCTTGTAGACCAGGCTGGCCTTGAACTCCTGAGTGCTGGGATTAAACACATGCGCCACCACCGCCCAGCATGTTTTCCTTTCTAAGAGTTGGCATGGTCATGGTGTCTCTTCACAGCAAGAGAAATCCTAAGACAAAGGTCAATAATGACCTAAAACATGTGAACAGCAGTTACAAATTTGACATTTTATAAAGGTCTCATCCCCAAGAACTGTAAGAACAATATTGTCACTTGCACATGGAATATTTACCAAAGCAGAGTAATGGCTGGACCACTAAGTAAACTCTCCACAAGTTTCAAAGAACTGAAATTCCACTGAATATTTTCTCTGATCACAAAGGAATTAAGCTAATAAGAAATAAAATGCTAAGGAAGAAAGAACAATAAAAATCAGAAAATACTTTTATTAAATAAGAAAAATGCAATACATCAAAGCTCAGCAGTTAGAGCTAACACCATAGCATAACAAAATATGCATGTAGTTTTTAATACATAGGTTAAAAGATCTGAATGGCTCAAAACCACTTGTTACTTTAAGGCATTTGAGGAAGAGATGCAGTTAGTTAATGGACCAGGAAACCAAAGCACAAAGTAGAGATTAACAAAGTTAGAAATTGGTAATTTGTCAGAATTAACAAAATTAATTAAATGCCAGGAAGGCACCAAAACAGGGAAGGCATAAATTATGAATATTAGAAATGAAATATTTGTATAAACCTTAAAATATGATGTGAAATATTATGAATGATTTCATAGAGATGAATTAGAAGGTTTATGGGAATAGACATAAAAAGTTTTTTAAAAAAGCTTATTGAAACCAACACAAGAGAAATAGAAATTTTAAATATTATTTATCTATTTAAAACTTGGACTCTGGGGGCTGGAGAAATGGCTCACAGAGTAAGATCTCTGGCTGTTCTTCCAGAGGCCCTGAGTTCAGTTCCCAGAAGCCACATGGCAGCTCACATCTGTCTGCAACTCTATTTCTAGGGATCTGACATCCTCACACAGACATATAAGCAGGCAAAATACCAATGCACATAAAATAAATTTAAAAAACTGTACCACAAAAAATACATAATAAATAAATAAACCACCACTACTGTTCAGAAGGCTTTACTGGTGAATACTATCAGCTATTTGAGAGGTGAAAAGTATCTTTTTTATTATTATTTTTTGAGGAGGGGTTGAGATAAGATTTCTCTGTGTATCTCTGGCTGGTGCAGGACAATTGTCTATATTCTGTCAATTATGTTTTAAATAAATGATGATTGGCCAGTAGCCAGGCAGGAAGTATAGGCGGGACAACCAGACAGGATGTAGAAGCGGGTCAATAAGAACAGGAGAATTCTGGGAAGGAGGCAGCCCACTCCTCTGCAGTCATGTCCAGATACAGAAGAAGCAAAATGTGACTTCGCCACTGAAAAAGGTACTGAGCCATGTGGCTAACACAGATAAGAATAATGGACTAATATAATTTATAAGAGTTAATAAGAAGCCTGAGCTAATGGGCCAATCAGTTTATGATTAATGTAGACCTCTGTGTGATTTCTCTGGGACTAAATGGCTGGGGAACCAGGTGGAACAGAAACCTCAGTCAACATCTGGATGTTCTGGAACTTCCTCTGTAGACCATACTGGTTTTGAACTCATGGAGAGCTGCCTGCCTCTGCCTCCCTGAGTGCTGGGATTAAAGGCATGTGCCACCACCACCCAGCTGAAAAGTATCATTCTTAAAATTCTTTTCAAACATTATTCACTTCACAAGCCTAAGTTGCCAAAACCCAGTTATCCAAACCTAAGAAGAACCAACTGGGAAAGGAGAACAGCAGTTGATGTCACCCAAGTGCATAGATGTTTAGCTCTTAGGCTAGGTAGGCACCCACCAGGCAGCACATGGCCCTGGCAGCATGGGCCAGGGTAAACCGACTTTGCTGTGTTGAGCTCGTTCAAGATATTCAGTGTCAATTTCATTCTGAAAATCACAATTTCAATGAAATATACATAATTTCAACAGAGGCTGAAAAAAATAAAATTAAAAATCTATGAAAAAAACTCAGCAAACAAAACAGACCTTTTCCGTATTTCAATCAAGATTATCTCCTAAACATCTGTACTAAGTGCCATACCCACAGGGCAAATGGGGAGATCAGGAGGGAATTAAGGGGCTAGGGCAGTTGCTCAGTTTGCCTTTGAAAACCCTAGTTCGATCCCCAAGACTCACACAAAAAGAGTTGAACCTGGTGATGTGTGCGTGTAATCCCGTTGCTGGGAGGTAGAGATAGGTGAATCTCTGGGTTTCACTGTACAGGCAGGTGAAAAATTCTGTCTCAAAATGACACTTGACTGTCCTCTGGCCTCACAATCCTACCTTGTACACATGAACTGGCACATGCATGCATTTCCACACAAAGGCTTTAGTGTACATCATGATCTTCCTTTATGCTCACAATCCTGGCTAGTGCAATCAACATTCACACACAGCACAACTATATACATTATTAATCTCATAAATGAACCAGGTAATAGTGGTGTATGCCTTTAATTCCAGAATTTGGGTGACAGAGGCAGGTGTATCGCTGACTTTAATGCCTACCTGGTCTACAGAATGAGTTCCAGGATATACAAGGCTACACAGAAAAACTCTGTCTTGAAAAACAAAAACAAAACAAGAAAGAATCTCATAAACATTTCAGACATGTGGAATTAAAACAAAATAATAAATCTAAACAAATTTGCTAGATAAAAAGTCAATACTGAAACATCAGTTATATTTCTGTATAATACCAATAAACTAGCAACATAATAACACTGTTATTTAGTATATCTTTTGTTTTTTTTTTTAATTAGTGTCTCACTAGATAGCCACGGCTGGACTCACACAATCCTCCAAGATTAACCTTCCAAGTGATGGGATTACAGGCACATGCCTCCTTAAAAACATAGAAAAATCTAATGGAAGAGGAATAAAACTTTGCTCAGAAAACTCAAGGTATTGAGAGAATTTCAGAGCATAAACTGATGGAATTATGCTTGTGTCTTAGAAGATTCCATGTTGTCTATTTATGATCCACATATTACAATCCAGTCCCAAAGCTCCGAGGCTTCTTGTGGAAACTCACAAAATGTTTCAAAATACATTTGGAAGTTCAAACGACCAAGAAAAATAAAAACAATTTTGAAAAACAAAGCTGAATTCCTAGTGATGCCCAGTGGTAAGATTACTCAGTCAGTTGTTGTAAAAAAAAAATCCAGAAATAGGCCTACATGTAAGTGGACACCTCTGGCTAATACAGCCAGTGGTCCTAAACAGTCTGTTCCTTTCATTCCTACCACATCAGGTGATACCCAGATTGGAAGAAAATAACTCTGGTGGGTTACAAAGGTAGATTTCAAGAGGAATACAGTAAAGTTTCTAAAATTAACCAGGGTGAATATCTTGAATTAGGTCTAAAACTTTGTAAAATAGCCCAGTGTCTTAGTTTGGATTTTAATTGCTGTGAAGAGACACCCTGGCCACAGCAACTCCTGTAAAGGAAAACATTTAATTAGGTCTGGTTTACAGTGCATAAGTTTAGTCCATTGTCATCATGGTGGGAAGCATGGCAGCCTGCAGGCAGACATGGAGCCGGAGAAGAGTCTGGGAGTTCTACATTTGGAATTGCAGGCAGCAGGAAGAGAAAGTGACACTGGGCATGACTTGAGCTTCTAAAACCTCAGAGCCCACCCCTGCACAGTGACACACTATCTCCAACAAGGCCACAACTCCCAATAATATGATTCCTTATAGTCCTTTGGGGGCCGTTTTCATTCAGACCACCACACCTAAGAACTGATTACAAGAAGAAAAAAAAAAAAGACTGATAAATTGAAGAAGTTATCCTCAAAAAAATAGTGAAAGATTAAAAAGCAAATCCACAGAATGTATTTGTACTATCTATAATCAACCAAGTATTTGTATGAACTGTATATAGAGAAGTCTCACAAATCCATAATGAAGACGAGACACTAAAGAAAAAGGGGAATGGGACTTCAATTAACAACTTACAGAAGGAAATATCCAGATGATTCCCAAATTAACAAAAGATCAACACATCATTAAAACAATACACCCAATGTAGCTGTTGGTTTTTATTTTTTACTCTTTGGCTCTTTGAGGGGCCCCACCATCCAGTTCCCAGATAAAACACAGAGGCTTTATGCCTGGCCTTGGCTTGTTTCTAGCCTCCTTTTTTATTTAAATTATTCCAACTATCTTTTGCCTCTGGACTTTACCATTTTCTATTTCTGTATACCTTTATTTACTTCATACTCTGTGGCTTGTTTTTTAGCTAGGTGGCTGGCCCTTAATGTCCTCCTGTCCTCCTTTTCTTGCTTCTTGATCATTTCTTCTAAGATTTCTTTTCCTATTTATTCTCTCTGCTTACCAGCCCTGCCAATCCTTTCACTTGTCTGGCTATTGGCTATTCAGCTCCTTATTAGACCAATTAAGTGTTTTAGACAGGCAAAGCAACACAGTCACACAGAGTTAAACAAATGCAGCATAAAAGAATACAACACATCTTTGCTTCATTAAATGTTCCACAGCACAAACAAATGGAGCACATCTTTAACTAATATTATACAACAATCACCAAATGACAGGAAGTTAAACACTGAACACTTACACAAGAGCAAAAATTAAACGGTTTTGTCAGAGAGTGGCAGTATATGCAGCCCTGCATGCATGTCTGGAGGGATGAAACTTGGGCCGTTCTGGAGAACCAGCAGTACCTATTAAAACTGAACCTTCACAGCATGGAACTTCACAGCAACATAATCCCTAAATTAAAATTAACTCTGGCAGCCCCATATTATGAATGTAAGTAATATATTCATATAGTGCAAGATTGTTCAGTAATAACACAGATGAATCTTGCAAATATATTGAACAAAAGGCATGCTAAAATAATACTAATTATAGACGCTGTTTAAATCAAGTTCAAAGGCAAACACAAATTAATGATACAATTTTAAATCCAATCCTGCCAGACACAGTGGCACACAACTGTGATCCCAGCAGTCAAGATGCTTGCTAAGAATGATTGTGTGTTTGGGCCTGCCCAGGATACAGTGTCTCAGAACAAAACAAAAAGAGAATGTAAGAGTGAACACAGATCAACTTAATGGTCCACCAGATCAAATGGTATAGTTCTGCTTTTTGTAGACAGGACTTATTGTCAATCTGATATTTGATGTCTTTCTATGAAAACTTAAGGTCCCTTCCCAAGAGTAAAACAAAGGAACATGAATGCTTGAGGTGGCAGTAGCCGTATTATGATCTGCATGCTCCCTACATGTGGATTTTATTTTCTGATAATCCATTAAGCTGTTGACATGTTAGATGTCAATAGAAGTCTCTTCTTCCTTGGGCAGGAATGATGGCTCACTGGGTGAAGGCACTTGCCACCATGCCTGATAACCTCAGTTATCTGTTATGACTCAGACAAGGGTAGAGGGAGAGAGTCAATTCATGAAGATTGCGCCTTGACTTTTATATGCATGTTGTCGTATGTATGGGAACACACAAAAACACAGAGAAAGCGATAGAGACATAAAGAGGAAGAACGGAGAGAGGAGAGAGAATAAATGTGAAAAACAAAATAGTCGTCTATAGGGCTCAGGAGTTGACTTAGTGGGTAAGACCACTTTCAGTCTAAGTATGAGGACCTGTGTTCAAATCCTCTGTTCCTGGGCAAGAAGCAGATGTGAGCACTACCTGCAGCACAGCTGTGGGCCGAGGGGGCAGGAGGATTTCTGGGGCTTTCTGCCAGCCCAGCTCTAGGTTCAGTGAGAGAATCTGTCTCAAGCAAATGAGACACAGAGTGATAAGCAAGTCACCTTCTTTGCCCTTCATTGACACATATGGGCATGTGGGCATACATCATACACACATATGCCAATGTGAGTGCGTGCACATGCGTGCACCCCCCCAACACACACACACACACACCAGGCTAAACAGAAACGTACTGAGGCCAGTCTAAGCCTGATCAGCTAGGGTACCCAGCCTTCTGTTAGAGGATCTACAGCCACCTCCAAATATGGCAAGGTTATAAGCAGAGTTGAGGGGGAGAGGGCATGCTACTCATATCCCAGCTTCTACTGAAAACTACTAAGCTTATCACAAAATATCCAAAAAGTGTGAAAAGGTGACTAGTTACAACATAGAAACCCATTTATTTCAAACACCACATCTGTCCCTTCCACACTGCTCAATAGTTCCTCTTACGCTGGGGTGTATGACAAGACATTCATTGCATCTTGATTTTTTTTTCCTGAATCAATACTGATAAGCTGATGACTTATGTTTTAAGAGTGTTTTAAATAGAAAATTTACATTGTAGGTAGTAAGCAACTTACAACTTGCATTTTCTTTAGTTCTATGTCCATTAATTGCAGCTATTTTAATGTTACATGTAAAAAAGATTCATAAAAATGTGAAAACAAAATGTGAAAAAAGATTCATAAAGCAATTGCTGCTTATTGTCCCCAACATTTACAAACAATTAATTAAAAGTGGTTCCTGTTCCCTAGGGATTAGATGAAGACCTGTTCAAATGAAACTTAATAGCTGCAAGCTATCCACAAAACCAAAGTGATATGTGCATTTTCTTTACCTTTCTGCTTCTGAAAACTCAAGGCAACACACAAGCGGGGCTTTCCAAGGAGCTGTGCCCTTTCCGTAAGTCCTGTCGTTATCAGCTGTGCGTCCTCATCGGAACCCTCCCTTGTCTCCCCGCTACCAATGAAAACATCCAGTTCTTAAAATCGGAAATATTTAATGTTGATACAAAGAAATGTTTGTCTAAAATACATTATACATGGCTTTCAGATAACCCAAATTTAATTGTGTGTGTACTTACAAACTTACATCTTTTAAAAAGTTGTCTACTTTTGTGTAGGTGTGGGGAGGGCTGTGTTTGTAATTTCAGGTGCCTACAGAGGTCAGAAGAGAGTCCTGGATCCCTTGGAGCTAGAGTTACAGATGGTTATGAGTTGCCTGACATAGGCACTGGGAATCAGACCCTGGGTCCTCTGTGAGAGCAGTAAATGCTCTCAATCTCTGAGTCATTGTTCCAGCCTCTAGACTAGATCCTTGAAATCGGGAATAGCATTTGAAGTGGCTTCTGTAAGTGACAAGTCACTGCCTTACTATTATTTTGTGTGTTCTTGAGAATATTTAAGAAAGAATTAGAAATAAATAGGTTCATGTTTCTCATAACAACGCTATGTACAAGAAATACGCGCCAGGTATGATGGCACACACCTTTAGTCCCAGCACTCAGGAGGCAAAGGCAGGAAGATCCCTGAGTTTGAGGCCAGCCTGGTCTACATAGTAAGTTCCACCCCAGCCAGAGCTACACAGTGAGACCCTGCCTCAGAAAGGAAAAGTGAAAGCTGAGATTCTCACACTGATTCTGATGAACTCTATGAACAAACAGTGTTCTACATTAATGAATATAAAATATTTGAGGAGCACTTTTGTACAGATCAAAATAAATTCTTTAAAGCAATTTCATTCTTTACCATGTTGGTAGATGCAGCATGTTAATGTGGGCTTTCTACTTTTCAAACACGCTTCCAAAACGAGCACACTCACCTCTGGGGCTTTCCAAGCAGAAGTTTTCAGTCCCTTAATCTTATTTGAAAATAGAAGAGGGCAAGGCTGGAAACATGCCAGGAGCAAGCCTTGGTATTTCTGCAGTGCCACAGTGAAAAGTACCTTCTTCTACTGTCAGTTCCTTTTCTCAGAACCAGTCTTATCCAGTCCCCAACCACTGCTCCATCCACATCCAAGACAGCACAGGTTAGATGGCTCGGTATGGCTTCCCTCGCACCTGTGGCTGTCCTTACACTTCTTAGGATTTAACTCCATGAACCAAGTCTACACTGCTGTCATGGAAACATGCAAAAGGAGGTGTGTGTGTGTGTGTGTGTGTGTGTGTGTGTGTGTGTGGTCTTCAACCCCATCAGTTGGTTACCAATGGCAGCAATCTGCTCATAGCCAGTCTCGCTGCATCAAGAGCCTATCTTGGAAGCGGCGTGGGGTTGAGGGACAAACATTACAGCACATACTTTTTCTTTTCTTTTTTCAGAGTAAACGACAAGAGAGGGAGGAAAGGCTCAAGAAATCACTAGAGGAGACTGGGAGAGAGCACTTTTCCTGTCCTCTCAGTGGACTACAAATTGGATGAGGACCAACTCTGAAGGGACACCAAAGCCCCAACTCCAAAGAGTCATCATTCCCTAACAGAAGGGAACTCTAGCCTGCTGTACCTCAGAAAGGGGCTAAGAGTGGGGAAGAAAAGGGCAGAAGGGGGGGTCTAGACTCCCGGTGAACCTCAGAAACAGACTAACAGTGGGGAGAAAGGGGCAGAAGAGGGATCTAGACTCCCGGTGAACCTCAGAAACAGACTAACAGTGGGGAAGAAAGGAGCAGAGTGGGGAGCACACAAAGGTTGGAGATTAATTTCTTTTTGTAGTTTTCTTCTATTAAAAACCATTTTTTAAAGTGGGTGGTGGTGGCACACGCCTTTCCTTTAATTCCAGCACTCGGGAGGGAGAGGCAGGTGAATTCCTGTGAGTTTGAGGCCAACCTGGTCTACAAAAGTTCCAGGACAACTAGGACTGTTACACAGGGAAACCCTGTCTCAAAAAACAAACAAACAAACAAACAACAACAACAACAACAAAACCAAACCATTTTTAAGTGCCTTTTCATTTACATCTGGGTGATTGTCTGACTACAGGTTGACTTTGACCACTATGGGAAAGGGGAGAAGGCAGCTGGAGTCTTCCCACATTACCCCATCTCTGACCTGGGATCTGAAGAGAGACGTTTACTCAATACAAGTGATGAGTCAGGTCTTCAGATATCAGTTCTATAAGGGTCCTTGACCCTAACAACCTGGAAACCCCAAAGTCTTGATGATAAACTACAGTTCCTGGAACTCTTGCTGTTTGGGTGGGGGAAGAACGGGTGTGAATCTTTCATCCCCTTTTCTTGAATTTAGGTAGATGGGAACATAGGTGTGGGAGCAGATGACTCAGGAGATGGTGGCACACACCTTTTTAATCCCAGCACTCAAGAGGTAGAGGCAAGTAGATCTTTGTAAATTGGAGCCCTGCCTAGTCTACACATCGAGTTCCAGGATAACCAGGACTACATCATGAGACTGTTGTAAGATGTCATTCTGTATGATGGGGATATGTGTTGCTCCCATTGGCTGATAAATAAATCTACTTTGGCCTATGGCAAGGCAGGATAGAGCTAGGCAGGAAAGCCAAACTGAATACAGGAAGAAGGAGGGCAGAGTTAGAAGACACCAGCCAGTTACCCAAGGAACAACAGACTGGTAACACCAGCTGTAACAGCACAGCTATGTGGCAATATTAGATGAATAGAAATGGGTTAATTTAAATATAAGAGGTAGCTAGTAATAAGCCTGAGCCACTGGCAAAACTTTTATAAGTAATATTAAGCCTCTGAGTGATTGTTTTGGAAGCAGCTGCAGGACCAGGTTGGACGGAAAAGCCTCGGTTTATATTTAGACACTGTGTTTAAAAATACAGATTGAAAGGGCTAGGAGATGGTTCAGCAGTTAAGGGGGCTAGAGAGTCGGCTCATCAGTTAAGGGGGGGCTAGAGAGACGGGCTCAGCAGTTAAAGGGGCTCACGGGTCTTGTCGAGACGCCTGGTTATGGGTTCCCGGCACCCACATCAGGCTTCTCACAACCACCTGTAATTCCAGTTCCAGGGGATCCAGCACCATCTTCTGGACTCCATGGGCACTTGCACATGTTACACATAAAACTTAGCAAGCATATACACATATCTATAAATAAGGTAAAAATGCCTTTTAAAAATTGTAGATGAGCAGTGTAAATTCAGTGTAATGTCAATTGGTTCCTGGTTTGGGGCAGTTAAGCTCCATTTTTCCAGCTTTGTCACGGCACAATAATAACATCCATCCAAACCACACTGAGAATGTTGGTTCCTGATCCTCCTGATTCAGGAGGTATGGCGTTCTCTCCTCTTACTTCGCAGTAGCTGAACCAGAGCTTGCGCAAACCTGGAAGCAAGATGGGAACCAGGAACACTCTGCAGTGTGTTGTGTTCCTAAGCTATGGCATCTGGCCACTTTTCTGGATTATTCCCAACTCGTGAGTTCATCTTTGTGTGTTGCAGAGTATTTGTGTACCCTGCAAAGATGTGTCTCTGTCTAAGGTGCCTTCTGCTTGGTTTAATAAAGAGCTAAATGGCCAATAACTAGGCAGGAGAGGACATGAAGGATTTCAGGGGGAAGAGAGGAAGAGGAGGAGAAATCTAGGCTCACAGATTTCACCAGGGACTCTGAAGAAGTAGGTCATATGGTACAGAACCATGTGGCCGTATGTAGATTAATAGAGGCAAGTTGAATTATAAAAGCTAGTTGGAAAAAAGTCTTAGTTAAGGCCACACTTTCATAATTAATATCAAGTCTCCACATCATTATTACGGAGCTGGCAATCCCACAAAAGATAGCCTGACAAGAAAACTTGCTACATTCATGTAACCACATTATCAGTAAGTAGCATTTGCACTTTGAAATCATCAAAATTAAAGTAATGAGTTTCTCACCCCCCCCCCCCGGTGCAACTCCCCTGATATTAAAAACTCACTTCCTAGCGAGGCAGTTCTGAGCCTTTCTGGGCCTCTTTTGTCACTGTAGAACACTTCTCAAGGCTGCTGTGGTGAAGACACCAGGTGTATTTTGCTCAGCTCTTGCTGCTGTTTCTCTCTCAGAAGCTCCCTTCACTATAGTAACTAAAAACACAGTTGTGGTTGTTGACAAACGCAGGTGAATTGTTCTGTGGGTCGCGTCTCTTACATTCCATGTGGACAATCCTTCCAAAAAAAAAGTTTTTTAACTATTACCAATGATGATACAGCACAGCGCTGCCAAACATTTCTCTACTGCTCTTCACATTTTTTCTGTGTGGTTTTATGAGAATGCTATAGTATATGGTTTAGTGCCCTCCCTCTCTGGGTTAACATGTTAAATTCCTAGACATGGAATTGTTTCATCAAATAATTTCTATTTTTTAAATTTTTTTAGACAACACACACAGATAAATTTCCAGAAAACATAAAAACAACTGGGCAGTAAACCAACCAGGCGGTACAGCAGGGAATTTAAAGGTCAAACAAGCATTGTGAGGAGACAGAAGGGTCCCTAGGACTTGCTGGCCAGTCAGTCTAGCAGAACTGGTGAGGTCCTGGTTCAGTGAGAGTTCATCAAAAACATAAGATGGAGAAGTAATTAAGGAAGACACTCAACATTGACCTCTGGCCTCCAACATGCGCACAGACACACAGGCAGTCATGAATACACAAGTGTGCACACACACACAATTAAACAATGATACACATAAAGTAGGCTAAGGATGGGGAGCAAAATGGACTCCTTAAAAAAATAACCCAAAGGGTTTTGTAACCTGAAAATTTCCCCCTCTCTTTTCTGTTTTAAAATGATATCAAATCATTCTACTGTAGCATCATTTAACACAATTTGTTTTGCTATTCATAAAATAAAGTATTGTTTTAAAGTAATCCAAAGGAATTTAAAAATAAAAAAAGGAATAAAGGTATAACAAATAGAAAGCATCAGCAGTCTCAATCAGCATCTATGGCGATCTCAAACATGCATGGCATAAGTGCTCCAATAGGGGGGTGCTGATGGTCAACACTGCGTGTGTTCTGCCATCTTCAGCAGCTTGCATGTAGCAGAATCGGGTATGCTGTTTAAATACTATTCATGAGAAAGGCATCACAGCTACTCATAAATGTAAAGTAGACCAGAATGTGAAATTTTACCTTGGATCAAGAACGGCATGTAGTAATGATAAAAGGTTAGTTTACCAAGACATAATCCTAAATCTTTAGGTCCTAAAGACGTTCAAGGGCGTGAAAAGCTGACAGAACTGTAAGGAATAATAAACAAACCTACTCTTCCTTGTTAGAACTGTCCACAGTTTTCTCAGAAGTAGACAGAAAGTCATTAAGATGGTGGGCGAAAAGCTGGCAGAGATGATTCTGGCACCCAAGGAATTGAAAACAGTGTTTCTATTGACTGGAGACGAGGATCTTCCTCTCACGGTTACAACATGGGCAGGGGTGTACCAGTGTAGCCAAAACTGACCTGGAATTTGGAGGAACACAAACCCGGAAAGCAGCAATAAGAAGCCACAAACACAACAGGATCGCTGCATCCCACATCCCAGACATTAAACTAGTTCTGTATTAGAGGCAGCGACTTGGCGGTTCTGGTGAAGGGCTTCGTCAAGCACGGTGCCAAGTGTCTACCTGAGGAGCTTGCTCAGGGTGTGGCAGAGGGGGTGAAGGTCGAGGAGAGCCAAGAGGAAGCTGCTGCTGGAGGCAGCCAGAATGCCAGGATAAGGGAAAGATTAGGGTTGTGTAAAGGGTTGGGGAGGGGGTGTGTGGACACTAGATTGTACAAATTCTTTAATTGTAGTTAAGGAAACCCCAACAGGGATGCACCTTCTGCAGGCTGGCAGGAAGGCAGGGTCCAAGAAAGGTGAATGGCAACCTTGGTGGGGTTGTCTAGGGCCTGCCCGCGGGAGGCTGCACCCCGAGAGCTCAGTGCCTGGAGACAGGAGGGCGGCGCACAGCGCAGGTCTGGAGCGCGCGTGGAGTGTCAAAGCCACAGGTACTCCGCACCCCAGCAGCCCACGCTCCTGCACCCCCTGGCGGACTCGGACGGCGGCGCGGGGGCAGGTGCGAGGCGGGGCCGGGCGCGCGGGGCGGGACCAGGCGGGTGGAGGGCGGTGACGCCCGGGGGCCACAGAGGCCGTGCGCCCAGCTGGCCCGCACCGCGCCATGGCCTCGCGCGCCCGGCGGCGCCGCCCGCTGTCAGTGCTGCTGCAGGCGCTCGGCTTGCTGCTGGTCCCGCTGCAGGTAAGGACCCGCACCACCGTCGCCCCCCGCCCCCCCAAGGTCCAGTTCTCCTGGCACAGCCACCCCACAGGCACTAGCCGAGACTGGGAGTTCGGGGGAGGGGGTGAGCTGGTGCGGAGACCCCAGCTGGAGCGTAGAGCGAGGGAACGACAACTGGAGGGATCCTGGGACTTGGAAGGAAGAGGTTTATGGAACCCCGACTCAAACAGGGGATCTGCAGAGCGCGGAGCTCTGATGGTGCTTTGGTTCTCAGGGTGCAGCTAGTAGGTACCTCCTGCCTGTAGCTAACGTGACTCAAGAAGATCGTATCTACAGACCTTGTTAGTGACCCCTTCCTAAACACTACTCCCATGGGGGTCTCCTTTCAATCCGTGTGAATCCCCGGGAGCGGGGAGTGCCTGTCTTGGCCTTCACACTTTCCTCTGTCTAAGTTTTCCCTCCATCTCTCCTGGGAGGAAGAAGAGGTGTAGGAGGGATATTCTGAAAGTCCAGGAAGGTAGAATTTGAAAGTTTCTTTGGCAAAGGTGACAAGCTTTCCTTTTCGTGTCTTCCTTTTCTTCCCTCCTCCCCACAAACAGCTCGTGGATCGACAGGAATTGCTTGTGCTTAGAAACCTTTGACCATGTTAGGATGAAATATGTCTTTGCAATGGTTGAAAGTAGGGTAGTGGTGCGCCTTGAGCAATTATTGATGCCAGGAACAAGCCTAGCAACCCTTGCTTCCTCCTGGCATGGGTCTGGGGCCCAGTAGCAATGGAAATGAGATCACAGGAGTACGCAGTCCTCAGAAGCTAGGGTCTTTCTGGAGCTCTGCAGACACCATCAGCAGCCTAGAGGAGGAGGCAAAAGTTGGTTGTGGAGAACCCCCTCCCTGCAGCCAAATCCCCATGCAGGAAGAGCTCCCAGATCCCTGAGCCCCCTCGGGTCCATCCTGTACCCCGCGCCGCACTAAGGAGCCGCTAGTGTGTGATAGTTTGGGCTGCTGGCAACTTAGGGGCTCGATTGGGGTTCCTAAGAGTGATTTCTTTTCCACATCATTCAGCCATTTAAAGCATGAAACTAAATGTTCATTTCTGTCCTGGAAGATCTAGCTGTTCAGGGCAATGAAGCTTATACATCCAACACTTGAAACGCCTAGTGTGCCTGGGAGTTCCTCTGAAGGAAGGGAAATGTCAGTGAGGTTTCTCGGCTCAGCAGTTTTAGATCTCATTTCTCCCGTTAAACATCAGTCTTGGGCTGTGAATGTCACTGCCCTGGGGGTTTGGTGTGAAGAGAGAGGAGAAAGATGGCTTAGCTGGAATCAGAACAGAAACAGTGCAAATGCGTTCAAGGTTGGAGCAGAACTTGATTCTAGTAAAGATACATTCTACTTTATTCCCATTCTCTCTGAGAATGGGTCCCTCAGAGTGGCAGAGGGAAAAGAAGCCACTACAACCTAGTGAAATTTACTACTTTAAGCTCTTCAAATGTTGCTTAATGAAGTGTTCAACAGGTCAGACATGGAGCTACCTTGTCTGAACTAAAAAACTGGGTCTCCAGTGAACAGCTAGCTGCCCAGGAAAAAACCTGCCTGACCACACAGCAAAATGGAAAAAAGAAAAAAAGTACACGCATTTGATTCCAGTAACGAAATAGCAAAACGTTTGAAACTAGCCAGCACTTCTCGTATTTTGTATGTGTGTTTGAATGTACGCATGTACTGGTTGTGTTCTTGACCATGCTGGGAATGGAACCCAGAGCCCAGGCCGTGAGAACCAGCGTTCCACCGCTGAGGTCTGTCTCCAGCTTCATATGCTCTTCTCATCTCCAGATGACAAGTCGCGTGCTGCGTGGGTCACTTGCTGTACTGTTTTATTTAGTGAACAATAACATGAAAGTTGCTATATGCTCAGAATAGTCACAGATTTTAAATTGTCTTTATCAGCAGTTTGAATTGTGTGCAGAATTTGTGGGCACAATGGACTGAGGGTATGTGGTATAAGTAGATCTCATCCTGTCTCTAACATCTATTTCCCTTCAGCTTTTCTTTAAGTCATTTTAATTATATACAATTTTTATTTGTAACAAAATCATGTTTTAAAAATGAAGGGTGGGCTAGAGATCAGACTCTCAGTGAATTGTTCTCAACTTGTGGGCCTCAAACCCTTTGGGGGTCAAATGATTCTTTCACAGTGTTGCCTATCAGATATCCTGCAAATATCCTAAATATCAGATATTTACATTATGATTCATAACAGTAGCAAAATTATAGTTATGAAGTAGCAATGAAAATAATTTTATGGTTCGGAGTCACCATGACATGAAGAACTGCATTAAGAACATTGAGGACCACTGGGTCAAAGCATAAGCAACCTGGGGAGCGCTCTGTCCTTCGAACTTGTGGGTCTGAGAACAGAGCTCAGATCAGCAAGCTTAGTGCCAGGTATTGCCTGATGAGCCATTTCACTGCCAAAGAGGACATTTTATTGCTTCCCAGTAAGTCTACTGGCAATATGTGCTACTAAAATTCAAGTTACCATTTAAATGACACTACAACAATGAAGATTCACAGTGAACGTTGATTGTATGCCTTTGAATCATACACAAACTTCTGCATCAACCATTTCCACTCAGGTGACCTAAGGTGCTCTTGGGTGCATTGCTTGTGTCTCTCCTCCCCAGTGACAGTCCCTACTATTTTATATCTGTCTGCCTGTGTTTGCAACTGAATTTGTTTTCAGAGCTAATGAAAATATGCCTTTAAAAAGTCCTGAGTTCCTGTGTTGATAGGTTGGCTATTCAGTTGCACAGTTGTCATCGAGATAACTATGCATACATTCACCAGGTTCCCTAAGGCTTCAGGGCTGATGCCATCAGTGAACATTTGCAGAGTGTAAACCATGCTCTTAAGAAACAGGACAAATGCAGAATTGAATCTGCCCAGGTTATAGTTAAATGGCAAAGACAATGGGAGAAGCTGTGATGGTGGGGATAAGCTGTGATGGTAGGGAGAAGCAGGGATGGTAGGGAGAGTCTGTGATGGTAGGGAGAAGCTGGGATGGTAGGGGAGAATCTGTGATGGTAGGGAGAAGCTGTGATGGTAATAAAGTATGTGATAAGAAAAACACAGTGGAGGAGGAGGGAGCTTTGGGAAGAAGATTTTCTCAAATAGTCTTTGGAGGATGGGGAAATCAAGCTTCAGAGAAGAAAGGATCCAATAGGTGGGTCAGGAAGAGAACTTTCTAGGTCAAGGGGATGGTGCCTGTGGTTTAGACATAAAGGGATCTTGCCAATGAGAAACCCAGTGTTTATGACCTTACAGATTACCTCAAGGCTCTGAATTCAGGAAATGCACCAAACAGATGAGCTATTAAACTTTTATAGTTTTGAGATAACACAGACATGGCCCTTACTGAGGTGGTAGGGCAGACGAATAAGCGAGTAGACCCTGGAAAAGCCTTCAGGGGACCCCTCCGAGGAAATCCCCTAGGGTGTGACTGTGTTTGTACTCCATGGCACACCCTCTCATTTCAGTTGGGAAGCCTGGGTGTGGATTAGCTGTTTGAGAACGTGGACACACAGTTCTAAGCTTTCAGATCTTGGGTTGGTAGGATTTCAGATGCCTCTGCCCTCGCTCCCTTTGGCCTTCTGGACTAACTACCTGTGACAGGATCATTCTCAGCCTGCCTTTTCATTGTCCACCCGACAGTTGTTCCTACATGAGGAAAAAATGGTAACAACAAAGTTATGTCTCTGGAGTCATTAAATCACTGTTTTATGAGGCCCTGGAAAGGGGAGTTCCAGACTCAGCTCACTCGTAGAGCTGCTGTTTTGAGGAGGTGCTGAGTGAACTTTATCTGCAGGGGAAGTAGGAGGAAATAAGCTCCCCGTCGAATGTTCTTATTTTTGGAGTGCATAGGGGAAAAGTGAGCAATTTTCCCACCTCAGACGTTTGGTAGATTCTAGGAATGTCTGTGCTTTTTGTCTCCTGTGTGTCTGTGCTTGTCTGATAGCCCTTGGCTGTCTAACTATTTCATGCCCTAGGCATCTCCCCAGCCTCCCAAGAGCTGGGAGCTTCTCTCCTGCTTCCTGTAGCTTCCTGTCTTTTCTGGTCGGGCCCCTGGCTGCCTTTGAGCCCATGGGTCCCTAGCTCTATCACTGTGTCCCTGCGGGGATAGGCTTCTGTCTAGGGCAGTGTTTTCTTCCTGCGCTCACATCCTTACCCTTGTTTGCTGTAGGATTCCCTCTGGGTGCTGGAGTACCCTCTGCTAGAGAGCAAGAAAGACAGTTTAAGTTCAACTCACACTGTCTGCCCACAAACACTGAGGCCGGAGGAACCAGGAAGGAGCTGTGGGCTTCTGCCAACAGGCTTGGTCCCTCTGCAGTTGGTCAGGTGCTTTGAAGTTGGAAGTCCTGTGGTGTTTTCTGTCCTGATTCTGAGAGATGAACCAAGTGTGTTTCCTGCCAGTGCTCCCTTCCAGGCCCTATCTCCCCCAACCCTACTCCTCCTCACCTCCACCCCTCCCCACCCTGACTCCCAAAGTTCCCGGTCTGCCTCTGTCACCAGAGGGCTGGCTGACACTGCTGTTCCTACAGCAGCATGTTCCCATTCTCTCTGACAAACAGCTCAAAGCAGCCACAGTCAGCAGGTGTGAACGCATTCTTTTCAGCTGCACGATGACAACTTTATTCTGCTTTTGTTTTGTTGGCTGCCGTCAGTCTTCAGCTTTGACTGCTGCATGCAACACAGGCGTTCATCTGTGAGCAGTGAGGGAAAAGAGGGTTAAATGCAGGCACTTAATACAGCAAGATCAACACCTTTACCATTTAGACTATAACAGGCTAAGAGAGACTGAACCATGGTCAAACCCAGCCTTAGGAGACCAGAATTCTAGCCGTATATAAACAGTGGCGCATTTTCAGTGGGGGTCGTCCCAACCTGAAGTATCCAGGGAGATCGCCTGTGGTGCCAGGGAAGAGAGGCAGGGTTGAGCCTGTCTTCTGGGGTGGCCAGGAACTGCGGGAGGCCCCTGGGTGGAATGCTTTCTGAACTAGAGAGGACAGCATTCCTGAATTCAAAGGTGTTGGGTAGGGAGAGAAGGCATGACCCATCACTCAAGGCTTTAAGTGCAAGCAGAATAGTTCAGCTATAACCCTACTGCACATGGTCTGGAGAGAGATGTGATCGGATTTGGGTGAGGGGAGGAGTAGCCAGGGCTGGTGTGGGCCAGCAAAGAGGCCTCTGCCTTGGGTCAAGGAAGAACTAGAAAAGGCTCAAATCAGGTCAGGGCAATAGTGAAAGAAGAGTTGAGCTGAGTGCAGGGGCAATTTCAGAGCTGCTGGCCATGCCTGTCATGTAGGTGGCAAGGGATGCAACGCTCAGACCTCTCAGAACAGCGGGCTAGCAGAGCTGAGGCCAGGCAACAGCAGCTCACCACCTGGATTAGAGGAAAAGTGCTTGGTTCAAATCAGTCTTTGTCAGGTTCGTGTGAAAACAGACATTTCCTTAAAAAAAAAAAAAAGTGAAGGTTAAAGTGTTGAACTGTAGTGGAGTTAGCCTGAGTTTCGCCAGTGTGGAGGTAACATTTAAAGGCCCAAGGGCTAGCCTGAGGCCATGTGTGTTTGGAATTCACAGAGCCATTTCCTGCCCTAGAGGTGTTTTGTGCTGCGACAACCCTGCTGAAAGCCCTGGTCTGAAAGCCCTGAAGAGACAGAGATAAGTGGCATGTGATCTCCCCAGGGCACAGCATCCGAACAGGTGTGACCTGACCCGTGGTCTCACACACCAGCCTCAGGGAGATAGCCTGCTTCCTGAAGAAGCAGTGTTTGTATTGGACCCGAACTTCTCCCTTGTGAAATCATTTTCCTGGCAGGTTGCTGTTGCTTTCCTCTCTGCCTAGCTCCTCCTGGATTCCAAGAAAAAAAATTCCCAAGCCAGCAGGTGACATGGAAGTCCTTGGCTGAGACTGAACCTTCAGGTTTCCGAGCTTCAGGAAGAACTGACTACAAGAACAACCCTTCTGGCTTACCAGAGAAGTGAAGTTCATTACCATTGCCTGCTCAGAGTGGTGGGGGCACAAGGGCCACTTCCTTGCACCAGCAGAAGTCTGAAGGCTTTCCATCAAGAATGAGGAAGAAAAACTAGCTTTTGGTGAATGCACAGCCTAAACAAGCAAGTGGGGAAACCAGCGTGGCATCGCTACGGTCGGCGAGTGGGGCAGGTTGGCCCGGCCAGGGTTTGGACCTGTCTTCCAAGTGGGAAGTGGGCCCGTTTACCTTACTTAGTTTTTCTTCTTGTGTGAGTGTGATGTGCATGTATGTAGCAATGCACATGTGTATGAGCGTGTGCCAGTGAGAAGAGGACACTGACTCTCCTAGTCTATCACTTTCTACCTTATTCTTTTGAAACAAGCATTTCTCAGCCGGGCTGGCAGCCAGAAGGCCCAGGCAGTCCTTCGTTTCTTCAGCCTGCATAGTGCTGAGGGCACAGACATGTGAGGCCCTGCCTGCTTTATTACTTGGTGCTGAGCACTGAACCCTGTTACCCTTGTGTGTGCAGCAGCACTGACCCTTTGAGCCATCTCCAGACCCTCTTTTACTTCATCTAATGTCGCTAGCACCGACTGAAAGGTCTGGTTTATAACTCAGCAGTTGGCAACCCCATTTCCAGGCTGCTTATCTGCTTTCTTGTCAGCTGCAGACAACCTGGGCCATAGCTCCCACGTTCTCTTTAAAGCTGGGTGAAGTTATTCACGTCCGCCCTCACCAACCCGTGCCATTGTTTAAACATTCCCGATGCCAGGAACTTCCCCAAAGCTGTCTAGCTCCAGCATGTCTCCATTTGACCGCATTTCCTCAAATTTGTCCTTTAATGGATACAAGGACTGGTAGGCCAATGTCTTCTTTATTTTAATATTTTTATTGTTCAAGGTTGCTCACCCACTACTTTCCTACCCTCAGGTTGGCCATGCTGGTTTTTTGACTCTCTTGGTAAGCTTTTGTCCCTGTCAAGGCAGTTGATGTTCATTTGATATTTACTGCCAAAACTAAAGCTCCCCAGGGTTCTGCAGAAAGGATGACAGTCAGGATGCAGCCATTTCTGACCTCCGACAGCTCAGGACCACCCTCCCCATTCTTCCTTCTAATCTGAGCAACACCAGGAGCACAGAGGAAGACTGAAGTGGAGGCTTGGAATTTGGTGTTGGGCTCTTCTAGTTCGACTTCTCTTGCTGCGATAGAATGGTTTGACCAAAGGCATCTTGGAGAAGAAAGGGTTTATTTGACATACCCATCCCAACTACAATCATTAGGGAAGAAGTTAGACCAGGAACAATGGAGAAGTGCTGCTTACTGGCTGTGTAGCCATCGCTTGCTCAGCCTGCCTTCATGTCCAACCCAGGATCACCTGCCCAGGGTGGTCACCATCCACAAAGAGCCTGGCCATCCCACATCCATCATTAGTCAAGCAAATGTCCCCATGGAACATGTCCACAGGCCAGTCTGGTGAAGGCAAGCCCTCAGTGACGTTTCCTCTTTCAGGGTGACTCCTGTCTGTGTCAGGTGACAGAAACTAACCGACCAGGGAGAGGGAGAAGGGGTGGATAGGAGGGAGGTGGGGCTAGTGGAGCATACCTGAGGAAGATCTCATCTAGTCTGGTGTTTGACTGCCTAGCCAGAGAGAAGGACTGGATTTGGTAGGAACTAGACAGTGGTGGAAGGAGTGTGGCTCTGAGTTCTAGCTTGTTGTGTATACCAGGTTTGTATTTTGCCTGTGTGAAAGGAATTCTCCAACTGTGGTCTTTGGCCCCAGCATCATCCCTGCGTGAACCTCACACCTGACCCAGGAGCTGTAGGGTGGGCTCCAGTCATCTGCAGCTAATCACCTTCTTCCAGGAATTCTGATCAAGTTGGGGGGCTGCTATGATAGGCCATGGCTTTCATGGAAAGGTTTGTGCTAAGTGATGTGTTAACAACAGGATGTGACTACTGAACTAACTAGAAGCACTTGCCACTGGTTGACCCCTCCTACGTGCCACTCATGTGCTGGCTTTATCTGTCTTGCCCACTCACTTGCCAGGGAGATAAGAAAACTGGGGCATACACAGGTTAAGAAACATGCCTACAATTATACAACCGGCAGGGGGCAAAGGTATAACTCCTTACAGGCAAGTGCTCTGGTGCCCATGAGCTTAACCCCTCAGGCGAACACCTTGCACAGCCCTCTGTGAGGCAGAAAGCCCTCCCTGATTGGAGGGATGTCAGCAAACTCTCAGAGGACCCACGTTCTAACCCTTGGACCCATATACAAAGCAGGGTGTGGTAACATGTGCCTGGAATCCAACTTCTGGGGAGGCAGAGAGAGAATCCCAAGGCTTCAGGACTGGTCAGGGACCCTGTCTCACAAACTTTGGCTGGGAACCAGAGAGATGACTCCATGGTTAAAGTCCTTCCTGAGCACACATGAGGACCGGCACCCGCATAACCAGACAGGCGTCTCATGCACACCTCTGACCTCACCCCCACCATGTCCCTGGACTCAGGAGGATTGCTCAGACTTGCAACCTTCCAGTCAGCAGAAGAAATGTCGGTCCAGAGTTCCCGGAGAGACCTACCTCAAAGGAGTAGGTGGAGAGTGTTGGAAAAGGACATGCGACGCCTTCTTCTGGCCTCTGTGCATGCACACAAGTATGTGTGCCCACATGCACACTCACACACGTGTGGTAACACATATACACAAATAAACCTTTAATCAAAATGAAATAAAAATGTAAAGTGATCAAGGAAGATATACAGTGTCCACCCCTGGCTTTCATGTGTGTATCTATGTGTACACGCATACACATATACACATGCACAAAACCCCTCTCAGAATGGCCAGACAGGATTAAGCTCATCCATGTTCTCTGTGTTGTCTAGTAGAGAATGTGTTTATTGAAGGTTTTCTGGATGTGTTGATGAACAGAAATGAAAATGCCCCCTTTTTAAGGCTACAAGAGATAGGGAAGGTACGCAGCGTGCCTTCAGCCCAGGCTCTGTGTGCTGGTCCATCTCTGATTCAGAAGGAAAAGGAGTGTGACTCACTGACTCCTCCCTGCTACTTCCTCAGGCACAATGACCCCGATTCCTCTCTGCCCCCCAACACCAGTGGCTAACTGTACTGAACCATGACTGCCCTGCTGCCACCACCAGGACAGGCCACGTTCCCTCCACCCTCACAGACTAAGACACCGGTGGCGACAATGTATCAGCCCCGCGCCTCTCCGCCTCACCTGCACACACTTCCATTTACCCACAGAGGCTGCCTGCTAGTCTTGGGGTTGGATCTGGGACCTCAACGCAGCCTTCTGTTAGAGGGTAAATGATTGGATTCACTAGCTTTTGGAGGAAGTTAAATTTCATTTTCCAAGGTTCGTTATGCCTTAGTCTTATAATTACGATAAATTTGAGTATACCTCTTGAGATCATTGCTCTTCATTGACACCCTGACTGGATTTAGATTTTTAGGCCTGTAGCTGGGCACATGGACTAGAAAAGTCTCAGAGAGAGTAGCAGAAGGGTACTCCCTGAGTGTGGCAGCACGTTCTAAGTTGAAAGCCACAGTCCCTGGCTCGGCTTTCTGTCCCACCACAGATGGACAGACAGTTCTGTTGCATCATGCCTTCCCAGCCCCAAAGGACCTCTGAACTGTGAGGGAAAATGAGTCTTTCCTTTATTGAGCCTTTGTCAGGTGCTTTTTCCCCCCCAAAACAATGATAAAAGTAACTAATATATCTCCTTTGACCCAAACTTCTAGGCTTTATTTTGATGTCTGTGTACCATGTATACTGTCTTCCATCACTGACATTTTGTTTCAGTTCCTTGAAAGGCACCCCACAGATTGTGTGTGTGTGTGTGTGTGTGTGAGAGAGAGAGAGAGAGAGAGAGAGAGAGAGAGAGAGAGAGAGAGAGA
>JABTXL010005713.1:1286627-1323207 GCA_025134845.1 Neodon shergylaensis
AGAGAGAGAGAGAGAGAGAGAGAGAGAGAGAGAGAGAGAGAGAGAGAACATGGAGAGAATATATTCTGAGCCACTCTCTACCCTAAGCTCAGCTCTCTGGCAGTGAGTGGGTGATGCTCTTGAGGGAGACAATGAGGTGTTACAAAGTGACTGGAAATCTAAAAGCAGACCTCTGATGGTGGGGATGAGATGTAGGCAGAACAATCAAGTTCACTGGGGCCATATCTGGACGTGAACACAACTGTGTCTCAAAACTCAACCGTTAATTTCCAATGGTCACAGAATTTAAAATGGAAAAGACAATGCTACAAAAATATTGCTCCCTTCCCAACAGCCAGATTTTACCTGTGAGAATCCTGATGACCAAGATATCAGGACCCAGTCTATGTGTAAAAATTATAAGTGGCCAAAGTCCCAGAGTGCACAGTGATCTTAACTGTCCAAAGCTGTCCTTTTGGGTTAGGGAGGGCAGAACTGGAGACTGAGCACCACTGGGCTAGAGTAAGTGTGTGTGGTACAGGTCATAGGCTGAGCCAAGAGAGGCTCTCCATTCCTGGCCCATGTGACAAGCACAAAAGGGACCAGAAGCTGTGCAGTATGTTAAATGGCTCCGTGTGCTGTCCCATGACAGAAGAGGCCTCTGGCTCTGGAAGTGAGCACTAAACTGATTTTTGTGGCTCGCTCCCCCAGCGTGTCTCAGATTTTGCCCCAGATTGATGAATTTTTGGGATATGTGAACTTGATGCAAAGCAGGGAGGACGCAGGGTTTTCTGTAAAGTAAAGATGGGAGCTCATAGTGCACTTTCGGGGGGTATTCACTGATTGGGTGGGTGAGCACTGTGCAGTCCAGGAATTACTCATGGTCTGAGCAAGTTGCTCCGTCTTGCTTGTGAAGATGCAGAAAAGTAAGGAAACCTGTCTTTAATGTAGTGTTTCCCACACAGTAGGTTTTTAATAAGGGCCAATTTGCTCTTAGTTCTGTTCAATACAAAGAATGCCTACATCAAGGGACAGCAGAAGTCTCTCAGCGACTGTTACATCAGTGCTTCTCAACCTGTGGGTTATGACCCTTTTGGGGGTCGAATGATCCTTACACAGGGATTGCATATGAGATATCTACATTACAGTTCCTAACAGTAGCAAAATTACAGTTATGAAGTAGCAATGAAAATAATTTTGATTGGGGGTCACCACAGCATGAGGAACTATATTAAAGGGTCACAGCATTGAGAAGGTTGAGAACCACTGTATTACTTGAACACTTGGTCCTTTACATCAATAGACACATACATACCCAGATTCCAGGTCCTTTGGGGTGATCAGTGTAGCATGAAGCAATAGAAGTGACCCAGGAAGAATACGTTGGGGTATCTCACTGACTTCAGTAGAAAGGGAGTGCTGAGGGGCTAGCCCAGGTTTACAGTCTACCAGGAGGGGTAAATAAATGAAAAGAAATTGTAGACTTGCAAATGAACTAGAGCAGGAGAAATCTCAGTGGGTTAGACAACCAGCCCCAGCATACAATGGCCTAGGTGCAGGGAAAGCCAACTTCAACAAAATGATCAAGATGAACAATTTTACACCTCAGCTCAGAAGCTGCTATGAAACTGGAAGGTTGAGAAAGGCAGGAGAATGGCAGCGTGAGAAGCCAGACTGTGTCCTAGCTCAAGAATCTGGGCCAGGCTGCTAAGAGGAAGTGCGAGAAGTAACTAGAGGCAGGGCCGAGCAGCTGTGTTTGGCACCAGGAGTGTCGAGGGGCTGCCCTTCATATTTGTCTTTGATGTCTTCCTGACCTTGCCATTCAGAACATGAGTTTAGAAACGCAGAGTCTCAGATGTCCCCGACACACTGGGTCAGAATCTGCAACTTCATGATTTTCATGTGAGCATCCACATTTGGAGCAGATCTGAATTTCATCAAGGCCAGGTGCAACAGCAGAGGTGAACAAGTAGGGCAGCCCCTTCCTTGACCCTTTGAGTCCTGTGATCTTTGCAACTTGATGCTACTATACCTGTGTCCCCAGTGAGACCATCAAGGAGCCGGTTTCCAATGCAAACTCACAAGGCTCTTTATTGACAAGCTCGAGCTGGGTCTGCAACCCAACACCCATACACAGCAGATGGAGGAATTGCGGCTCCGAACTCAGGCAAGGGGAGTTTTAAAAGGAAAAAAAAAAACCATAAGCAGGGAGTTCCTTGTCTTGGCGTTTCAGGATTGGGTCAGGGGGTAAGGGACAAGGCGATCTTTAAAATCATTGGTCAGGTGATTGGCGCAAAACCACAAACTGCTGACAGGTTATCTGAGGAACACCTGGACCATAACGTTTATCACCCTGTCTTCTGATTGGCTGTGTCTTGCTGCCACAGCATATTCCATGTTTTTTTTCCGGAACTGAGTTCAACCCCCGGTTGGTCACCAGATGTCTTAAGGTGGAGGCCCTTTTCTAGGTGGAATCTGTGAGGCTAAGTAAGGTTTCCTCGGTCCTCACATTTCCCCTCTGACTGGTTCTTAGAATTTCCAGTCATGGAACCCTTCAAATTCTATGATTTCTTGGTGGAGGGGCCAGAGTGTGTCCACATGACCAGCATTTGGATGGCTCCCAGTCTCTCTTTCATAAAGTACACTAACCTGTTTAAAATACAAGGCCCGAAAGTGAGTAACATGTCCAGGATAAAAAGCAGACCAAGCAGGGTGGAAATTAAGGTGGTGAGCCAAGGTCATGAGTTGAACCAGGATTCGAACAAGCCTTGGTGGGCCTCACATTCTCTTTTGTGTTTGGCTAGCCCCTCTCTGACTTTGGCCATGGACACTTTAACTACTCCTGAATGGCCAACACAGAAACAACATTCGCCCAGTACTGCACACAGTCCTCCTTGTTGGAGAAAGATGAGGTCTGGGCCCCATCTATTCTGTTTCACTGCTCTGCTCAAGGTGTCAAAGACTCTTGGAGGTGGGAGACGGGGCTTCGTGCAGATGGGAGCAGTGCTGATTCTGGGTGATGAGGGAGGCAGTCCCTGTCCCCGCCCACTAAGCTGGCTCCCAGCAGTATGCTCAGGGTCAGGGCTGTCACAGGTGCTCTCTTAACCTTGGAGGAGGCCCCTTCCAATTTGCTATATAAGTCCTTCTCTGTGGAGACAGAAGTCCTTGGTCTTGTTCAGGACCACGGTATGGGCACCCACCAGATGTCATTGAGGGAATCAGGTATTTCTGAGAGCTGGGGAGTGATAGGGTCCAATTGCAGAGGGACTGTCACTTGGGGGCGGGAACCTTCCCTATGTAGAGGTGGTGGCCTGAGATCTGATGGAGTGTCAGCTCTCCTTTGGATTGCCAGCAGCACTGGGTAGAATCTGAGGTCTTAAGTCCCCATGACAACAACATAATAAGGGGATGGGTGCAGTATCTTAACAAAATCAGCAAGTAATAGTCAGGTCAGGGTTTAGGGCTAGGTCAAGAAATGTTAGGAGTAATTCTTCTGTCTGGACCGAGTTAGCCTGGGGGCCTGTGGTCACTGCAGGGGCAGACAAGCTGAGCCAGGTCCCTAGGGGCAATGAAATGCTCAGGTGTGGGGTGCTTGACTTGGATGCAGGTGCAGGAGGATCAATCACCTGTCTGGGGCTTATCACGACTCTGAGGGGTGACTGGTTTCTGCAGATCGTGAACGTCAGTCCTGACTCGTGGCCCCAGTGGTAAAGTCGTAGACTCCAAGTCTTACCAGTGGTCCAGTCAGCCTACTTTCCAGCTTCAGTGAAGCTGATGACCAATAGGTTGCAGGCCATTGTACAGGTGCCTTCTCTTTTCATAACTCTGGCTTGCTGAACAGTTATTAAATCCCCGGTGACAGAGGGCGACCTGTTGATCCATCCAGTGGACTCACATCCCCAGCTGGCATGGTAATATGTCTCTGGCCCTCCACATTGATATCTTTGGGGCTTGAAGCAAGAATGACCAGGGCAAACACAGAACCCATGGGATCTAATGATTGCAACCCAACTGGTAATAGGATGCTCCTTGGTCTAGATGATATGGGGAGGGGGTCTCAGCTCTCTCCTGCCAGTTTACAGAGGTCTGTGTAAAGGTCAGGGAACCAAGCTATTCAGAAGTAGTGCCACTGGCTATAATACCACTGTCTGTGTTGATATTTATCCAAGTTTGGTTCCACGGGCATGTGGGTTTCCTGCAGCTCAGATGCCGATGGGTACCATCACCAACAGGAGCCATACTACCTACTACCATGGCGCCGGGCATGGGATTTGAGGGGTTGTCTAGATCTCTTGACACCTCCCATACTTCGTCTTGGTAGTCTTCCTTGAGTGTGAAGGGATCAGCAGGCCTGGCATGGGTGTAATGGACCCAGAGGGCTATACCATCAACCTTGATGACCATGGATGTGGTTAACAGGAGGATGTATAGTCCCTTCCGTCTGGGATCCAGCGACCCAGGCAGTCTCTCATAATGTAGACCCAATTCCCCAGTGGGGTTCAGGGGGAGCACCAGAATCATAGAGGGTCCTGAGCTCGGGCTAAACTTTCTTGCTTGCCCATTGGACCCCTCGTATAGTATAGTATCAAGGAGGTCTTGGTCATCCAGTTCTGCCAGAAAATCTGCCTGGACGTTGGGAATGATGGGAGGTGGGGTGCCAGACATGATTTCAAATGGTGTAAGCCCTATCTGGGAAGGGGAACCACCTAATCTGCTCCAGTCTCCAAGGTCAATTTAGTTAGGGTCTCTTAGAGTTCTGCTCATCCTTTCTACCTGTCCTGAACTCTGGGGTCTGTATGTACAATGCAACTTCCATTCTCTCCCCAGGAAAGTGGCTAACCTCTGACTTACCTGGGACAGAAAAGCCAGTCCATTGTCTGACCCTGTCATGGTGGGAAAACCATACATAGGCAGCATGTCTTCAAGTAACTTCTTCACCACCTCTTGCACCATTTCATACTTGGTGGGGAAAGCCTCTGTTCACCCTGAAAAAGTATCTACAAATGTTAGTAAATACCTGTAGCCATGCTTGCCAGGGGTTACCTCAGTGAAGTCTACTTCCCAGTAGACTCCAGGCTTCTTTCCTCTGAGTGGAGACCCAGGGTTTTTAGGGTTGGCAGCAGCATTGGTAAGCTGATAGGCTTTACAGTTAGTGACAATATTTATAATTTTTTGTTGTACATCTTTGATTTTGATTTCTGACCCTCTAGGCAAGTCCCGCATCCTCCATGCTCCGTATGAGAGGATTGGTGGTTTGGCTGTGCAGTCTCTTTCCCAGCTGTTCAGGCCGGATAATCTTGCTATCTGCAGCTCTCCACCACCTGTCTAGATGGGCCATAGGGAGGGTCTTAATCCGGGCCACATCTTCCTCAGTATGCCCAGGGTCCTTGGGTAGATTAGGTGTCCGTGGGTCTACCAGTACATGTGCAAAGATGGAGTGCCACCTTCCGGGTGGTTTTGTCTGCCAGGTTGTTTCCCCTGGGTATGGGTCCATCCCCTCTCTGGTGCCCTGGGCCAGTTTCTTGGGTAACCACACAGCTTTGAGGAGAGCCTGGATCTCGTCTTTATTTTTGATGGCTTTTCCTTCCAGGGTTAGCAGTTTCCTTTCTTTGTATATTGCCCCATGCAGATGCACCGTAGCAAAGTGTACCCATTGTCGGTGTAGAAGTTAAGGCTCTGCCCTTGCCCCAGCTCTGGTGTCTGCTGGGTGGAGGTCCCAGTTGACATTGACTCTGCCCATATTACTTCTTTTTTGGTGGTGACTGCTGCCCCCACGTACTTTCTGCCTCAGTATGCCAGGTAACTTCCGCCTCAGGCAATAAGGTGCCCCACAAGTCTGACCTAATGCTGTGCACCTGAACCAGGATCCCAGAACAGTCATGCAATAACACTTCCAGGTCAGGATCAGGCAGCAGAGTAGCCGGGTTTACAGCTGAGGCACCTGGAAAGTTATTCAGGTAGCAACAGTCTAATAATGGGTCATTCTGGCACTGCTCAGGGGCTTGCTTGAAGAACTCCCTCGAGTGCATGGTAAGACTTTGTCCCAAGATCAGCTTGTCAGCATCTTTGACCAGTTGGACCATAGTCACCATTATTTGGAGGCAAGATCAAGCTGCCACAGGGTCCAGTTTCTTTGACAGGTAGAATATAGACCATCACCAGGTCGACTCCCTTGGCTATCCCATTGGTGAAATAGTTCAGACCCAGTGCCGGGGCTGAAGATCAGGCTTTGTTTGAGTTTATCCAAGGCCACTGGTGGTCCTTAGTCCAGGTGAAATCATACCCTCCTTACTTTGGTGGCCTCATGTAAGGGTTTGGCCAGTTTGCGAAGCCTGGGATCCACAGGATACAGAAACCCGCAGAGCCTGCTCACCTCCTGCGGGTAGTAGGTGTTAGGATCTTAAGCACCACTGCCCTTCCTTTAAGATGTACCTCAGGTATGTTACTTGATACTTGCAGATTTGGACTTTCTTGAGTGAAGCACAGTACCCTAGCTCCCCCAGGGTTGGCAGCAGTTAGGCAAATCTCTCAATCTGCGACTGCAATCAGCAGGTCATCAACACGCTGAACCCAACTGATATCTGGATTCTGTCCTCAGTACTCACCCAGATCCTCATGCAGAGCTCCATCAAAGATGGTGGGGGATCCTTACAGTAATCTAGTCCACATCAGCTGGCCGTCGATCTGGATCTCTGTATCATACCATTCAAAGGGAAAGTACTGTTGGCTCTCAGGGTCCAGAGGCAGACTGGAAGAGGCATCTTTTAGGTCCAGGACAGTATACCATTGCTGGTCTGGGACCATGGAGCTGAGTAGGGTGTATGGGTTAGGCACTGTGGGGTGTATGTCAATTACTCTCTTGTTGACCTGCCATAAGACCTGGACCAGTCTGTAATCATTAGTATGAGGATTCTTGATGGGCAACGGGGGTATGCACAAACCTGAGGACACCCAAGTTCAGTAGCCTCCTGATGTGTGGTGTGATACCCTTCTTGGCCTCTAGGGGAAGGGAATATTGGTGAACCTTGACTGAATCTGCCCCTGGTTTAACTTCTACATAAATGGTTGCTAGCCCCATTCCTCCTGTTTTGGCCCAAGCTTATTGGAACTCCTGAAGCCATCTCTCCAGCTGGGGTCAGGCCCAGTGGTTACCTGATGAAACCTGTACTCTTTAGTCAAACTACTGATCACCCATACCTGAATGGGTTTCCCATCCTCATTAAGTGATTTAACCCCTCCACTAGAGAAATATATCTTGGCTTTCATTTTGGTCAGTAAATCATGAACCAACAAGGGGTATGGGAATTCTGGGATTATCAGAAATGAGTTGGTTGCCCAGACGGCTCCCAATTCCACTGTTCTTCAGGTAATCCATGAATAAGGTTAATTCCAGTGACACCCAAACCCAGGTCTTTATATCTGTCATGGGTCTATCAACCGTCAGTAACACTGAGTTCCAAGTTCGTGTGTCCACCATGAAGTCAGATGGTTTCCTGTTGGTGGAGGCTGCTCTTTCATTTCCTGGCCGCCAAGACCTGAAATAATCACACAAAAACTGTATTGATTAAAATACTGTTTGGCCAATAGCTTAAGTGTATCCCTAGCTAGCTCTTACATCTTAAATTAACCCATTTCTACTATTTTATATTTTACCACGAGGCTTGTGGTTTACCGATACTGGCATGTGGATGTCTTTCTTCTCCGGCAGATACATGGCATCCCTATGACTCTGCCTACTCTCTGTATATATCCTTTTCAGCTTGGCTATATTCTGTTAAGCCATTGGCCAAAAGCAGCTTCTTTATTAACCAATGGCAATAAAGCATATTCATAGCATACAGAGGGGAATCCCACATCTGTCTCCCCTCCACTCTTTGGTTACCCTGGGCTTGGGGAGTGGGGGCTGAACCTCATCTCCCCTAATCGCTGTCCACATGCCACAGACTGAGGACCTTAGTGTTGCCTCTAGTTGCCTTCTGGGGGTCACTCTTTGCCCAATGTTCTTCCTCTTTACAATACACACATTGATTCTTTCCCAGCCAGGGCCTTTCTTTGTTACCTTTTGGTTTCTCATCCTCCTCTCCAGCCCCAAGGTATCATGGTCACCTCCTGCCCTCCTCTGGTTTTATGGTAGCGGCAGCAGCACATTAGCGAGGTGCTGGTTCTTGCACTGCACCTTTTAAATTTCCTTTCCTTCTGCACTATCCCTTCAGTTATATGCTTCTGAGCCACCACTACTAAATCCCTGCTCTTCTCTCTGGGGCGTTCTAGCCTCTGTAATGTTCTCTTAATATCTGTAGCTAACTGGTTAAGGAAAACCAGGATCATTGCATCAGCATTTTCCTGGGACTCTGGGTCATAGGGTGTATACCTCCTGGAGGCCCTCCTGGAACACCTCTGGATTTTCATCTGTTTCCTGTCTTATGTCCTAGACCTTACTCATATTTGCAGGCCATCTTGCAGCTGCTTTGATGATAAGCCAGGAGACTCCCCTACCTTCAGTAGGGGCTGAAGTCCCATGCAGGGGGAAGGCTGCATCTATGAGAGCCTGGTTAGTGATCAGCTCTCCCATAGGGTTTGGTACCAATTTCCGGGACTTGGTCTGTATCCGGTCTCTCTCCTTCATTGTGAAGAGGACTTACAAAGCTGCTAACAATCATCCCAAGTGGGTTAATGGGTGGAAAGAGTTGTCTCAAAGAGGCTAATGGGTTCCTTCGGGTTTTCTGAGAACGGTGTATTTGGGTTCTCCAATTATAAAGATAACTAGTGGCAAAGGGGCAGTGGTGATGTGATTGATTCCCATTCTGGTCTGGGGGTTCCACTACCCTGAGGGGATTGATTGTGGTCATCAGGTCAGGGATGCAGCTCTGGGTTGTGTGGGCTAGTCCTCCTCTAGAGCAGCCAGGATCAGCAGAGGAGGAGCCGGCTGAATTGACAGTGGATCTGGTGGTGGAACAGATGTGCCAGGGTTCAGGGTGTAGAGTGGATGGGGAAAAAAATCTCTTCCTCTGTGCTGCCTCCTTGGAGGATCTCAGGCTTGGGGACTGAAGGGGTTTGGACGGTGGATATTTCTCAGCAGTGGCCAAGATCTTAACCTTCCAGGGCAAAAATGGCTTAATCCAGGAAAGGGGGTCCTCTACCAGGTCTCTCCAGATAACTGTGTAGTGGTTGGGGTGCCCCACCTGTGGCCTAAAGATAGTTTCCTCTACTGCTCCTATATGGTCAGGTTGAAAGATCCCTTGGGGGCAGCCAGCATTGAAAGCTGGCCATTCCAGCCTGCAAAAGGTGACAAGTTTAGACTTTTCATCAGGACTGCTAGGTTGTGAGCCTGTGCTTTGATATCCTTATAATGGATCAAGAGTAAGTCTAGGGGAGAAGAAGTCATTTTTCCAAAGTGTCCGTCAAGTCAGGAACACAAATACAGATAAACCAGACACCACAGGAGACTGAGAACACAGAAAATGTTTGCCCCAACAAGAGTAAAAGCAAAGTGACAAACAGAAAGACAGCTTGTTGTTACACTGTGGGACCGACTTGCTTGTGTGCCCAAACATCGTTCAAACCTGAGGCTCTCCATCCTTAATTAAATAGAAGTAGGGCTCTCCATCCTTCCCAACAGGGTCTGGAATGTCTTCCAGTCCTTTGTGATCATGGTTGTGCAGCATGTCTGCTCTAACCACTGTTGATCACAATTATGGTTTTGGGCGCGCCACAAGAAGCTAAAGTAAGGAATGTGAGTGTGGACAGAATAAAATGAAGACACTTACCTACCGGTTGTAGACCCTTTCAGCTGGGGCTTTGGGCTGGGGTCCGTGGGGTCTTGCAAGTTCTTGATAAACACACCAAATGTTACGTGCTTGTCACAAAACCCTCAATGAAACCATCAAAGAGCTGGTTTCTCATGCAAGCTCACAAAGGTCTTTGTTGGCAAACTCTAGTTTGGTCTGCAACTCAATACTCCAACACAGGGTTGAAGGGAATGTGGCCCTGAACTCAGGGGAAGGTGAGTTTTTAAAGGAAAAAAAATAAAAGACAAGCAGGGAGTTCCTTGTCTTGGCGTTTCAGGATTGGGTCGAGGGGTAAGGGACAAGGTGATCTTTAAAATCTTTGGTCAGGCGATTGGCGTGAAACCACAGACTGCTGACAGACTGAGGAACGCCTGGACTGTAACGTGTATCGCCGTCTTCTGATTGGCTGTGTCTTGCTGCCACAGCATATTCCATGTTTTTTTCTGAAACTGAGCTCAACCCCTGGTTGGTCACTTAAGATGGAGGCCCTTTTCTAGGTGGCGTCTGTGAGGCTAAGTAGGTTTTCCTAGGTTCTCACAATGCATCCCCAGAATGGAAGCAAAACCTAGATGCGTCCTAGGCATCAGTGAGCCAGTGAGCTCCTAGAAGCCAACCATAGAAGTCGTTGCTTTTTATTGCACAGGAAAAACAATCTTTTTCTCAAATAAAATATTAAAGAAAATAATCAAGGAATGGCAAAGAAACAAAAGCAGGTCCTCTTGTATGTTGTTGGTGTGATGTAAAGTGGACCAGTCCCCATGGGGAAGCTTTAGAAATCTAAACCTGGAATGACCATATGATTTCCAGCTAGACTCCCAAAATATTTATAACACACTGAACTATACTGTGTGCTATTGTTCTTCAAAGAATTGCTGACTGTAGCCAGAATGTAGAAACAGCTCAAATATCCACCAACAGATGGCTGGGTAAATAGAGTGTTGTATATCCATTTGTAGAATATTATTCAGTCATAAAAATGAAGTTACATACATGATACAGTGTGAACAAATCTTGAATATTTGCTCAATGACTCAAGTCAGACAGTAAAGAGCAAACATTGTGTGTTTCTACTTGTGTGGAAGTCAGCCCGATGTTTCGAGGCAGGAAGAAAAGGAATGAGGAAGTATTTACCTTATGGCTGTAGTGGTTTGTTTGGAAAGATGAAAGTTTCTGGGAAAAGTCAAAAGTAATAGTTGCACATTGTTGAGATTATGATTAGTGACTATGACTGGGTACTTCAGATGACTAAAAATGACAATTTAAAAACTTTATTTTATCTTAATAAACTTTAAAAACACTTTATTTGCACTTACTTTATGCTGAGTTTATCCCCATGCCATAGCTTTTCCCCCCTCAGTTTCCCTGGAATGTATTTTTCTTCTGTGCAACCTCCTCTCATAGCTTAGGCACATGCATTATCTCACTGTGGCAGGGGGAGCACATGTATAGGTCAGTCCTGCCACAAGCTCTGTTAGTTCTTCCCCACTCCCCAGCTGCTTTGTTCGCCTACATGAACTTAATGGTTTAGCTGCAGACTCTACAGCCCTGTGTCTAGCCCTCTGTTTAGCCTGGCCATACCTCCCAACTACCATTATACCACCTGAAATGACGTGCCTTGCTTTTTTTGTTTGTGTTTTGTTTTTTTTTTTTCTTTTTGAGACAGGTTTTCTCGGTATAGCTCTGGCTGCCCTGGAACTCACTTCGTAGAACAGGCTCACCTCAAATTCAGAGATCCATTTGCCTCTGCATCCCAAGTGCTGGGATTAAAGGTGTGCACCACCATCCTGGCTACACATTGCTTTTTTTTAAGTCACATCTTTCAGATTCTTGGTGGCTTTTCAGATACCCATGTCCTTGATAGTCAAAGCAGTTTCATGGTGTTCTTAAAGTGAACATAAAGATTCAAACCTCTTCATTTGAATGATTTTGTAGGGTATTTTTGGGTGAAGAGAGCAAGTCAGCTTAGGCCACTTCATCATACACTAGACTGTAAATTACCCACAAGGTGTTTAGAATGCCAATGGATGGACAAACGTAAAAGAGCCAACTCCTGCATGTCATAATGGGAAGCAACCTTTACTGCTGAAATGTTTGCTCCATCCAACCTTTGCCCTCCAGTCCTCCCTGGTGGAGCTCGGGCTCCTAGTTCTTCACATGTCCCGAAGGACTGACCACCTTCCTGCTGCCTGTTGGGTCTTAGCAGCCCTTATAGTGTGAGTCATGGAGTGTTGAGGGGAGCTGTGGGTTGCATTCCTGCTGCCCTGTTCCCAGCCACCTGGCTAGCTTATGGCCTGAAATAACAACACACAAACTGTATTCATTTAAACACTGCCTGGCCCATTTCTATTAATGTGTGTAGCACCGAGGTGCGCTTACCGGGAAGATTCTAGCCTACGTCCATCCTGGGTCGGAGCTTCATCGTGTTTGCCCCAGAGAGGAGAGCTATCGAGTCTGAGCTCACTTCCTCTTCCTCCCAGCATTCTGTTCTGTTTACTCTGCCTACCTAATTTTCTGTCCTATCAGGGCCAAGGCAGTTTCTTTATTTAACCAATGATCTTTCTCCATCAATGAAGTCACTCAAAAGAACAAGCTCTCCCTCCCTCCCATATTGCCTTTGCTGCCCCTCCCTGGAAGGCCAAGTATCCTGTGTATTCTCCTCTCGAGTTGAGAGCCTGCTAGGTCCAGGATAAGCCCTACATCTGCCTTCATGTACCCCGTCTTGCTCTGTCTTTCCTTCCATCCTTCTCTCGGCCTCAGCTCTTCCTCTCTCCATCCAAGGAGTGGTAAGCCTCCTCTGTGAGTCTTCCCCCTCAGCATCTACTTCCCTCCTCCTGCTTCTAGCACATACACACCCAGGGAAGGTTTGGACTCCAACCAGGTGCCCGGAACGTGCTTTCCCTCCTTTCTCTTGCACCCTTAGTAGGAACTGAATTCGGACCTTTCCAGTGGTTAGCTGTTGTGAGGGCTCTACATTGAGTTTCATTTCTGCCCTTGTGTCTGTGTCTTCCTGCTACTAAAAGGTCTGTGGGGGCAGAGACAGGCCTGTCATCTAATCATGATTCTGGCCAACACTGGAGCTCAGCACTGATGCCTTTGATAGTGTGATGGTGACAAATTTGAAAGGAAGGTGACCTCCGATTAGATCCAGACTAGACAGATCTCAGACATAAAAAATAAATTAAATTTAAAAAAGTAACAATACCAAAAACATGGCCTTTTCTTGTAATTGCAAAAAAAAATATGTGAGCACTGCCCCAAGCCCTCTACAGAATGGCGTGTATGTGGGGAGAGACTGTCAGTGTCGCTAGGAGGAGCTGCCCCGCTGGGATGAAGCACCTCCAAGCTGAAGTCTTGAAGGTCAGCCCTGGACACAGGCATCAAAGTCATTTCCGAATGTCTCAGTCTTTGAGGATCAGGAGAATTACAGGGTTTGTGAGGGTCGTGATCTTCTTCACAGCCATCTCAAACAAACTGCACCTAACACAGCTCTGTGAATCATGCGTGGGTAGATTTTCCTCTAAGAGCCGCGTGTAGGAATGCACTTATTTGACATAGGTTGTGTTTGGTCACTCTGGGAGTGCCACAGTTGCCCGTGTTTGCTGTGTGTCGTGCTGCTGAGGGGAGCCAGAGGTTTGCTGCAGTAGGCTAGCCCCCGCCTGCCACTGTGCAGATCCCAGTCTAGGTCTCCCATTTTGAATCCACTGCTTCTGTGGTTTCTCCCCTGTACCACTGGGATAACCTGGGGTTCCACATTCCCAAAACTGTAACTCGTGGTTTATCAGGTGGGGTGAACACTCACACAGAGGCACATTGGGATACACCAGTGATCTCCAGACGATTTCCTGACCTCACTGCTTCCTCGGTTCATGGCATAGTTTCCATACAGGCCTCTTCAATGCTCCTCAGAAATGTGAGATGCAGTTTTTGTTTGTACAAAAGAAAGGTGAGTCTTCTATCCATTTTCACCACATCTGTAAGAGTGAAAACGGAGTTAAAGTGTTTATGCAAAGTGAGAACGTCTAGACGGGCATCTGGTCATAACTTAATCAATGTCCTATTTAACAAGAGTCAAGGGCAGATAGAATCTAGCGATTGCTTTATCAGCAGATGAACGGGGTAAACTCTCGCCTATACCCAAGTGCTCTCACAGCTCACTGAATCCCAGGCACAAAATTACAGAAGTGACTGGCCACTTGGGAGGTTCTCGGTGAGGCAGGTAACAGCCTGGCCGTGCCCCTGAAACCTCCTGTCCTTCCGCCTCGTCTGCTGGGACCCTGCCAAAGCAAGCGTGTGGGAACTGCCAGGCCTCCAGGATTTGGTGCCTTCTTTTCTGCGCTTTGACCTCCCGGAACGGCGTGGGTGCAGGTGATTGATACCTATGAGTTCTGCTCAGGTGGGCAAGGAAACAGCCCTCTGTGCCAGCGCACCCAGCATGACAGCTGTTAAGCAATCCTGTTCCCACCATCTATTGGAGAGGCCTTTCAGTTTCTGGACGGTTGCCGCGAGCTGGCATCAAGTCGCTGTCATGGATTATTGCACCTGGCTCTCACTGCAGCTTGATGGGCAGAATTATGAGCACTGGTGTGAACATTTAGAAAGTTTTTTTTTCTTTTAATTTTTGGCTTTTTGATTCTCAAGTTATAGAAATGTAATACTGGGTGTTGTGTTGTTCTGTCCGGGAGACCCTCTGGTCAGCCTCAGTCACCACGCCCCTCCTCCACTGTGAATTCTGCAGCCACAGTCTCTGTATTTCTTCTGGTCAGATCTGACATCTGCCAGTATTTCATTTTTTTCCCCTAGAAAAACTGATTGTATCTGACTTTGGGACTACAAAGACCCCGGTGCCACTTCCATTCCATTTAAGAACATTTAACCAGGAAATACGAATGGGATGTTGTCCTTCCACCTACAGTCATGTGACTCCTGATGGAGAACACGCCAGGCTGGATGTCGCTCATTGATGAGCCCCTGTCTGGCCTGCCAGAGGTCGGACTCCATTCCCAGCCCTGTGAAGAACACAAACAATAAAGCAAATACAACAACAAATCAGAAAGCCACATAACATAGAGGAGGGCAGTGGCAGCTTCGGAGGAAGCAGCTAAGGAGAAGGTAGCCCTGAACACCTCAGGTGGAAGGTCCGTGTGCCGGCACATCAGGAGAACTACTTGTGAGGGAAGTGTTTTGGCCTTCCTGGCTCTCTCCTTAGCAGGGGGAGGAGAACAGTTGAAGAAGAGAGCAGCTTGTTTGTCACCCATCCCATTACATGAGGAACAGAGGCAGGCAGAGCTCTGTGAGCTCCAGCCAGTCTGGTCAACATAGTGAGTTCCAGACCAGTCATGGCGGAAAGGACCCTGTCTCAAGCAAAGAAACAACAACAGAGAAAAAGAAGAAATGAAAACATTTGTTTGTAGGTTGCTCAGATCTTTAAATGCTGTCTTGCGTTGGTTTGTTTACTTCTAGGTGGCTCCGAGAGAAGTACTTTCTCGGGGTGAGCCATTCATAGTAGGGGAATTCTCACTGTCTGGAGTGCAGTCACTGGTGATTTCTGTTTCCTATTCTGAACAGGATCAGTCCCAATAGTGCCTAGAGAGGATTCTTTAAACTTTTATCTATTATTTTTGTGTGTGCAGTGTGGGGTGCATTGCTCAGGCACGGAATTCAGAGGATAATTTTTAGTGTTCTGTTTCTCCTTCCACCTTTGTGTTGGCTCTGGGCATGGAACCTCGTCAGCCTGTGGAAGAATTCACCAAACTAGAAGGACTAGGAACAAGGTGTTGCTTTTCTCACTTAATGGTTTCTTAAAAAAAAAAAAAAGCCCACATGGTTTATTTCTACTAAAACATTCAGAAATTTGTTGCCATCCTTTCTGAAATTATGACCAATCTCTCAAATATGTCACAGACAGATGACATTTTATAAAATACAATCTATGGAAAGCCCCCATCGGGCCTGGATAAGGTTCTTTTCCTCTGAGTTGACAGAGACAGCTCCTGCGTTGTCCTATGCCGTGTTAATTTTCACTGGAGAAGAAAGCAATTTGAGTACACATCATGAGTTTCCCTGCAGTTGGGCTGGCTAACAGCCTGAGACATGGGTCTTAAAGACAGCTCGCCTTCAGGGTTCTACAAACAGGGCCTCCTGGCTCTGAAACAGAAACATTTCTTCAGCTTATGGCTTTATTGTAGAGGAACATAGATCCGCAGAGACTTATAAAAAATGTTTATTACATTTCTTTCGTGTGTGTGCGGTGTGTGTGTGTGGTGTGGTATGTGTGGTATGTGTTTGTATGTGGTGTGTACATGCTTGTGTGTGTGTGTGTGTGGTGTGTATGTATGTGTAAGTATGTGTGGTGTGTGTGTACGTGTGTGTGGTATGTATGTAAATATGTGTGGTGTGTGTGTATGTGCATGTGTGTGCGCGTGCATGTGTGCATACATGTGTGTGTGCGTGTGTGGTGTGTGTATGTGTGTGTAAATATGTGTGGTGTGTGTATGTGTGTGTGCATGTGTGTGTGTGTGTGTGTACATGCATGCGTGTAGGTCAGAGGACAACTTGTTCTCTTTCCACCATATGTGTCCTGGGAATCAAACTCAAGTTGTCAGCCTTGGCAACAAGTAACTTTATGCCTTGTGACCCCAGACGCTTAATTATAATTTACTATCTCTTCCCAAGAAAAACGTGGACATTATTCTTCTAGAACATTATGTCAGTGGTTAAGCCAAACACCAGCTTCTCTGCTCTGAAACAAAAGCACACAAACCAAAAACCACATGGAAAGGAGACAGAAAAGCTAAGCACACGATACTGCCTTGCCATGGGAGGCCCTGCGTGGAGGTGTGTCCTGTTCACAGGCGCTAATCGTTCTGGTGAAGTCAGGGAAAGTATTTTCTTAGGTTAGTAGAAGCTTATTGTGTGAACTATATAGAATTTTCTAGCGTATTGATTAAAATGTAGTAGGGCCTTCTCAATACACTGCCTGGTGGTTAGGAGTTTTCTTAAGATTTCTAAGAATGACAGGTCAGTTTGTAGTCCCCAAAATACCCCCAATCCAACTCCCTACAAACAGCCTGGTCCCTAAGCAGTGATTCTGATGTGTCTGTCTTTCAAATGAGTCACAGTTCTGGGAGGGGCCCTGAGTGCATGTCTGGGCTCTTGCCCACTGCTGGTGGTGAGATGTTCAGAAATAGAGTCCTGTAGACAAAAGGAGGGGCACAGCAGGAAGAGCCGGAAGCCAGGTGTTTAACTGGAAGACATCTGCACACACACACCACCAATAAATAAAACTAAACTGCGGCAGGTTAGCTGGGTGAAGCAGTGTATGCCTTTAATCCCAATACTCAGGGGGAAGAGGCAGACAGATCTCTGAATTAAAGACCAGCCTGATAGCAAGGTCCAGGCTACTAGGACAATCATGTTCTAGGACTGGACAGCAGTGTCCAGTCTATATGCCTGTGGGGATATACTAAAATCAAGTCTGGCAATCTTTAAGAGGTTATGTTTATGATGTATGAGTTATGTAATACCTAATTTTTCAGAGAAACTGTGTGCACATAGAGCTGTAGAAAGGCAAATGTTTGAGAGGAGAAATGGGTTTGAAAGAATAACTTGTAAAGATCTATTTTCAAGTTGGGTCAGGTAGTGGTTTCAGAGAGCAATGATTGTGTGTGTGTGTGTGCCCACGTGTGTGCGTGACGAGGGCTAAAGCTTGAGTTACACCTGGACCTGGTGCAGACATAATCACTTCTGTCCTGGATGTAAACTCAAGTACACTCTGTATTCTGGGGGATGATGTTCAATAGTCCAACACGCAGGCTGGACCATCACAATGCTTCCGAGCAGTCGCTTCAGCTCTTCTGCCAAATTCCCCTAAAAAGCACCTTCCTGTGAGTGTCACCCAGGAAAAGTGTGTGCTTATCTGACAGACACCATTGCTGCTTTCTTAATGGGTCAGAAGCAGTTGATAACATTTGTTGTCTGAAGTGCAGCTGCCCACACATCTGCCTTTGTCATCAGTGTACACGAGTGTTCACATCCTTAGGCTCAGACAAGTCCTGTCTGATGAAGTCTGCATCAGCCACATCCAGTTTTGCTTCTTGCTTCTGCTCGTCCCTTTGATGAGGGGGCCACTGAGACCAGAAAAGAGGCTCAGCTCTCTCCAGGGAAATGGAATCCTATAAGAGAAGAGAGAATGGGAGGGCCCAAGGGAGAGCTGGAGATCTCGTCTCAGCTGTTTCTGCTAAGTTCTGCTGTGCTTGCTGTGGTGTCCCGAGGGCCCCATCCTAGGCGAATGTGTGGAGCACCCATTCACAGAACCTGAAGTCTAGGAGCGTGAGAGCCAGGTCTGAGAAGCAAGTTCAGTTCAGCCATCCCCTCAGCAGTCCTTCTGGTAACGGAACAGGACCTCCTCATGGGCCACCGTCACTGTCTTCCTTGATCCGCTGCCAGGCCAGAAGGCTTCATAAAATAATTTTCCATAAATGACTTATGTGTCTTCTTCCAAGTCCTATCTTCACATTTTCCTTCCAGGATGGCTAATAGGCCAATAAACTCTCTTTGATTTTGATCTTGACCAAGGATAACTCTCTTTGTTCTTTTCTCACATTACTCTTTTTAAAAAATTCTTTGATAGTCTCATGCATATATATATGCATACATATATATGTACATATATATATGATTTCATTCATTTTCACCCCCACCCCACAGAACTCTAGATTTTTTCTAGCAAATCCCAGCCTCCTTCCATGCGTTTTTTTGTGTATGTGACCCACTAAGCTTCATTACGGTGGCTTGCATGGCGTAAGCGGAAAGTTACTGGAACATGGACAATTTATTAGTGGCTACACCCTTAAAGAAAGCAGCTTCCCTCCTCTAGTAACCATTAACTCAGGGAGGGATGGGGCCTCACAAGCCCTTCCCATTTCCTTGGTGAACCCGTGACAGGCTCAGTTTTGTGCAGCTCCTTTGTGGGTAACCACAGCTATGGCGAGTTCATGAATGAGATGATCATGTCATGCCCAGCACTACCCCTCACTCTCTGAATCTTTCATGTCCCTCCCCCCCCCACAATCTTCTATGATGTTCCCAGATCCTGGGAAAGAGTGGCATAGATGTCCCATTTAGAGCTGATCATTTCCCACCATCCCTTAGTCTTGGTACTGCATCCAGTTCTGAGTCTCTTCATTAGCTGTTGTCTTTTGCAATGAGAGGAAGGCTCACAGTAGTGCTAACCTAGGGGTGTAAACATGTTTAGGCTGAGTAGTGGTGGCACATACTGTTAATCCCAACACTTGGGAGACAGAGGCAGGCAGGTCTCTGAATTCAAGACCTGCCTGGTCTACAGAGTGAGTTCCAGGACAGCCAGAGCTACACAAAGAAACCCTGTCTTGAAAAAAAAACAAACCAAAATAACAAAAAGTGGATGTTTATAAGGCAGTTTTAAACACATATCTATATAACAAAACAAAATTGTGGTTTCTCCCCTAAAGCCTATGATCTCTCCAGTTACCAACTCTTGGCCAAATTTACCATACTAGACATGAATGTCTCCTGTATTCACTAGGCCTCAAACCCAATCAGACAGGGGCTGGTACCTTCATATTCCACCATCGCGGCAACGGGCATCTCTTGGCATGCTTGGCTCCTGCGTTTCCTCTCTAACACTGCTCTCCATGTCCTTACCCTCTCTGATCGCCTGTTTTACAAAGTTGTCCCTGACCCAGCTTCCTAACTCCCTCTGGTTTCCGGTATCTGTGTCCTAATCCGGCTGATGTGAACGTCCTGAGCTCACTGCCAGGTCTTTCAGAACTTCCCTGGCCTTCCTCTGCGGAGGTCAGGCTCCTCTGTAGGTATTTAACATTTATCTCTGAATCCCATGGGGGAGCCTGTGACTTGTGTGGAGAGGTAGGAAGCATAGCGAGCTGTCCACACACTGTGCCGGTCTGCTCAGCTATTGCTGGCTATTCAGTTTTTCTTCTAACACAACTGCTTGTCACTGTATTTGTCGCTGCCTTTTCACACTGAAAAATTAAAGGAGACAGCTCAAGACTGTGGTGATCATGGGTGACGTGGCCATTTTGTGTTGCATCAGAGTCATACTGATTTGGAACAGGTATCAGTTATGTCATTTATGAACACACTGCCTGACAGAAACAACCCAAAGGAAGAAGGATTCCTTTTGGCTCAGGGTGTCAGAGGGATCACTCCATCATGGCAGAGAGGCAGAAGGCTGTGACCTGATGCTCATGTCACAACAGACCAGGAAGCAGAAAGGGAAGTGAGGACTCTGAGGCCTGTGCTGGTGACAGACTTCTGGAGCTCGGGCCCGGACTCCCCAAACAGTGCCACCATCTGGGGAGTAAGTTCAAACCATGAGCAAGAAGGGGGCATTTCAGTTTCGAAGCCTTAAGCCTCGAAAAGAGACGGCACCTTAGCTGGACTCCACCAGGCAACAGGTGCTCAGGCTTAACTTCCAAAGTGCTTCCAAGTCTTTATTGTTTCGAATTTTAAATTTTTTGGCATCCTGGGAGGTAAGCAGTGTTAAATATCCCCCAGTGTCAGAGGAAGCTTATCAAAGTGAATCCCTTGGTTTGGCCATATGATTGGCTCATTGCATTCCTATATGAGTTTATGAAGCAGATCCCCATGGACACGGGAGAAGTGGGGTCCCCACTGACATGGAAGAAGTGGGGTCCTCACTGACACAGGAGAAGTGGGGTCCCCACTGACACGGGAGAAGTGGGGTCCCCACTGACATGGGAGAAGTGGGGTCCCCACTGAAATGGGAGAAGTGGGGTCCACTTTTTTTTTAACTAACTACATTTATTCATTTATTTTACTTCCTGACCGCAGTATCTTGTCCCTTCTCTCCTCCCATCGTGCCCTTTATCTTCCCCTCCCCTCAACCACTCTTCTGTTTCTGTTCAGAAAAGGGCAGGCCTCCCACGGGTATCAACAAAGCATGGCATAGCAAGTTACAGTAGGACTAAGCTCGTGCCCTTAAATTAAGGCAAGGCAAGGCAACTCAGTAAAAGGAATAGGTTTCCCAAAGCCAGCCAAAGCATTAGGGGCAGTCTCTGACCCCACTGCTAGGAGTCCCACAAGTAGACTAAGCTACACAATTGTCACACATGTATAGAAGGTGTAGGTTAGTCCCATGAAGGCTTCCTAGATATTGACCCAGAGTCTGTGAGCTCACATGAGACTAGGTTGTTTCTGTGGGTTTCCTTATAATGTCCTTGACCCCCACTAACTCCTAATGTCCTTCCTACCTTTCATCAGGGATTCCCTGAGCTCAGCCTAAGGTTTGTCTGTGGGTCTTTGCATCAGTTTCCATCAGTTGCTAAATGAAGCCTCTCTGATGACCACTGGGGCAATCACAATCTATAAGAATACAGTATATTGTTAGGCATCATTACATTGACATTTTTTCTCTCTCCAATCATGTCTGGTTCTAGTTGTAATTTTTGTTTGTTTGTTTAGTTTTTCAAGAAAGGTTTCTCTGTAGCTTTGGAGCCTGTCCTGGAACTCACTCTGTAGACCAGGCTGGCCTCGAACTCACAGAGATCCACCTGCCTCTGCCTCCTGAGTGCTGGGATTAAACGTGTGTACCACCACCACCCAGCTCTCATGTTTGATTCTATCTTTGGTTTGTGGGCTATCCAGCCTCTGGGCACTGGCACTCCAGACATTGTCAGGGTGGGCTCACTCTCATGGTGTGAGTCTGAGGCTGAACAAGTCATTGGTTGGCCACTCCCACAATCTTCATCCCATGTATCCCATAGGCAGGACAGACTGTTGATCAAAGGTTGTATGGCTGGGCTGGCATCCCAATCCCTCCACAGGAGATGGCCAGTTCAGGCTACACACTTGCCATTGCTTAGCCGGAGTCATCCCTATAGATTCCTGGGAGCTTCCCTTGCACCAGGGCTCTACCTGACCCCGAAATGCCCCCATTTCTGTCATCTCTTTTAGTCTTCTCTCCCTGCATCCACCCCTCAGTCAGATCCCTCATGTTCCTATCTCCACCCAACCCCTCTCCACCCACAAGATCGCTTCTTTTCCCCTTCCCCATGAGATCCACGCATCCCCCTTGGGCCTTCTTTGTTACCCAGCCTCTCTGGTTCTGTGGATTGTAGCATGCTTTTCCTTTACTTTGCAGCTAATATCCATTTATTAGTGAGTGCTTTCCGTGTTTGTCTTCTGGGTCTGGGTTACCTCACTCAGGATGGTTTTTATCCAGTTCCATCCTTTCACCTTAAAATTTCCTGATGTCATTGTTTTTACCGCTGAGTAGTACTCGCTGTGTAAATGGATCACATTTTTTTTTGTATCCATTCTTCTGTTGAGGGGCATCTAGGTTGTTTCCAGGTCTGACTATTAAAAATAAAGCAATTATGAATATAGTTGAGCAAGTGTTTTTGCAATATGATTGAACATTGTTTGGGAATATGCCCAAGAGTGTTATAGCTGGGTCTTGAGGTAGATTGATTCCCAATTTTCTAAAAACCGCCATACTGATTTCCAGAGTGACTGTACAAGTTCACATTCCCACCAGCAGTGGAGGAGTGTTCTCACTACTCTGCATCCTCTCCAGCATAAGCTGTCACTGGTGTTTTGTTCTTAGCCATTCTGACAGGTGTAAGATGGTATCTCAGAGTCGTTTTGATTTGCATTTCCCTGATAGCTAAGGATGTTGAATATTTTCTTTTTTTAATTTATTTTTGCTTTTTGAAAAAATCTATCTTTTCTCCTTTTGTATACCTATCCCAATTCCCACTCTCTCCCCTCCTCTCACTCCCTTTATCTCTCCCCCCCATCCCACCCTCCCCATCCACTCTTCAGATAGGGTAAGGCTTCCCATGGGGATTCAACAGTCTAGCACATTGCTTTGATGCAGGACCAAGGCCCTCCCCATTATATCTAGACTGAGCAAGGTATCCTTCCAAAGAGAATAGGTTCCAAAAAGCCAGCACATGCAGTAGGGATGAATCCTGGTCTCACTGCCAGTGGCCCCACAGTCTACCCCAGTCATACAATTGTAACTCACATTCACAGGGCCTAGTGTGGTCCTGTGCTGGTTCCCTCACTGTCAAGAAGGAGTTGGTGAGCTCTCATTAGCTTAGGTAAGCTGTTTCATTGGGTGTACCCATCATAGTCTTGACCTTTTCACTCGTATTCTCACTCCTCCCACTCTTTGACTGGCTTTGGGAGCTCAGCCCAGTGCTCCTCTGTGGATCTCTGCCTCTGCTTCCATCAGTTGCTGGATGAAGGTTCTATGGTGACATTTAAGATAGTCATCAGTCTGACTACAGGGCAAGGCCAGTTCAGGTATCCTATCCACTATTGCTTAGGGTCTTAGCTGGGGTCATCCTTGAGGATTCCTGGGAATTTCTCTAGTGCCGGGTTTCTTGCTAGCTCCATAATGGCTCTCTCGATTAAGATATCTCTTTATTTCTTTAAGAGTATCTCCACTATTTGAGATTCTTCTGTTGAGAATTCTCCGCTTAGACCTGTATCCCATTTTTTTTTTATTTTCGAGACAAGGTTTCTCTGTAGCTTTGGAGCCTGTCCTGGAACTAGCTCTTGTAGACCAGGCTGGTCTCGAACTCACAGAGATCCGCCTGCCTCTGCTTCCCGAGTGCTGGGATTAAAGGCGCTGTACCCCATTTTTAAATTGGGTTATTTGGCTTTTTGATTTCTAGTTTTTTTTATTTCTTTGTATATTTTAGATATTAGCCCTCTGTCAGATGTGGGAGTGGTGAAGATATTTTCCCATTGAGTAGGCTGCTGTTTTATCCTATTGATGGTGTTCTTTGCTTACAGAAGCTTTTCAGTTTCATGAAGTCCCATTTATTAGTTGTCAGTCTTAGTGCCTGCACTACTGGTGTTCTGTTTAGGAAGTTCTCTCCTGTGCCAATGCATTCAAGACTATTTTCCACTTTCTCTTCTATCAGGTTCAGTATAAGTAAATTTATGTTGAGGTCTTTGATTCACTTGGCCTTGAATTTTGTGCAGGATGATAGACATGGATCTATTTGCATTCTTCTACATGCTGACATCAAGTTATAACAGCATCATTTATTTGTTGAAGATGCTGTCTTTTTCCATTGTATAAATTTGGCTTCCTTGTCAAAAATCAGTTGTCCATAAGTGTGTGGATTTACATCTGGGTCTTCATTTAGATTCCAGTGATCCACTGGTTTTTATGCCAATACCATGCAGTTTTTAATACTGCAGCTCTGTATTTGTGCTTAGAATCAGGAATGGTGATACCTCCAGAAGTTCTTTTATTGTATAGGATTGTTTTTGGGTTTGTTGTTTTTCCATATGAAGTTAAGTATTGCTTTTTCAATGTCTGTATGGAATTGTGTTAAGATTTTTGTTTGTTTGTTTTTGTTTTTTTGAGACAGGGTTTCTCTGTAGCTTTGGAGACTGTTATAGACCAGGCTGGCCTTGAACTCACAGAGATCCACCTGCCTCTGCTTCCCAAGTGCTGGGTTTAAAGGCATGCCCCACTACTGCCTGGCGAATTGTGTTGAGATTTTAATGGGGATTCTTTTGAATCTGTAGATATCTCTTGGTAATATGGTCATTTTTACTATGCTAATTCTACTGATCCTTGAGTATGGGAGATCTTTCCATCTTCTGACATCTTCTCCAATTTCTTTATTCAAAGACTAGAAGTTCTTGCCATACATGTCTTTCACTTGTTCACTTAGTTACACCAAGTTATTTTGTATTATTTGTGGCTATTGTGAAGGATGGTGTTTCCCTGATTCTTTCTCATCCCATTTAAAATGTATACTGATTTGTTTTAGTTAACCTTGTATCCAGCCCATTTACTAGAGGTATCAGCTGTAAGAGTTCTCTGACAGAATTTTTGGTGTCACTTATGTGTACAATCATATCATGAAGTATTTATTTATTTATTTATTTATTTATTTATTTATTTATTTATTTATTTATTCTTTATCAATAAATGAGAGTCAGATATCAGGGTAAGAACCTGAAAGTTAGAGAGCAGGGGAGTAGTTACCAGTTGCCTCTTACCTCTTCCATTTCTCCCTCCAAAAGTACCAATATCCTCTCTCAGTCCCACGTTACTACTTCCTGTCTCTTATCTGACCACAGTCATACAAACTCTATGGTTAATTTTGGCCAGCTAGTGGCTAGCTCCTCCCTCTGACTCCAAGCAAGCTTTATTTGTTAGAACACAAACAAAATATCACACAACATATCCTCCTTTTGGTCTAAATAAAAAGTGAAGGTTTGAAGTAACATAGTGAAACTATATACAATAAGTACAATGGCGATTTCCAAAAACATACAGGCAAGAATTACATTAACAATGTCTAGTTCATTTACATTTGATAAATTCAGAGAAAATATTCCATTATCTATCATATCTTGGTGAGTCCAAAGTTTTGTACCTAATTCACTTTCTATCCTAGCTTATATTACTAACCCAAAACTATCTTTTTATGTCTCTCAACCTTATACACTTTACACATCGTTAGTGAGTTTCTCTTCTGAGTATGGTAACAAGGAAAACTATGATTAGTCTTCAACTCTGATGAAGACCTGAGAAGGATATAATATTACCTGAGTAAACAGGAAGAACGGAGCAAACAAGTTCAAAAACTAACAAATGACAGAAACTGGTGGCTGCCTGGACAGTCACCCAAGGCTCCTCTGCAACAACACTGGGGCATCCATCTTAGGCCTGCAGGCTGAGAATATCTGACAGACTTTTCTATAAAGCAGGAATTTTGAAGGACTATCCTACCTTATCTTGGGAAAGTTCTGCAGTCATTTTCTTTTGTGTCCTGCTTGTCCAATTTAAACAGCATACTGTGAGCAGTTAAGGCAAGGGCAGTTTCTTGCCCAGTGACTAACTTTGTCACAAAGAAAGTAAGCTACATATGGAGATTTCTTTTGAGGCCCATCATCTTCTCTGAAGTAAATTGGTGCTACCAGGAGCAGAAATATCTCATTGTCAAAAAAAAAAATGAAACCTTATGTTGTTAAAACATCTGAAATGACGTATTCTGTAGCTCTCTGAAGCATTTGAGGACCACATGTCTATCAAAAATATCTCTCTTTGACCTTGAAAATATACCCAACATGATTACAATTTTGACTGTAATAGGTGACTAATAATCTACATTTCTTTATTATCCTAGATAATTTGTAATAGTAACTTTCAAAGACTAGAAATTTGCATTACATTGTTAAATGAGATGTTCAGGTAAATTACCTTAAAGACATATGTAACATATGTACAATATGTTCTAACAAAAATAACCTTAAATTTGTATCAATATACAAAAATATCTTAAACAAGAGTAGAAACATTTATACAGTATAACAAAAATAACCTCAAATTTGTATCAATATACAAAAATCTATACTAATGTATTTAAGACTAGTAGTTGCTTTTATGGTTTAAAAGTAAACTCCATAGTCTACTTTTTTATTCTATCATTTCTATACCCCTCCCCCCTTTTGCTTTTCAGAACAGGATCTGTTCAGTTTTTCCTGGCCATTACTAGTAACAACTTGTAACCAATCCCGTTAAATGATGACATATCCATAACCCACTAAATAAGTAAAAACCACCCACCCCACCTCTTAGGAATGTGGATGCCATGTTCTTAAAATTAGTTTATGTTGTCTGGGAGTGATGGCATCTTTAGGGGACCTTGAAAACATTGGGATAATTGTTAAGTCCTGGGAGAGCTAGCTATATCATTTGTTGTCCAGTCTGTGTGTAATAGGAAAAATGCAGGGCTGTCTCAAGACCTGACTATAGTGTCTGTGAGGCTGGACCATCTCAAGTAGCCACCTTGAAATTGTCCTGAGCAGTTTGTAGTCCAAAGCTGATCTTTGGGTCATGTTTGTCAGCTTAGTGACATTGCCATAGTCCTGGTGGATTCGTCGTTGTTGGACCATGTCCTCCAATTGAAGACTTCAAAGGTTGATGTTAGGCATAGTCATGGTTCGCTGCAGAAAATGTAAACATTTTAAATGTCATATGCAGCAGATCTTGAAGAGGATAAAGGACCATAATTTGTTATGTACATCCAGATTATAAAAATTTAATTCCTAGTTACCTGATAGACAGTCAAACCTGAAATTATGTACATGAAGCTAGATGAAGCCTTTTTTCTGGAATTAGTATTTTATATGATCATAATATCATGACAAAAAGTTTATATATACATATATATGTATATATATAAAATCTTATAAATTTTGGGTTGATATTTATACCTTAAGAAAAGTTTTAAAGAGTCAAAATAAAACCAAAGGATTATGAGATTAGTGGCAATAGAGCAACCCCTTAATTTTGTTTTTTCTTCTGTCCCATATCAGGTGGCTCTTCTAACATGAGACAGAGATTTTGGATTTTCCTTTTAACAAGCATGCTTGGGTTTAGAGGAGGAGAGAGCCACACTTCAACTCCAAAGCCAGCTTTAACTTTTAATTAAACTGGGAGTATAAAAAGACCATTTGCATTGTATGTCTATAGAGAATAGCAGAAACAAACATTTGGGAAGATTTATGAAATTTTATTCTGTTGAAAATGTGATAGACCAATTTCTCTTTTTCTTGGGACATTTTCTCTGGGTGATTTGTCCTTTTGCTCTAGATGTCTCATTTGTCCAGTAGTCTTCAGACTCCTTAGCTGGATGCTTTTATTCTCCTGAAAAGACAAAAACAAACCTTTCCACAACCCTAACTTTGAGACGTTTCCCTTTTGGCAAATTGTATCTGATCAAATGAGAAGCATTTGTTAGTCATATAAACTAGTTTAGAGTGAATGGTTACCCTGTTTGATGAACTATCACTGCTTTTAATCCAGAGGTTTCTCCTGTTTGAATCTGCTTTATAATATTTGCTCTATGGTTTCTCCTGAAATTTTTCTTTTTATCTTCTAAATCTGTTATGTCATCTAGAGCAGTATGGTTTCTTTTCTTTCTTTTTTTTACAGTAGGCATTAGGTCCTTTAATTGCTCTGGGGAAGAGTTTCCCCCATGGTGACAGGGATTGCTTGAACCAAATTTGATGTAGGAGCCTGTGAGAGCCCCCACACCAAGCGTTCCCCAATGGGAAAGGGTTACCTTGTCTGTCCCTTGTTAATCTACATTACTTGATTCAATGTTATCCTTTGCCACATCTTCTGCACACTCCAGAATGTGGAGTCTTCTGTTTGGATTATTCCTAGAAAAAAAACATTGTTTCTAGGAACACCCTACCTAAAATCTCTTTTTAGGTGACCTAGCTTACCACAATTAAAACATCTGGCATTTTGAGTTTTCTTCAAACCTCTGGAAATTACCTCTCCTAGCCAAGCACCATTATCATTATGGTTATGAGATTCAATACTTGAATCCATTCCTCTATGGATGCTAATCTTGTGCTTTTGCATAGTGAATTATCATTTTTCAATAGCCAATGACTCAATTATTATTTGTCTAGCTTCTGGATTTGGTTTCATTCTATTTACAGCTGAAGTCAATCTTTGCAAAAAAAAAATCACTGAAGGTTTCTTCTGGGCCCTTTATAACTTTAGTAAACAGCTAGATTTTTTTCCAACTTCTTCATCTCTGTCCCAAGCATTCAAAGCTACTGCATGGCATAAAGTCAGGGTGTGATAGTCATATATAGACTGTCTGTATATCGGCATGAAGTTGGTCTTGGGAAATCTCCATACCTCTAGCCCTACTTCATTGTTCAATAGTCCTAGCCTCATCTTTCCATCACATCCTCCACTGTAATTGAGGACCAGGTGCCAATACTGTTGTAACCAAGTCTTTCCAGTCCTGTGGAACAATTCTGTTACTAGTTGACCATGGACTTAACATTTGTGTCACAAAAAGCAAATGCATACCATATGAGACTATTCCTTAATTCTCCTGAAGTCTAACATTTCCACATGAATCCAGTCAACTCTTAATAACCTGGGAAATTCAGATCACCACGGATTAAAGTTAGAAGGCAACAACAATACTACCCCCAGAAAGCCGACAAACTCATGGAAACTGAACAGTCAACTACTGAACCACACCTGGATCAAGGAAGAAATTAAGAAAGAAATTAAAGTCTTCCTTGAATTTAATGAAAATAAAGAGACAACATACTCAAACCTATGGGACACGATGAAAGCAGTGCTAAGAGGAAAGTTCATAGCACTAAGTGCACACTTAAAGAAAACGGAGAAAGCATACATCGGGGACTTAACAGCACACCTGAAAGCTTTAGAAAAAAAAGAAGCAGACGTGCCCAGGAGGAGTAGAAGACTGGAAATAATCAAACTGAGGGCGGAAATCAACAAAATAGAAACACAGAAAACAGTCCAAAAAATCAATGAAACAAAAAGTTGGTTCTTGGAGAAAATCAACAAGATCGACAAACCCCTATCCAAACTAATTAAACAACAGAGAGAGAACACGCAAATAAATAAGATCAGAAATGAAAAGGGGGACATAACCACAGACACAGAGGAAATTCAGAGAATCATTAGATCTTACTACAAAAGCCTGTATGCCACAAAACTGGAAAATGCAAAAGAAATGGACATTTTTTTAGATAAGTACCATATACCAAAGCTAAACCAAGACCAGGTGAACGATCTAAATAGACCGGTTAGTCGCGAAGAACTAGAAGCTGTTATCAAAAATCTCCCCTCCAAAAAAAGCCCAGGACCAGATGGCTTCAATGCAGAATTCTACCAGAACTTCCAAGAAGAGCTAATACCCATACTCCTTAATTTATTTCACAATATAGAAACAGAAAAGTCATTGCCAAATTCCTTTTATGAAGCTACAGTTACCCTGATACCAAAACCACATAAAGACCCAACCAAGAAAGACAATTACAGGCCTATCTTACTCATGAATATTGACGCAAAAATTCTCAATAAAATACTGGCAAACCGAATTCAAGAACACATTAGAAAAATTATCCATTATGATCAAGTAGACTTCATCCCAGAGATGCAGGGCTGGTTCAACATACGCAAATCTATCAATGTAATAACCTGGGAAATACCTGTCATTTGGCAGTTGTTTCTGTAGGGTGACCGAATAAATTAAGTTTTTTTTTTATAACTGTGGGCTGTTCTTCTCTAATTTTATAATGATGCAGTTGGTTCTCCTTTATATTACCCTGTCTTTGTCTGAATATCTCTATTATCTGTTTTAGTAAGTTTTTCTAAGGCTTGTACATTATCAGTCAAAATTGCATTATTTTCTTTAGTAAACTATTCTAAGGCCTGTATCTTGGCACTCATATCACCACCTTTGTTTGTAGGGGTAAAGCTTATAAAATCCAGCTAATTATCTCCTCATTTAATTGTTCCATTTTTAAATGATCCATTGTGCAATCATACAGAGGCCTAACTCCCTCTGTCATAACAGTGTTTCTCAATTTTTTTAATGTGGGAAAAATTCTGTCTCTCTTTTTAAAAATTATTTTTATTTCATGTACATTAGTATTTTGCCTGCATGCATGTCTGTGAAAGTGTCAGGTATCCTCGAACAGGAGGTATAGACAGTTGTGAGCTGTCTTGTGAGTGCTGGGAATTGAGCCTGTGTCCTCTGGAAGAGCAGCCATCTCTCTAGTACCTTTCTCCTTTTTAAACTAATTCCCCTTTAAGAATTTCAAGTTGTCTCCCTAAATCTGCTAACAATCATAGTGAAGTGTAAGGCTGGCTGTCACTGTGTAGCACATCTGGGCTGAAAACACAGATGCTCACAGCCTGGCTGAGGGCAGCTGCAGGTGCTAGCATGTAGCAGTGAGCTGAGAGCATGTGGTGGTTGAAACAATAGAAGCCCGAGTGACTGTCAAGGTGGCTGCCTAGTGTGGCAGCAACCCAAGGAGGGGGTCCTGGGGAAGCCTGAAACTCACAGTAAGAGGGAGTCAGCTGTCTGAAAAGTAGATACAGGATAGGGCCTAAGAAGGACACATGGCAAGAGCTGCCTGATGCAAAGCCAGGTTGTTATGGGCAGGTAATTTCTGCAGTGTTTATAGCCCAGGTGCCTCTGGAGTGGGGAGCTTGTGGAGTTTAGGTGGCACCCAGAGACTGTTGTAGAGAGGTTGCAAGAGGAAAATTCCAGACTCTCTCTGAGGACTTGGAGAAAGAAAGGAAAAGCCAGCTGGTGGCACGGGAAGGGCCAAGCAGCTATCTTGTAAATTTGTGCCCCATGTTGGGTTCCAGATAGAGTGTTTATCTAATTATTCTTTATCAATAAAAGACAAGAGTCAGTTATCAGGATGAGAATCCAAAAGATCAGAGAAGCAGGGGAGCAGCCACCAGTTGCCTGCTACCTATTCTTTTCCTTCATCCAAAAGGGCCAAGATCCTCTCTTAGCCCTTCCTTACCACTTCCTGTCTCCTCTCTCTACAGTCCCCAAACCTCTATGGTCAGCTAGTGGCCAGCTCTGCCCTTTGACTTCAAGTGAGCTTTATTTGTCAGAAGACAATGAGAATACCACACAACAACATCATCTGTAAATATCAACACTGACTTCTTCCTTTACAATTTGTGTTATTTTTCTTGTTACTGCAGCTAGAACTTTGAGCATCATATTAAATAGATATAGCAAGAATGCCCAGCATTGTATTGTTCCTTATTTTAGTGGAATTGCTTTGAGTGTTCATCTAATCTGAGCTTAGCTATAGGCTTGCTGAATTTTGAATTTATTGTGTTTAGGTATGTTCCTTGTATCCCTGATCTCTCCAAAACTTTTATCATAAAGATACGTTGGATTTTGTCAAAAGTTTTTTCAGCATCTGATGAGATGACCATATATAATTTTTCCTTTCAGTTTGTTTATATGGTGGATTACATTGACAGATTTTTATATGTTGAACCATCTTTGCATCTCTGGGATGAAGCTTACTTGATTATGGTAGATGATCTTTTTTTATGGGTTCTTGGATTTAGTTTGCATAAATTTTATCAAGTATTTTTACATCAATGTTCTTGAGGGAAATTGGCTGTAATTGTATTTCTTTGTTGAGTCTTTGTGTGGTTTGGGTATCAGGGTGACTGTGGCCTCATTAAAAGAATTGGCCAATGTTCCTTCTGTTCCTGTTTTGTGGAATAATTTGAGGAGTATTGGCAGTAGCTCTTCTTAGAAAGTCTGGTAAAATTCTGCACCGAAATCATCTGGCACTGGGCTTTTTTTGTTTGGGAGATTTTTTTTTAAATATTCCTTCTATTTCCTTAGGAGTTATAGGTCTTATTTAAATTGTTTATCTGGTCTTTTTAACTTTGGTGTGTGGTACCTATCAAGAAATTTGTCATTTTCTTTTAGATTTTCCAATTTTGTGGAGTATAGGTTTTTGAAGTATGACCTAATGGTTCTCCAGATTTCCTCACTGTCTGTTGCTATGCCTCTCTTTTTCATTTCTGGTTTTGTTAATTTGGACATCATCTCTCTGTCTTTTAGTTAGTTTGGATAGGTTTGTCTATTTTGTTGATTTTCTCGAAGAACTAACTTTTTGTTTCATTTATTCTTTGTATTTTTCTCTTTGTTTCTATTTTCTTGATTTCAGTCCTCAATTTGATTATTTCCTACCATCTATTCCTCGTGAATATGCTTGCCTTTTTTGTATGAGAATTCTCTAAATTCTTTATGCAGGTACTTAGTGCTATGAACTTTCCTCTTAGCACTGCTTTCATTGTGTCCTATAAGTTTGAGTGTTTTGTACATGCATTTTCATTAAATTCTAGGAAGTATTTAATTTCTTTGCTTATTTCTTCCTTGACCCATTGGTAATTTAGTTGCGAGTTCCTCATTTTCCATATGCTTGTAAGCTTCCTGTAGTTTGTGTTGTTGAACTCAACTTTAATCCATGACGATTTAATACGATACAAAATGTTATTCCTTTTTTTTTTTTGTATCTGTTGAGACTTGCTTTGTGACTACATATGTGGTCAGTTTTGGAGACTGTTACCTGAGGTGCTGAGAAGGTATATTCTTTGGTGTTTGGGAGAAATATTCTGTAGAAATCTCTCAGGTCCATTTGAGTCATAGCATCTGCTTGTTCTGTTATGTCTCTGTTTTGTTTCTGTCTGGCAAACCTGTCCATTGGAGAGAGTGAGGTGTAAAAGTTTCCCACAATTACTGTGTCGAATTCAATGTGTAGTTTAAGATTTGGTAATCTTTCTGTTCCAAATGTGGGTGCCCTTGTATTTGTGGCATAGATGTTCAGCATTGAGACTTCACCTTGATGAATTTTTCTTTTGATGCAGTATCCTCAATCTCTTCCATTTTGGTTTGAAATCTATTTTGTCAAATATTAGGATAGCTGTTCAGCTTGCTTCTTAGGTTGCTTGATTGTACAATCTTTTTCCAATCCTTTACTCTGAGGTAATGTCTGTCTTTGATGTTGAGGTGTGTTTCTTGTATGCAGCAGAAGTATGGATCCTGTTTTTGTATCCATCTGTTATCTTGTATATATTTATTGATAAATTGAGCTCATTGATATTGAGAGATATTAATGACCAGTGATTTTTAATTCAGGTTACTTTTGTTGTGGTGGTGGTGGTAGTAGTGGTAGTGTGTGTGTATGCGTGTGTGTGTATGTGTGTGTGTGTATGTGTTCCTTCTTTGGGTTTTACTGGTGTGAGATTATGTGTTGCCTGTATTTTCATGGGTGTAGCTAATTTTCTTGAGTTGGTGTTTCTCTTCTATAACTTTTTGTAGGACTGGATTTGTGGACAGAAATTTAAATTTGACTGTGTCATGAAATATCTTGTTTACTTCATCTATAATGATTGAAAATTTTGCTGGGTATCATAATCTGAGCTGGTATATGTGGTTTCTTCATATCTGCAAGACGTCTGTTCAGGCCCTTCTGTCATTCAGTGAAGTTGGATGTAATACTAATAGATTTGTCTTTATATGTTACTTGGTCTTTTTCATTTGCAGCTTTTCATATTATTTGTTTTGTATGTTTAGTGTTTTGATTATTATGTGGTGAGGGGACACTTTTTTTCTGGTCCAGTCTATTTGGTGTTCTGTAAGCTTCTTGTACCTTCATAGGCATATCCTTGCTTAGGTTGGGAAAGTTTTCTTTTATGATTTGTTGGATATATTTTCTGGGTCTTTGAGTTGTGATTCTTCTCCTTCTTCTATTCCTACTTTCCTTAGGCTTGGTCTTTTCATAGTGCCCAAGATTTCCTGCATGCTTTGTGTTGGGAATTTTCCAGATTTAAAATTTTCTCTGACTGTTGAATCTATTTCCTCATCCATATCTTATATTCTGTTGATGATGCTTGCATTTGTAGTTCCTGTTTTTGTTTACTCAGATTTTTCATTTCTAGAATTCCCTCAGTTTGTGTTTTCTTTATTGTTTGTTTTTTCTTATCTTTCTTGGTATTTTTTTTAACATACTTACTGATTTTTTTCTAATTTCTTGTCTGTCTTTTCCCTCGATTTCTTTAAGGGATTTTTAAAATTTCCACTCTAAGGACCTCTATCATCTTCATGAAATTATTTTTAAAGTTATTTTCTTGCACTCAGCTGCATTGGAATGTTCAGGTCTTGTCATAGGATAGTTGGGTTCTGATGGCACCCTTTATGTTGTTGGTTGTATTCTTACACTGGTGTTTAGGCATCTGGATTTGGGATGATTATAGGTCTAGGTGTTGATTTCTGTTTTTGTCCTTGTTGGATGGGTGTTTTTGTTCCATTGTTTTTCTTTCTTTCTCTGGTCTTCTGGCCTAAGTGGTGACTGACAAGTCTTTAGGTTCAGTATGGTGTCTTCACTGAGGTTTGGGGGTGGGGGGCTTTGGGTTCCTACATTTAGCCTGTCGTCTGATAAAGCCGAAGTCCTCCTCAAAAGTTGTAGACCAGAATATGGAGCCCAGAGAGTGCTGTTCTTCTGACTGGTGGACTATACCTGGACCTACGGAGTCTGCCAGAGCTGGGGGCGGAGACTGGCTGCGGGGAGGATGATGAGGTGTGAGGGCTTGGAGCCAACTTCTTAAGTGTCTCTTATGAAGATGTTTTCACCTTCTCTGCAGGCACAGAAATTTCCTTTAATTCACCCTACTTCTCTATGTCATGGAAGTGTTTTAACTGTCTAAGCGGGAAGAGCCCTGTGCTGAAAGGTTGGGTTTGTATATCCTAGGGGAATGGACTAACCTAGGAAAGGAAAATGTTGAAAGCCCTTTACGGTGTTTTCGTATGCTTTGCAGAAGAACAACTTGACAATTCATTTTCCTCTCTATTTACTTGTTTTGTGTGTTTGTGGTCTCATGTGGTCAGAGGTTAGACTTTGGGAGCTGATTCTCTCCTTTTCCATGTGTTATCAGCCTTGGCTAGCAAAGCCCTAGCCACTGAGCCATCTCTCCAGCCCCGCCCGTCACTGTTTGTGCTGTCCAGGAATAATTTGTGCACAGCGTTTTCCTGATGTCACTTTTCTTTTCAGGTGACCCTCCTGGTGGCTCCTCCATGCACCCGAGAGAGGCATTATGAGCACCTTGGACGGTGTTGCAGCAAATGCGAACCAGGTACCTCAAGGTTTCCAGCTTTCCTTTTGTTTCTGTCCTAAAAGATGAAGGAGGAAATTTATAGACCTTTCATGATAGTGGTAGGTAACCCAGAAGACATAATGCTTCCCCTCAATAGATAGCATCACCTACGAATCTTGGTCCTGAGATGGCAGAGTTTCCCGAAATCACATCTTAGTAAAACGTGAAGTGTAGCTGACGCTTGAAAACGTGTGTACAGCAGTCTTATTCCAGAATAACTAACTGGACTTGCTTAACCCTTGACACATCTTCTCCCATATAGCAGTCAAAGAGCACAAAGGCTGCCATCCACCACCTTCCACAAGTGTGGCCAGTGTTTGTGTGCCCCTGTGGAGTACCAACCTCTTAGGTCCTCACTTTCTCTCGTTCTTGGAGAGGGTAGCAAAAGCTGGGTTACTTTATAACTGAGGTCTTTCTGGGTGTTTTGGTTGCAAATAGTTCTTGAGTATAGAGGACACAGAGACAATACTTTTTTTCTTCAAGACAGGATTTCTCTGTAGCTTTGGAGCCTGTCCTGGAACTAGTTCTTGTAGACCAGGCTGGCCTTGAACTCACAGAGATCCGCCTGCCTCTGTGCTCCCCCCCAAGTGCTGGAATTAGAGTTGTGCATCACCACCACTCGGCTTCAGAGCCAATACTTTGATCAAGTACATGTGTGTATATGTAGCATGCACACATGTGTCAGTGGAAGACTCTTGGTCAAAGTTAACTAGCTGCTAGCATATAGTGCATATAGAACACATGTAGGCAAGTAGCCATGGTGAAGGTAGAGGAGAGCTTGAGGATGGGAGGAAAAAACCAATCCATTTCCTCAGCCCAATTCTTCCCTTAGTCCATTCCAGCAAACCCCTCAAGGGCTACAGGGCACAGTATAATTTCTGAGTTTGGGAGTAAAAAGATGGTTGTTGGTTCGTTGGTTGGTTGCTTATTTAGACAAACTAAGAGACATCTGTAGTCACAGCAAACCTCGGAGGGAGCAACAGTACACACAGAGAATCTGGGGCAGGATATTTCGACTAGCAGAGGCCTGAGGAGCCCAGGTGCTGTGCTCAGTGCCTGCAGTTCCCTTTCCTCACATATTACCCTATCTTAGAAGGTTCCTGGACCAGCGGCTCTCTAACCACATCTGCAGATTGCCTTTTACATCTTCATACAGCGCTGGGGATTTAACCCAGATCCTCATACACACTCAGCGCTGCTCTTCTTATTTAGTTTTCCCTTCCCTTCCCTTCCCTTCCCTTCCCTTCCCTTCCCTTCCCTT
>JABTXL010005713.1:1326943-1359371 GCA_025134845.1 Neodon shergylaensis
TGTGTGTTGTGTGTATGAGAAAAAGAGAGAGAGACAGACAGACAGACCCTGGTTCGTAGGTCAGACAGACTGTGCCTGTTTCTCTGCTTTGTCCTCTTGACTGAGTACCCAGAGCCCTTCAGGACCCCTCGATGTACTCACATCCCCAGAAACTTCGTTAGGTATGTCTAAATTTTGTTTGACATCTGAATTTACAAGAAAAAACAAAACAAAACAACAAACAAAAGGCCCCAAAACAACAAAAACTAGCATCTGTGCACTGCTGTGCAATTCCACAAATTATTAAACCTCCTAACACAAAGCTGTGTAGAGAGCCCACACAGCTCTCTAGAACAGGGTATGTTGGATGGTTTCCTACCGACAAGGAAGTGCGGGAAGAAACTAGTGCGGGAAGGAACTCTGGAGTTCCTCAAACCCAATGAGTCACCCTGTTGGCTGCCAGATGCAGCTGGGTGGGGACAGTGCACCGGGTGGACAGTGCATCTGTGTCTCCTGCTTCTTGCTGGTCGCTGATCTTCTCTTGTTTCCCACAGGCAAGGCCCTGGTGGCAGTGGACCCTGGCAATCACACGGCCCCACGGCGCTGTGCCTGCACAGCCGGCTACCACTGGAACCCAGACTGCGAGTGCTGCCGCCGTAACATGGAGTGTGCGCCTGGCTTTGGGGCCGAGCATCCCTGTACGGCACGGTTTTGTATGCGTGTGTGTGTGTGTGTGTGTGTGTATGTGTGCTCTCCAATAGAGCCCTGCTGTTACACCCCTACCCAGAGGACTTTCGGGGATTTGTCACAACTGTGTCAAGGGTGCTCCAGGCAGCCCACTTGGCTCTGAGGAACCTTAGCGTGGACTAAAAACCCAGTTTAGTCCAGCTTCCAACAGCACATGGGCAGGCATCCCGAATTCCCTTGCCCCTCCCTCAGCTTTGTGCCTCAGTCTGTGAAAACCGAGGCCCAGACAGTATAGTGCAGGGATTCGCCAAGGCAGTAAACAGCATGCAGCATCTTAGAAGAGGGTGCACACCTCGGGACATGTTGGAAACTGACATCTACAGATATTGATTTCCAATGTAAAGAGTTCCTAAAGACCGGCTGTTGGGAGGTTATAGCTGCAATAACACGTTGAGAGCAGGCAATGGAGGGCTGGGACGACATTGCTGTCTATACAGAGAATGCTTCACCAGCGTGCAGACCTAAGCCCAACACAAGAACCCACACTGAAAGCTGATCCCAGCTCCAGCAAGAAAGGAAGCCAGGAAATGCGAAGTCCTAGAGCAGGGTGGCCAGCTAGCCTGTGCAAAGTTCCCGCCAGCCACTGGACTGTGAAAGCCCTTCTCTTCAGAGCACTACTTAAGCTGACTGTTGGAACAGCCATGCTCTTCCCTCTGATTGTGTGCACCCATCCTCTTTCCAGGCAGAATTGCCTCCTCTTTGTTGGGAAGGCCTTTCGCAATCACCTCCTCTAGCCCTTCAAATAAGAAAGAGTAAGGACTACTTTGAAATTCGTTTAAAAAACAACTTGAATTGACTTGCGTTCACAGAGTAAAAATGAGAATCTTTTCTGGACTGAGCTCTCACCATGCTCATTACCGTATAACTGGCCACATGTTCGTTTGTTTCTTAGAGTTCACAGCTTTTGAACCTTGAGAGTAGGATTGCCCCATGTTTATATTTGGGCTGAGTGGCCCACCAGTGGTGTGTGTTAGCAGTTCTCTCTAGCTCCTTTCTGAGTTGTTAGCATCAGTGCTGAGGAACACCTACAGCTTCAGCGCCTAGGTGACATCCTTGCTCACAAAGTGATGTGGAGTTGTGGGTATTGTTAATACTCTGCCATCTGAGAACTCCATTGTGCCCTTCAGCTTTGCTGAAAGCAAAGAAGCAGAAATCCTCCGGTCTTGCGAAAGTGCTTCTGAGAGGCAGCCCTTCTAGTGCCTAGATTCTAGGAAGTGGCCCAAAGCAGATCTTCAGAGTATGCTTGCCAGTCTTTCACTTAAAGACATGGTTTTAAAGCCAGCGCACTTGGACAGGGCTGGGAAACTAAAATATTATTCATTTGAAGCCACACGGAAGAATGTATCTAGCCAGCACAGCAGGCCTCTGCATCAGCGCAGTGACTCATCCACACATGCTCTCAGGAAAAGTCAGCAGCAGGTTGTGAGCAGCGAGGCCAGCCGTCCCCACCACAGTCAGATCCCTGCAAATTCTGCAGCCTTTGTGAACAAGGGTGCTGCCCACTGCCTTTCTGATTTCTGGAAGATATTCTTGAATGAAAAGGAGGACATGACTATTCCTATGAATAGTGGAGGAGAAGGTTATTGTAGATGAGAGGGAGCGTGTAGCCAGAGGCAGGGACATCTATCTGAGAGAGTTCACAGTAATCATGACCAAGCTGTGCCATGTGAGGAAAGGGGCAAGGAGACTTAGAGCCAGGAGACTTAGAGGCCAGGAGGGTAAAAGGGTAAAAAGAACCAGTGTAGCCAAAATCTCTGGATTATACAGAGAAGATCCTCTGGGGGAAGGGCGGCCCAGCTCGTGGCTGAAGAGTTCAGGGTAGGAGACCGGTTTTTGCAGACAGGTGGAGTAGGTACAGAGGAAAGAGGAAGCTGCCAGAAACTGCTGGTGACCAGCGTCAGCCACGGCAGTTAACCTTTGTCCAGGGTTTGCCACCTAACAGTTCTCTCTGCCTTGAACCCTTGGAAATGGTCCATTTTGACAGGTGGGTGGACTCACTCTTGAGTCTCACTCTTGAGGCTGGGGACATCCTGGTCAGTTTGTACAGTGCTCATCTGGCATGCACAGAGCCCTGTACTGATCCTCAGTACTGAATGGGGCCTTGGTCCTAGCACAGGAGATCAGAAGTTCAAGGTCATCCCTAGCTACACAGTGAGTCTGAGACCTGTCTGGGTTACAAGAGACCCTGAGAAGACAAAGTCACTCATGCCCGAACTTGTAGTATACTTGGATTCAAAACAAAGACCATCCAGTGACCACACATTTGCTCTGGGTCAGCAGGGAAAGAAAAGCAGCCCAGGCAGCGGTGAGAGCAGCTTTGTGGTCACCAGTATTGCAGCTCCTGGCTCAGTATAGTGAGGTCAAGGTTTGGGTTCAGAGTAGATAAAAATGTTACCTCTTGTATTAGTGTGAGAAGCCTGGTTGTAAAACAGAGAAGGAAAACGAAGCCTCAGGATATCACTGGTGGGCCAGAGTTAAACAAGAACCACTGGTGGATGGAAAGGAATGTCCCTGAACCCTCCTCAGAATCTTCTAGATTGCATTACTCTTTTATTTTTAATTTGTAACTTTATTTGGGGTGTGTGTGTGTGTGTGTGTGTGTGCGTGTATACACCATAGCCCATTTGTGGAAGTCAGACAACACCTCTTGAGAGTTGATTCTCTCCCTTCATCATGTAGTTTCCAGGAACTAAACTCAGACCTGGGGTCAAGTGCCTTTATCTCACCCACTCTTTGTTCATCTTTAAAAAACAAAACTCTGTCTCTGTCTCTCTCTGTCTTTGTGTGTGTGTGTCTCTGTGTGTGTGTCTTTGTGTCTGTGTGTGTCTCTGTGTCTGTGTGTGTCTGTCTGTGTGTGTGTCTGTGCCTGTGTGTGTGTGTCCCAGTGCTGGAGGAGGCCAGGGAACTTGGATGGATCTGTGGAGTCGGGCATTACGCTGACTGACATGGGTGCTGGGAAACACACTCTAGCCTGTGTTCATCTTTTATAAAGTTGTTTCAGTTAATGCAAGTTAGTCAGTACCCCTAACATTATTAGGATTGTTACCTAGAGAATCACGCTGCCATATCAGTGTGGCAATGTATCTTATTTATTGCCAATTACAGAAATCAAACATATACTTCCTATCAGGCATGTACCAAGAAATTTAATTTCTTATTGTTGATTTGTATTCATGAAAATAAACCCTAGAAGCATCTGAAGGTTTAGCACTAGCCAACGGCCTGATGTTGGTGTCACGCTGTGGTCAGTATTGTCCATCTGTGCCTACCAAATCGTCATGTGCCCATTGTAATAACGATAGGAGACACGGAAAGCTGGCGGCATGTCTTATGATGATAATTTAGCTTAGGAGAATGTGAGAGGTGAATCAAGCTTCCTAGGCAAGCTTCGGCTCTGAGTACTGAGGATGGAGGCAAGACCCACACTGTCTCAGCATTCACAATTACGTTTTCTTGGGACACAGTCCAATCCATTTGCCTCACATATTGTCTCTAGTTACTTCTGTGCTGTGAGCAATCACAGCCTTTTAGGAGGAAGAGACTTACAGCGTTCCTCTGGGGGTAGGGGAGCGCGGTGACCGCCACACTCTGTAGCCTGGTGAAATGAGCTGCTCACCCTACTTGGCACTGAACCCCCATTTCTTTAGTAAGCGGTGGAGTCAAATGTTGGCAGGCATTTCAGTTATTCCGGGTTTTGAAATAATAACGTTTGTAGTAAATAGTGTCATATAGCCCATATCCAAAATGCTTGGTACCATTTTTCACCCCCACCCAGATTTTAGAGTAATGAGCTATTTTGGCGTTGGAAGAAGACGTTTCCCTTAAAGACAGGGATGGCGCCACATTCGCCTGCAGCTCAAAGCTGATGCAGCCGGAAGGCTGGAAATAGGCAGCAAAATTCAGCCTGGTAACACAGACAGGGAAATGTGCTGAAGTGAAGGCCAGGCAAGGCTGTACCTCGCTGCACGTCAGTGTAGTCGTGGTGGCCTGACATGAAGCGTTTCCAAACGTAAGTCTGTAAACACTTCCCCCACCCTGGAGGAAATAGCAGGAGATACAGGGAGCCAGGCAGAAACAGGGAAGACAGGGTAATTCTTCAGGGACACCATCCTGGCCCGTCTCAAAGTGTCTCCTTGATTTTATCTTGGCTTTTGTGTGTGTGTCTGACAGTGCGGCTCAACATGGACACGGTGTGCACACCCTGCCTCATGGGCTTCTTCTCTGACGTCTTCTCATCCACGGACACATGCAGACCCTGGACCAAGTAAGTGACCATGCAGAAGCCTGAGGACCCAATCTACCTCAGCAGCTCTGGGTGGAAGGCGGGTTGAATGTGTTGGGTTAGCTTCCTCTCAGAAAATGTCTGTCGGTGGCACAGTAGGGAACTGGCCTGGAAGCTCGCTTTGGACCCAGCGTGTGTCAGAGCTTTGTGCCACTTCTTAGATTCAGAACTATATGACCTCCAGTTCCAGCTTCTCCTTCTTTAACCTAACTTTGTTTAATTGAAAATTGTTTATGACTTCTTTGTCTGCGACAGGGGTGCAATGCAAGGCCTCCAGATACGCTAGGCTTATCCTCTGTGACTGAGCTGTGTCTGCAGCTTGAGTTAAGCCATTTATTGTCTGTCATTCTGCACTGTCACATCCCACCCTCACTAGTTTACTCATCTGTCTGTGTACGTCTGTGTGCACTGTAAATGCTTTGGGTTTCCTGAGTCATCTTGAAGCTCCTTACAAGCCAAATCACAGAGGTCCATCTGTGCCTTTGATTTTACCCCATCTGTAATCATCTTGCTATTTCATTTTCATTCACCGATCTTTTAATTCCCGGTTTGTTTATTATTTTTGTTGCCGAGGATGAACCCAGGGCTTTGCACATACGAAGTTACCTGATGATGTTTTTCTCCACTGAAATGGGGTCTCTGTGGCTTCTTACAATTGCTGTGACTTCATTGGAGAAATGCACCACCGTTTATTTACTAAGGTCCCATTGCCGCCCCGGAAGCAGCTCTGAGGTTTCTACCGGGATAAGTGTGTAGCGATCGTGTGGTATACAGACCAAGCATCCCTTACCCAAATCCTTGGGAAATATTTCAGATTTGTTTTGGGTTCTGGCATGCTTTTAGCTGTGTCCTGAGAACTTTCAGGGAAGGATGCCAGGTCCAAACAGGGAACTGCTCACGTACAGAACTGTTCACTTACTTCTTACACACAGAGCCTGAAGGCCATCACACACTCTAAGTTATCGTGTGAATGGAACAAAGCTTCATGACATCTGATTTCTGAGTTGAGGTTTCACGTCGGTGCTCTAAAAGCATCACATTGGACTGTTGGGGCTTGGGTTAGGGACTCCTGACTAATGTATAGGGCAGCACTGCACGTGAGTTACGTGAGTTATGTGGGACAGGCTCTGAGCGCTTCACATCCTGTTGTTTAACAGCAGTGCTAAGTGCAATGAGCCTTCAGTTCCAAACATGTCTTTATTTCTCCAAAGCTCACATGACCCATCCCACGAGCTGCTGCTGCTGTGTCTGCTTCTCCTCTTCCCAGCAGCTACTGTTTGCAGACAGCTCTCACTATGCCGCCCTAGCACCCCACCGGCAGAATTACAGTGTAGACCACTGCACGTGGCTCAACAGGTTCTTACAAAACGCTGTTTCCCAATGCAGTAACCAGGTTTTATGTTAAGAAGATTGTATTTTTCATCTTCAGAATTGTACTCATCAAAACGCGCTCAGCATTTGAAATCCTCTTTACATAAGTTCCTTCTTTGCTCTTGCCTGCTGTGTTTTCAGTAGTTCTCAGTGTTCCCTGGGCGCTCTGTCCACCTCTGAGGGCTTCTGCTCCCTTGGCAAGGCTGAGGAAGTTATGGCTTCCCTTCCTGAAGGAGCTCCCAGTCTAGCTGGGGGTAACATTTCCTTTGTGGGGTTTTGAAAGTTAAAAGTGTCAACCCACAGCATTGCCTGCTCTTTCCTCACAGCTGTTCCCTCCTTGGAAGGCGAGAAGCACAGCCAGGGACGAATAAATCAGATGCGGTCTGCAGCTCTTCCCTGACCCTGAGGAAACCACCCAAGGGTATGATGAGCAGAGCCTGTGGGGTGGTCCATGGTCGCATGGAGGTCTCTCCAGAGTGACAAGCTAGTGACAGGGATTCGTTTGTGCTCTTCAGTTCATTCTGCCCTCGATTGTCTTGGTATTATTTTCATTTTTCGTCAGCATCTTATTTGTTTAAAAGACTTATTCTTTTTTGTTTTATGTGTATGGATATGTTAATATGTCTATGTTTGTGCACCACATACGTGCATTGCTCCAGGAGGCGAGGACAGGGCATAGGATCCTCTGGATCCTATGACATTGGACTTCAGACAGTCGTGGGCTGCTAGGAACCAAACACAGGTCCTTTGGAAGAGCAGCCAGTGCTTTTAACTGCTGAGCTGTATCTCCAGTCCCATCATTTTGTTTTGTCTACTTTTGAACAGTATGAGATATTTCTCTCTCTTTTTTTAAAAAAATTGTTTATTTTATGTATATTAGTGTTTCATCTCCATTTATGCCTGTGCATATCATGTATACTCAGTGCCCGAGGAGGCCAAAAGAGGGAATTAAGTCCCCTAAAACAGGAGTTACATACAGTCATGAAAACACCATTTAGGTGCTGGGTATTGAATCTGAGTCCTCTGGAAGAGCAGCCAGGTCTCAAGTGCTGAGCCCTCTCTCCACCACTCCTCCCAAATTCATTTTTTCTTTTCCTTTCTTTCTTTCTTTCTTTCTTTCTTTCTTTCCTTCCTTCCTTCCTTCCTTCCTTCCTTCCTTCCTTCTTTCTTTCTTTCTTTCTTTCTTTCTTTCTTTCTTTCTTTCTCCCTTCCTTCCTTCCTTCCTTTCTCCCTCCCTCCCTCCTTCCCTCCCTCTCTTCCTCTCTTCCTTCCTCCTTCCCTCTAGGTCTCTGTCTGTCTGTCTGTCTGTCTCTCTCTCTCCCTCTCCCATTCCTCCCTCTCTCTTGTCTGCTGGAGATTTTACCCAGTGCCTTTCTACATGCTAGCTACTTGATGGCATTTTTAAAAGATTTATTTGTTTGTTTTTATTTATTATATATACAATATTCTGCCTCCATGGATGTCTGCTGGCCAGAAGAGGGCACCAGACCTTATTCTAGATGGCTGTGAGCCACCAATGTGGTTGCTGGGAATTGACTCAGGACCTCTGAAAGAGCAGTCAGAGAGCTCTTAACCTCTGAGCCATCTCTCCAGCTGATATTCTTTTCACACCGAGTTAGGGGTGAGCTATAAACATAAATGCCAATGCATGGTAGGAGTGATAGTCAGAGTGAGGGTGTCTATGTAAAGATTTTGATCAGGCCAAAGAAGGCAACTTGTTAGATCTGTCTGTGATTATCTGTGAGCATTTGTAGATCAAGCTAATCTAAATAATGGTTTTGAAAACTTGGAAGAAAGCTGCTGGCTAGCAGAGGCTTCTGTCTGGCTTCTTTAAATGAGTGACTGTGTGGTGGGCTGCACCCCAGAAACAAGCGGCTTGGGGAAAGACCTTCCCAACAAGCAGAGAACCAGGTCACAGAGCGGCAATAAGGCCATGAATAAGAACTGCAGCTGTTGAAAGATAAACTTAGCCAGATGAACCAGGACAGTGTGATGAATGGCATTTAACTCATTCTCAAGCGGAGATAGGACAATGGGCCTGGGCCGCCCTCTCCTGGAGGAGAGACCCCTGAGCAGGGTGGCTTACACTGTGGAGTGTGTCCTCTAACAGCTGAGAACTCTCTGAATTCGGGGCTGGGAGCTCTCCACTTCTGGCTACCTAGACACCCACGTCCGTGATTCTTGGGTTGAATTTATAGAACTTTTTTAATTTTAACTTGGTAAAATGAAATAATCTTTAACACTGTTTTCTTCTGCCACAGAAGCCCAGATTTACTTGCCCAGTCTCGTCATTCTGCTCCTCTTCGTCTCTGTCGTATTAGTTGCTGCCATCATCTTTGGCGTTTACTACAGGAAGGGATGGAAAGCGTTGACAGGTATTGTGTCCACAGTGGCATCTGAAAAGTAGCCTTGAAGAAAAGAATATGGGTACCTTCCATGACAGCGTCATAGGCGGTGGTTCCTCACCTCCCACCTGTGATTCCACACTCGAGGCCAGGGAGATTAGAAGGGTATCCCTTGAGCAAGCTTGCTACCTACATGACCTGTACTAATGAGCCTTGGGTTTCAGTGAGATATCCTGCCTCAGTGTGCAAGGTGGAGAGTGACTCATGAGGATGCTTGGTGTCATGTGCACATGCGTGCACGTGCACACACATACACATACACCACACGAACGGGACACACATATGAACATGCATATACACATGCATGTACAGCACACATACGTACATACGTGAACATCCCATACATATATTCAAGCAAAAACAAAACCACAAGAATCCGCAGCTCCTGGCTTCAGTCTTCATAGTGACTGAAGAAAACATTGGATTTTAATAATGGATGGGATAAAACTTTGCATTTTTGTCACAGATACACTTTCTTTGTGCCCCTCTCTTGGTTATCGTGCTTTCTCTTATGCACAATAAGGTTTTGCAGGGAGGGAGAATGCGTGTGTTCTGCACCATGACTGATCCGGGTGCATCATAGGGATTTGATGGATTATTAGTGGGTCCTGGTTTGGTTTGTTTCCATGATAAGCACCATGACCAAAAGTGACTTAGAAGGGAGAGACATTTGTTTGCTTGTCTCTTTGTCTTTACATCTTCCACTTCGGTGTCCAGAAATCAGGGCTCAAGCCCAGAACCTGGAGGCAGAAACTGAAGCAGAGGCCATGGAGATTGCCTACTGACTTGTTTCCCATGTCTTCATCAGACACCTTTCTTTTCAAAATGTGTATGGATGTTTGGTCTACATGTAAGTTTTGTACCACATGCATGCCTGCTAACCTCAGAAGCCAGAACATGGAATCAAATCCTGTGGGGCTAGACTTACAGATGATTGTGAGCCTACATGTGGGTGCTGGGAATTGAATCCAGGTCCTCTGGAAGAGCAGTCAGCGTTCTTAACTACAGAGACATCTCTCCAGCTCCTCAGCTACCTGTCTTAGACAGTCCAGGCCCTCCTGCCCAGGGTTGGCTTGCTCACAATAGGCTGGGCTCTCCCTCCCCCATCAATCAGCAATCGGTGTCCCTTAGATAGTTCACAGGTCAATCTGATGTAGGCAGTTCCCCCGGTTGTGGGTCCCTCTTCCTAGGTACTTAGGTTTGTGTCAAGTTGGCAAAAACTAACTTGACGGTGTTTTTCCCTTTAGAGATCAGCAAGTTCTGTTGTTAAAAAGTAAGATGCCTTCAGTGTGTTTAAACCAGTTAATTTATTAATTGGTTGGTTGACTCCCACTCCTGTGCTGGAGACTGAACCCAGGTCTTTTCTTCTGTTAAGCAAGTACTGTCCCACTGAGTGAGGCACATACTAGTCTTGTTGCACCCCCACGCTGAGGACGGACCCCAGAGTTTTGTGCATGCCAGGCGAGCTTTCTGCCATGGAGTTCCAGCCCCAGCCCTGGCTGAATTATAATCAAACACTGTCACTCAGGAATGCTAATACCTTCTGTGACACTTACAGTGGTATGTTTATGTAGACTCGTCTAAAATGGGAGAAAGTCAATACACAAAGGAAGAGAATGAAATAGTGACAGGCAGGGGCAGGAGGAAGGAAATGGGGAGGTGCAGGTCAAAGGCTACAGCAGCAGATGTATAGGAGAAACACACCCAGAGAAGAATGTAGTACAGTGTAAGACGTTTCGCTAATCGAGTTAATTTTGGCAGTTCTTGCCACATACAGGTCACCATTTAACATGTTGGATAAGTTAATCCATTTTATTATAGTAACTACTGTGCCGTCTATATTTGTCTTATAACATACTGTATAAGCTAAATATATAAGATAAAATTTATATTAAAAATAAGTAGAAAATTATAACATGTAGTTATATCTTTGCTTTTTTTCCAGCTAATTTGTGGAACTGGGTCAATGATGCTTGCAGCAGTCTAAATGGAAACCAGGTAAAAGTGTTTACTGCCTCCTCTAAGCCCTGTCATAGTCTCTAGAGTGGTAACTGACTGACTGTGAGCACACTGCCAACCAGGCAGTGAAAACTGTCCCAGAGCTGATCCCTGTTCAGTAAGTCAATGCCCATTGTCTTCATCCCGCCCCCTTCCCATGCCTTCCCTCATCCCAGGCTGAACACCAAATGGTCTTTACTCCTACCAGGCAAGTGTAGGACCCCTGAGCCAGACAATAGTCTTCATTCCAATTCTGTTGTCTCCATGTACGTAGTTTTAGATCTGGACATGATCACTTAGTGCAGATTCCGAGGAGGAACCATCTACGACTTTCCTTTGCTCTGTAGCTATTTAATAAATATTCTCCTTTGTCATAATTTCAAAAATTATTGAAAAATATTAAGACACTTGCAATGAAAGGCCTGATGCCCAATGCTCAAATTCATCAGTAGCTCACACTTTATCACACAGATTTAGTCTTTGCTTGTTCTGTCTGTGAACCAAGTGAGTCTGGAATCACTTCAGAGTGAATGGAGATTGGGAATTCCTCTGTTCTTAAGTGTGTAAATGCACCTTCCTTAAGAATAAATAGTCTCTGTCAAAATGGAAACAGAAACAGAAACAAAACTGGGACTGGAGCGATGGCTCAGTGGTTTGGAGCACACACTTCTCCCCAGAAGGCTGAGTTCAGTTCTCAGCACTCACAGCTCACAGCCTGCAACTGCAGTGCGAGGGGATTCTATGCCCTCTTCTGGCCGGCTAGGACAACTAGACCCAGATGCGCACATGTGAACACCACACACACACACACACACTAAAATAAAAATAAAAATAAATCTTTTTTATAAAGAAAACAATGGATGCTCGTGTTCCACTCACTCTCTCCTTTAAGACAGGTAAGTAGGTAAGTAAATTAATAACTAGATAAGCACATTTATTCAGTTGTGGCCCTGGTCTTGTATCGCACTTGAAAGAGTGCTTGCCGAAAGGGCACAAAACCCTGATTGAAAACCAACAGAGAATATTGTCTATAATTCAAGCACCTGGGAAGCAGAGGCAGAAGGATCAGAAACACAGAGTCATCCCATACTCCCTAAGAAGACCAGCTTCAATTATATAAGACTCTGTCTCAAAAATCCCAAACTAAACAACAAAAAGTTAAGAGTGATTTAGCTATCTTCCAATCCAGATTTAATATTAAAATGCTAATTATTCTAGTTTGCCGTTTACATCTGTTGAGTATGAGATCTATCAGCTGCAGACATGGTTTCTATAATTCAGCTCCAATGCCACAGCATCCTCTCTCCTCTCTCCGCTCCCAGCATTGCATACAAATCCTTTAATTCTCCATAAGCTTCTCATTTGCTGAGTGACAGGACTCACAGAACTAAAGCATGCTGCAGGCAGAGCTGCGGCCTGCAATTCAGCAGTTGTGCAGCTGTCGTCGTTTTGTTAGAGACAGATGTGTCCAGGTGTTACTTGCATTTCCTCTTCCCCTGTAGTGTGCAGATGCTATTCATTGCAGTAAGGAGCCAGTCATTTCTGTTTGCGTCCCTTTCCAGAGTTCTTCCGTACTCTGTAATTTTAAGCAGCATAAACAAATCCATAAAGTATGGGCCACCTGTATTTGTCAAGGTGGAAGCAGTACATAGCAATGCTCTTCTGCAGGGGTTAGGCAAATTCAGTAACCGGATATTCTGAATTCACATCCTCAGGAGTCCTCGGGTGACTGTTGTGTTGGTGCACACTCAGCAACCTCTGGTCAGCAAGAAGCATGTGAAAGAGTGTTACTAATGACCCTAGGGGAGAAGATGTTTCCAGAAGACATGTGCTATCTGGAAGGTGGTTCTGGGGTCTGTGAGCCTGTGTGTGCAGCAGGTGGGCCCTGTGCAGAGGGTGGAGATGCCAGGATGCTCACATTGGTCAGCGAAGTCGAGATCCAGGGGGACCTCTCAAGGAAGATTCCCACAGAGAATGAGTACACAGACCGGCCCTCACAGCCCTCTGATGGTTCGCTGCTCCTGATCCAGCCCGGGAGCAAATCCACACCCCCTTTCCAGGAGCCTGTGGAAGTGGGGGAGAATGACAGTTTAAGCCAGTGTTTCACAGGGACCGAGAGCACGGCTGAGTCTGAAGGCTGCAGCTTCCTTGTGCCCCCATGCAGAACTGACTGTACCCCTTTGTCCCCTGAAAAATACTTGAAAAGAGAAATAGAGGATGACAATTGCCTGCCCTGGGTGGCCAGCTCCAACTCAACAGACGGCTACACGGGCTCTGGAAACACCCCTGGGGAGGACCATGAGCCGCTTCTGGGTTCTCTGAAATGTGGACCCTTGCCCCAGTGTGCCTACAGCATGGGCCTTCCCAGCGAAGCAGCAGCCAGTATGGCAGAGGCAGGAGGACAGCCCCAGGACAGGGCTGATGCAAAGCTTCCAAGCTCGGAGAGGGGAGCCTTGGGATCTGGGGGTTCCCCCAGTGACCAGCCACCTGTATCTGGTAAGTAGCTTTCCTGGGTTCCCACTTTCAGGCCAAAGGCCTGTCTTGGGTGAAGGGTCAGAGGCATGTTTCACAGCCTTCTGGAGAAAAGAAAGCCAGCACGAGACACAGCCCAACTCCTTTCTCTGCTTATTGACACAGGGTCTCTTGCCGCCCAGGATGGCCCCAAACTCACTCTCCATGGCTAGGATGACTTTGAGCTCCTCCTTCTGATTCCATCTTTGCAATACCGGACTTACAAGTGTAGGGCATCGCTCCACGTTTACTGGGGCTTCACGTGTGTTGGCCAAGCTTTCTACCAGCTGAACAAATGTCCAGCCCTCTGCTGAGCATCTTTACAGGGACTTTGTGTTGTGGGCTGTGCTGACTGTTGTCATGACATTGTCCTCCAGGCAGGCTGCTACCGCCTTACGCATGCCTGAGCCCTCTGCCTTCAGGCTTCTCATGGTTGGATTTGCAGTTAGTGCAACCTCAGGACCAAACCCTGAAAGACAAAGTCAATAGTCATTTTAGGAGTGACTGAACCGGGGTGTTCCTCATATTTGGGGAGGGGTGGGTAAAAGAAGCTTCAGCTTCTAAATCTGAGGACAAACAAAACTGTTTAGTTGATCCTTTATGATTTATTTAAGTAGGAAGTTAAGGATGCAGTAAGTGCCTTTTGTTGCTTCCTAAGAGAAGTCCCTTTTATAGCTACCACATTTAATGTTTATTAAACCCAGACAACAATTTACAATCAAGTATCACTACAGAGATTTGTTTCCGCAACATTGCTGGAACACAAATCGCCCACCAATGATAATATTATGACTTTTTTTTTGCTTGAGGGTAGAACACCATCTGTTAAAAATTATGTATCATTGAGGACTTCGTACCTGACAGTGAGGGTGTCCTCTGGGTATTATTAGCCTAGTCAGATGCAGGGAGCTCACTGAGAATCTTTTGGAAACTGTAAACATTCTTTAGGAGGGAAAATGAATATATTGGTATGTACCCCTTTAAAGGCTTCTCAGAATCCCCCAGCTGGGGGAAGGATAGGAGAGAGGGAGGGAAGGAGGGAGGAAAGAGAGAGGGAGGGAAGAGGGAGGGAGGGAAAAGAGAGGGAAGGAGGGAAGGAGGAGGAAAGGAGGAAAAGAAGGGAAGGAGGGAGAGGAGAAGGGAGGAAACATGTGGGATCCTCCTCCCCAGAGGTGCCTTTCTTTCCCTGCTCTTGGTTGGGACTTCAAGTGGTGCCAGCAGCTGCGTTTTACAGCCAGATTGAGTCCTGAAGCACAAAGCCTGTCTTTGCCACAAGATAGTATAGTTTCCGACTTGACTGGTAGAGCAGTTTGCACTTCTGTCTCCGTGGCAGCTGTGAACACACAGACATACTGTTCCATTCTCAGCTGTCAGACTGAAGGAGAGGAGACATTCTGGGTATCGAGAGAACTGATCTGATTTTCCTCTTCGAGACTCTAGAACTTTGAAGAAACTGTGTGCGTGGTGTGGGACATAGAGGGAGAAAGAAGCACAAAACCCAAAATCAAACTTTGTCCTCCACTTAGAGTAAAAACAATAGTCTGGTGTTTCAGTCATATACTCCCTAGGCATAGAGGAAAAGAATATCACATGTCATCAACAGATAGTGTTAATTTGCAAAACGTTGACAACACTTTTTCCATGTCTGATGTTTAGCCATGCAGAACATCAGCAGAACCAGTCAGCTCATCACCACTAGCAGGTCAAATTAATTCTCGCCTGAGAAGCAGCAGCCAGATTGATTTTTAAGGTCACCCCATTTTCTCCATAATTATTTCTATACAAACAGGCCTTATGGTCAAAATAATATATTCTTAGCTTTTTCAAACCATCATAATTCATACTCTAAAATGTGTGTAAGGGTGTATGATGCTTGGGGAAAGAGAAGGCCCTGCCCCACCGTCCTTCAAGGCATGTGCTCTGAGGACTTAAAGAAGGTAGCCTTGTTTCTGGGATTTTAGGTTTATACCAGGTTGTTATTCTGTTCACTTAAACTTATAGCCAAATCAAGTGGTGTCTAAAGAAATGACAGTAATTGAGGACTTCTGGAGGAAAGAGTACCATACAGTCTTGTTTTAACCACATTTTACCTAGTGTGTGTGTGCATGTGTGTGCACGCACATGTACCATGACTCTTGTGTAGAAGTCAGCTTTTGGCAATCTGTTCTCTCCTTCCCATTGTGAGTCAGGGATCAAGCTCTGACGGCCAGCAACCCCTGACTTTGCCTGCTGAGCCGTATCTCCAGCATATGCTACCAGCTTTTGACAAAACATAAATTCAGAAAGCTCCACAGGTAGAGATAACTTGAGAAAACACTTGTGGTTGTCAAGTCTACTCTAGTGATGCCCCTACTCTTAACGAATAGTGAGAATTAGTAGCAGAAACCAGTGAAGGTTGTGTCTTAAACAACCAGGCCTTGATTCATAAGTGATGCTTAATTCTGGGCTCATGATGGTTACCGTGGTTACAATCCCATTGGTAACAATCTTGCTATAAAGAGACTCCGTCACCAAGGCAGTTTCTAAAAGGAAGCATTTGATTGTGGGCTTGCTGTAGTTTCAGAGTTTCCATGATTATGGTGGGAAACATGGTAGCAGCAGGCAGACAGGACAGTGGGGCAGCAACTGAGGTAGAGAGAGCAAGAGACCGGGCCTCTGAAACCTCAAAGCCCTAGTAACATATCTCCTTGAACAAAGCCACATCTTCTCTGACAAGCTGGTATCTCCTAATTCTTCCTAAACAATCCACCAAATGAGAACCAAACTTTCAAATCTATGAGCTTCTGGGGGCCATTATTATTTAAACCACTGCATTCCACTCCCTGGTTCCCATAGACTTGTATCCATATCATAATGCAAAGTGCATTAAGTCCAGCTGCAAAGTCCCTGTAGTCTGTCACAGTTTCAAACTGTTTAAAGGTCCAAAGTCTCACTGGGTGGTAGTGGCACACGCCTTTAATCCCAGCATTTGGGAGGCAGAGTCAGGTGGATCTCTGTAAATTTGAAGCTAACCTAGTTTGCAGAGTGAGTTCCAGAATGGCCAGGACTACAGAAAGAAACCTGTCTCAGAATAAAAAAGAAGTCCATCTCTTCTGAGAGTCAAGATGATCTCTTAATTGTAACCCTTTGTTAAAGCAAAAGCAAGTCACAGACTTCCAACATACAGCGGCATTATCATTCCAAAAGAGAGAACAAGAAGTCATAGCGAGGGCATACTGGACAAAGCAAGACTGAAACCTGGCGGGGCAAACCTCAAATCCTGGAGCTCCATGTCTGATGTCAAAAAGCTCTTTGATTCTCCCACGCTTCCAGCTTTGTTGACAGCAATGCCTCCTTTCCTTGGGCTGGCTCAACACCCTGTATGCAGCCCTCCGTGGCATATAACCCATGGTTCTCTGTAGCATGAGGGGGGCCAGGCTTGTTTTGTTGAGGTTTCTGTCCCACCCAGTACCCCACAACTGTTTAGCCCCAAAGAAAATCACACACAGGTCTCCATAAATTATAAGCTGATTGTCCCATTAGCTCTAGGCTCTCACTGGCTAACTCTCACATCTTGATTAACCCATTTTTTCTGATCTATGTTAGCCATGTGGCTCAGTACCTTTTTTCAGTGGGGCAGATCACATCCTGCTGCTTCGGTGATCTGGGCAGGAGTGGGAGAGATCAACTTCCTCCTTCCCAGAATTCTCCTGTTCTCATTACATCATTTCTACTTCCTGTCTGGTTTTCCTGCCTATATTTCCTGCCTGGCCAATCAGCGTTTATTTATAACATGATTGACAGAATACAGACAATTCTCCCACACCAGCTCTCCAGCATCTTGGAACTTCCAGTGAATCCCAGTTTGCCTTCATAGCCTCACACAATGGCCTCTTTGGTCCCTATGCAGGGACTGCCCTGCCACATGGTCTATGTAACCATGGTGGAATATTCCACAACACCTTTACGTCTGCAGTCTTAAATCCAGAACCATGTGGCTGAAACTGCCAAGTCTCACTGCTTTCTGGAGCTGGAAACTGCCCTACTCTTAAATTATATTTGCACATGTTTTTCTTGGTTGTAGCTCTTTAGGAAGAAATAACTCCTTAGGCCTTTTCTTTCACAAGCTTTGGGATTAGCTGGTGGGGTCTTGCCTTGAGGGCACTCTCTGTTTATTCCACTAAGCTTGGGCAAATTGGATCTGGCATTTCATTTCCTGGTTCTCTTTCTCTTCAGACTGTATGTTTTGCATTGCTTTTTGCCTTGCTTGTTCTTTTTCATTATAGATCTACATATGAGTAATCATTAATAACCACATGACACAGCCAATACTAGACTGTCTTGAAATCTCCACTGTTAATTATGTTAGTCCAAAGCTCTTTCACTTTGCCTCCAGCAGATTTTTAGGACAAGGGCAGAAAGCCAACACATTCCTTGTCACAATATTACAGGAATTATCTCTACCCTAGCCACTAACATAGTTATCTCTGAAACCTCTTGAGCTGGGCTTCCATTTTAGCTCTCAGCACTATTGTTTTCCAAGTTCCTACTCTGACTGCCCATAAGCCCCAGTTATAGCATTCAGTCTCATGTCTAGTCCAAAGTTCCAAGTCTTCTTGTCCTCTGAATAGCATGGTCAGGCCCCTCATGGTAGTACCTCAGCCCCTTGGCCAGCCTCTGTCTTACTCACTGTTCTAGTGCTGTGAAGAGACCCTGTGACCAGGGCAATTCACACAAGAAAGCCTTTAGCTGGGGGCTAGCTTACAGTTTCAGTGTTCATCCATGATTAGCAAGGTTGGAAGCTGGTGGCAGGCATGGCACCAGAGCAGAAACCGAGAGCTTGCATCCTGATTGGCAAGCAGGACGCAAAAAGAGAACAAGAAGGAGGTTGGGCCTGGCTTGGGCTTTTGAGACCTCAAAGCTCACTCCCAGTTACACAACCCTCTAACAAAACTATACTTCCTGATTCTTGCTAAACAGATCCACTAACTGGGAATCAAGCATTCAGATTTATAAGTCTATGGGGGCCGTCCTGTCCAGACATGACATCCTCCTACAGGGAATTAGGAGAGTTTTCACTGTCCCCGTGGAGAACTGGTATTCTGGTTGAAAGAATAACAGCCGCTTGTGTTTACCGCATCTTCTGCTGACCCGTTACTCGGCTTCAGCTTCCAAAATCACCCATTTCTTTCAGCCATTTCTGAGCTGGAAAGGGTTGCTCATTTACAGGACGGCAGCACCCCTTGAGGAACCCAGCTCTGTGCTCTTTCCTACCAAACCTGTATGGACTGTCTGGAGCTTTGAAAATAAGAATGGATTGATGATAAAGTAAGAAGAAGCTGCCATTTCAGATGTAAAGTCCTGCAGCCTGTGACCTGTTTGTCATGACACTGGCTTTTCTAGACAAGCCTAGTTGCTATCACAGCCTTTATCAGCAAGCCAGCAGCCAATGCATTAGTTATTCTTCATGTTACTCTGCAAATACTTGACAGAAGCAACTCTGTCAGGAGGGAAAGTTTATGGCCCATGGCTCAGTCCAGCTTGCTGGTGAAGGTATGGCAGAGCAGATCGGTTCACGTCACATGACCGGAAGTGGAGGGAAGGCATGCCAGAGCTCGGTGGTTCTCTCCTCTCCCCTTTCTACTCCATCTCCCCCACCCCCGACAGTGAGCTCATGCCACCTACTCACATTCGGGTCTTCCACTCTCAGTGAACCCACTCTGGAGATGGCTCCACCAAGGACACATCCAAAGATGTGACCAGTCTCCAGTTAAGGTGACAATGAAGGTTAACCACTGCCAGCAGCCATAGCAGTCACTAGGAATTTTCATAAGCTTCTTGTCCCTCCACTTTTGGGTATCTCCAAAAGTGGCTTGCCCTCCGTATGTCCATGAACATCTATTTATATGCTTGTTCATTTAAACAGAACAAACACTTGAACAGGAAATTGTCCTTTCGTCAATGCAGTCTCAGCCACCCATGTCTATGGTGTTGGGAGCTAGGGGAGAAGGGGATTGAAGACCCGGCTCTGACCATCCTGGACACATTTACCTGTGCAGGGAGAAGAGACAGAAACAGTAAAGTCAAGCTGCTTTAACCTAGCAGTCCAGACCCTCCCTAGCAGCGTCCTGGGAGCCCAGGGCACTGGAGGAGGAAGTTTTATAATTTACTTGTCAGTAATATTTGTCATTCATTAATGTTAAAAGTCAACACATTATTTCAAAATATATGAAAAATGTGGTCTAGTTACATGGCTCAGCCGTTAAAACACTTCAGCAGGAGTGTGAGGGTCCAAGTTCAGATCCCCAGAACCCACATAAATGCCAGGTTCATGTGGAAGTCTGCTTATAATTCCAAGCCCAGGAGCTAAAACAGAGGATCTCCAAAACAAGCAAGATTAGTCTATAAGCAAGTTCCGGGCTTGATTGAGAGTCTCTACTTCTGTGAACAAAGTAGAAGAGAGATATTCTCAATCACCCTTTGCCTCCACATGCACATGTGCACATACACACTCACCCGTACCCACACATATGTGCCCACACACATGCACATACATACTGCACACACATGACAGTGGAAAAAAAAAATTTCTTCGCATTTTTCTTTGTCTTAGTACTATCCTCTATTCTGAGCCGATAGACTTCGTTTGGGAAGGGCTTGCTCCATGCAGCCTCTAACTAATTCTCAGCATGATTCATAATGGGACTGTTGTACATTACTTCCTTCCCTGGTATCACATGCTCCATTTCTCCCGAATGCTTGAAACAGAACTCACATTGCTATAAAAAGGAAAGCGGCATAAGAAGCATATGGGTGAAATATAAAATGTTTGAGTGTATTTGTGCATATTTTTAGTTCTCGTCATGGAGAAATCTCCATGACAATTTGGTCGTCTTATCTGGCTGCCTCTTGTGATTTAATATTCATATGATATGAATCTTACACAACGTGATACGCTTTTGTGACGAGAAGACTGCATTCTCTTGCATGAGAATGCAAATTCTGCTAGGCAGTGTCTTCTCAGAACCAAGCCTGTGCTTTCTGCCTGAGAAAGGCATTTTCAATATGTAAATGTAGAAGAAGTCTTCTACATAAAGTGTGGATTTAGTATAGTGCAAGCATCTTTCTGATTATGATGAAGCGGATCATTTGTTCATTATTCCCATTGTCTTAGACGCTGCTTTTAATACTGTCATGTTATCTGGTCATTTATCTAGTCAAGTCACATTAAATATCAGTGTTAAGTCAACTAACCCATTTTAAATGTAACAAAAATGCCCATGGCATTCTGGCTTTGCAGTCCTGATTATGAGTAGCCTTCACATACCAGCTCCTCCACACTCAGAGAGCAGGGACACGGCCGCCATTGCCTAAAGTTTACAGTCTCATCAGTGACAGGCATTCATTACAGGAACTAAGGAGATGGCCCAGTGCCAAGTTCTTGCTGAGCAAACGTAAGGATCTGAGTTTGGATCCCAGCATCCACTTAAAGATCCTATGTGGCAGTGTACGCCCGTAATCCCCAGGCTGGGGCATGGAGACAGGGACCCTCGGAACTCCCTGCCCAGCCAGTCCAGTCAGCGAGCCCCGGGTTCAGTGACAGATACGGTCTCAGGAAATCAGGTGGAGTGTGAAGACGCTTGACTTTGGGCTCTGTGTATGGACCTGCATATTATCCGTGCATATGTATAGTGTACTCGCAGGGAGATTTGCTTAACTGTGCCATAAGTACTATGTGTGCATTATCTTAATTACTTACGGAAATCTAATGGAGTGAGTTCCTCATCCAGAATCACGAAGCTATTAAGCGGTGCAGCCATAATTCAAGTATCTGATGATGCAGCTTATGCCTCAGAGCACCATACCATTGCCTCTGAAGTTGCCGCCAGTGGCCTGGATATTGTTTGACTGCTCTGCCTTGGAAGCGGCTTGCTGCTTCATAGAATTAGAGAGCACGGGCCTGAGGTGAAGGGCTACTCCAGCTCAGTGAGGGCCGGTGGCCAGGCTGAACCAGGTATGCCGGAGTCTCCACAGGCATGGGTAGGACGTGCAGTAAGCATCACTGCCTGGCCTGCTCTATCTCTGGAAGTGTGTGTTTTCCCTGACATTGATTCTTTCTCCCACACGCTTCCAACCATCTTTCATTATAAATCAGCTTGAAGGGAATGTGAGCAGGGAGCCCAGGAGGAGACAATCAAGCCAGGGCAAAGGACAGGCCTTACTCTGCTTGTATTCCTGGAGGTTCCATGAGTCTTCCATAAAAGCAGTAGGCTTTTGAAAACACATGGGCTTTAGGGCTAGGGAGGTGGCTTGGCTGGTAAAGCTCTTCTTGCACAGGCGTGAGAACCCGAGTCCAGATCCCCAGCACACATGTAAAAACGGGGTGCAGCAGCACACGTCAGTCATCCTAGCAATGGCCAGTGGGGGATAGAATCAAGGGGATCCCTGGAGCTCAGTAGTAAGTCAGCCTAGCCACACTAACAAGATGGCTTAATTCAAAAATAATGTGCGAAGGCAATCAGACACCCAGCGTCAACCTCTGCGTGTGCACATGCACAGCCATGTATACATGCCTGTACACACTAACACTGTAAACACACACCACATCCGCTCCCACCACTGAATGACCCATGCGTGCTCCCAGGGCTGAGTGTAAGCTGACCTCATTGTGCTTTAGGACCTAACCATTATATTTGCTTTCAAAAAATGGTAAATTTGATAGACAAAAGGATTATTGCTATATAAACTATTGAAAACTTCGGTACTATTCAAAAATGATTTGCTAAAAATATCTTGCCATTGAATTTGAAGCAGGCGAGAGGGCTGTGCAAGGATGGGGGAACAAACTCTAGGGGTCTGCACTCAGATCTTCAGAAATAACCTTTCGTTCTCACACTGCTTTAAAGCAATAAAACCAAACGTTAGATGAAAGCATTGACGACCTGACTGACAGACATGCTGTGTGGATACATCCTTAGAGGAGCAGACTCAATTCTCCATCATCAGAGAGCCTTTGAGTTTTCCAGCCAGTGGCAAGAGGCTTAAACACCAGGGTCAGGCGGCAGACTGCTTGCCTGGCATGCACAAAGCCCCAGGTTCGGTGCACAGCACCGTGTAAACCAGGTGGTGTGTGCCTCTGGCCACAGCAAGCCTGTAACCTCAGCACACAGGAGAGGAGGCAAGAGGATCAGAAGTTCGAGGGAATCTTTAGCTGTGTAGAAAGATAGAGAGAATAAGAGAGGGATAATCAACAGATATCCACAATCACCTCGTATTGAGTAACTAGTTCATTGATAGAGAAAATTAGACTGGCAAACACTTCTGCAATATTGAAATACAGCCATCTTATTAGATTATTAGTGTTGTTCCTAAAGCAGTAGTGCTATATCAGAGCGTCTGCGGCCTTATCGCATAGCTCCTTGGGCCACTGAAATGATTTGAGGAGCCTACTGAAGAACAAAATGGAACCTATCATGTGTAAAAATTAATAGGAATGTCTAGGTGCTGTGACAGCATAGCCTGCTTCTGCACACGTGGCCCTGGCACGTGTGTTGGTGACACATTCTTGATGGCCATTCTCCCACCTTTTACATACTGAAAAGTCAGAGGAAGTTTTTAAGCCTGTTTTTATTCTTTTTTAATTTTATGTTCACTGATGTTTTTACCTGCATGTATGTCTGTGTGAGGGCGCCAGAAACCTTGAAGCTAGAGTTACAGACAGGTGTGAGCTGCCATGTGGGTGCTGAGGATTGAACCTGGGTCCTCTGGAAGATCAGCCGGTGCTCTTAGCTGCAGAGCTATTTCTCCAGCCCTCAGATTCTTTTCTTAAGTTTAATCTGTACCAGTTGACGGTTTACCAGGAATGTTAGCCTGGAGAACTTGATCAAAGCTTGTTTTTGTCATATCATTTGTTTACATTTTTATTTTATTTATTATGTATCTGTATATGTGTGGTGGTGCACACACACCACAGTGCAATTGTGGAAGTCAGAGGACAGTTTTCAGGACACTTTGATGCCCTCCTTGCTTTGTGATATTTGAGGTCTGAGCTCGGGTCATCATTCTTGTTGGAAGAGTACTTTTACTCTGAGCCTTTGTGCTAGCCCATAACTCAAACTTTTCATTAAAACAAACAAAAACTAAAACACTGTCAAATAACATTGATAACCCATTCTAGGTACATTTTTTTTACTTGCTGTCAGCAATTTAAAAGGTAATTGTTCCTTCTGCCTGACCCATGACTTCCGTGGATGGCACTCATTACTCTGTGAATTAAAGGACAATGGATTGTTTATGTCCTGTAAGCAAAAAGGATCGAGTTTCCACACTGAAAACAAGAATTGTATATTAGGCTTTTTAATATACTACTACCAGAATAAATCTGTAAGGGGAAATGGCGCAAGATGCAAGACGTTACACATCTTTGTGTGTAGCATACAAGGCTCAGGGTTTTACTGGTTCCGATTACCTGAGATTCTGACAGAAGAGAAGTAAGCAGCAGTGGGCTGGCCGTGACGGTGTGCTGGAAGATAAAAATGCTAATGATGAATAAATCCCTTGTACCATGATACCACCAGATAAATCTAAGTATGACGAGGAGAAAGAAGAGATGAGATTAAATCCAGAATTATAAATCAAGCCTGCACTAGCTCGAGAGGCCCTCTGTGGTTTAATATATTGAAGAGTATACTAAATGATGTCATAATAAAACAGTAGAATGGCTGTACCGAGGAAAACCATACTTCTAAACAACTCACAGTTACCTATTGTATTAAATACATGTGGCGTGTGTTTAGTTCGACTATTACATTTGTGACATGTCTGTGTTACCTTGGTTTCTTGTTTTGACTTTTCCCTGAGTTTATCTGGTGAAAACATGAGAACTAACAAGAGATGGGAGAGAAAGTCATAGATACAGTCTGTGTAGTGCACAGTGCAGGTTAGAAGCAGCTGCTGGCGACCTTCTAAGTGAGCAGGGAGGCAGAACACTAGCGAGGCTCCCTGACAGTGTGCTATGCACCCTGGGGGAACAGCGGGAGTCACCGGCCTTTGTGGCTTTGGTTTTTTTGCTCACATTTAAAATCTTAATCTTCCCATGGGCTTTTCGCTGTGCCTCCACACTGGCTTCTCAGGAGGTACCCACCAGCAGGAGGAAGGCTACCCCAAAGGAATTTCCTGAATGCCCATAGCACCTTAGTCACTGTCTTCAGGAGGGTAGCGCAAACCTCATTGTATTTACATAATTTGGCTCACAACAAAAGCTAGGGAGGACTGGAGACCTGATGAGGGGCCACTGGCGTGTCCCTATCCCCTGACAGACCAAAGGCTTGTTTGTGATGCTGAGTGTTGGGGGTTTGGCCAGTTATTTTTCACCTGGGAGATTTCTAGAAATTTAATCTTTAAATGAAAGAATAATAAGAGGAGACACGTTTTCTGATGTCTGTTAGACTTCCTGCTTGCCAGGAGTTTTATTCCTAACACTGCTTACTTCCAGTTATCCACCGAGGAAGGATAGGACTGGATTTCTTTCTTTCCCCTTTCTCTCTCTTCTTCCCCCCCCCCCCCCCCCCCCGTCCCTTTCTTTTCTTTTAGAGGAGTAAAACTGAATTTATTAATATCTAAACTTTGAGCCCATTTAGCTCCATGGTCATTCTGTGTGGCTGAGACCTTAGGCCTTTTTGGAAGGGTATGGTTAGGCCATTCTCATTGCTTCAGTGAACTGAGGTCTGTTGGCTGGGTGGCCGCCTGTATTTTACCTATTGATGTCTGCCTTCGCCTTCTCCACCCTCTCCTCTCTTTTCCCTTACCACTATTCTATCCCTGCCCCTCTTCTCTCCAATTGAATGTTGTCTAGATTCCAGAATCCAGGTGGGTTCTCCTGCCAGTGTCCTGGAGTTGTGTGTGATCCCCGCGAGGTATGAGAAGATGAAACACAAGAATGGCCCACAGTCTTATGCCCTTTCCCGTCTTTTCACTCATTTCTTCCCCTCCCCTGTCTGCTTCACAGGGGCCCTCTAGGGTGGCCCAAACTTTCCAAGGGAGCACCTGCTGTGGCTCCAAATGACACCCTGTAGTCCCTGATGCACCTTCTCTATACTCTGTCCCTTGCAGGGAACGTGACGGGAAACAGCAATTCCACGTTCATCTCTAGTGGGCAGGTGATGAACTTCAAGGGCGACATCATCGTGGTGTACGTCAGCCAGACCTCGCAGGAGGGCCCGGGCCCTACGGAACCAGAGCCGGAGCCAGATCCCGTGGGCCGCCCGGTGCAGGAGGAGACGCTGGCGCGCAGAGACTCCTTCGCGGGCACGGCTCCGCGCTTCCCCGACGCGTGTGCCACCGGGGCTGGGCTCCAGGAACAGGGCACATACGGGACCAAGGACGGGACATCGCGGCCAGTGCAGGAGCAGGGCGGGGCGCAGGGCTCACGCCGTACCCTGGGCTCCGAACAATGTGCAGAATGACCCCCGAGTTCTCTGCCTGCCCTGGGCGCAGAGCACCAGGGCTTTCACTAAACAGATGCGTCCTGGCTATTCACCGCGCACCTCCTCGCAGGGGCAGGCTGCTGGTGTGGTGGCCAAGCCCCTCACTTCCCGTGCCTCTCCCATTTGGTGTCATTCAGATTGGCCTTTTTTTTTTTTTGGCAAAGTTGGTGTCCTGCCTTATTGAGGTCTGTACCCCACCCTAGTATTTATATTTCACTTGCTTTTGTAGTGTGCTTCTTGATGCTGTCTCTTCTTTCTGTCTCGACTATTTAAGGGTTTTTGTTTTGTTTTGTATTTTATTTTTGACAATTCTGAAGGTGCTGTCTCCTTTACACTATTTTGCACTCTGTCCTCCAGTGGTCTGGCAAGGGCTCCTGCCCGTGTCCTCTAAGCACTTTGGGAATAGGCCAGATGTGTAAAGCTGGGGACTGAAGTGCAAGAAATGAGTAGAGGGACTTTTATTTTCTGGAAATATTCTGTGTCTCGGTTTTTTCTCAAAAGAAGGGAGACCCTGCCCCCCAACAACAACAAGCAGGGCTGTCAGATTGTATAGCTAGATCCTTGAGAACTAAGTTCAGGGTAGGTGGCCTTGTTTTGTACCTGTTTTGTTTTGTTTGTTTCTTGTTTTGTTTTCTTTTGCCACAGTGACAGGTACTTGGCCACTAAATCTCAAAAAAAAAAAAATCCTAGCCTTTTGTGGTTTGGCATTCTTAATTTTAAATGATTTAAGTGCTATCTAGAAAAGGTGGAAAAGGTGAATAGAACATGGGACCAAAGAAAAAAAAGAAGGTGCCAGGGAAATTCAAGAAAGAATGTTGCTGGGCAGTGGTGTCGCGCGCCTTTAATCCCAGCACACGGGAAGCAGAGGCAGGTGGATCTCTGTGAGTTCGAGGCCAGCCTGGTCTACAAGAGCTAGTTCCAGGATAGACACCAAAGCTACTGAAAAACCCTGTCTCTGGGAGAAAAAAAGCCTCCCCCCCTAGAAAAAAAAGAAGAAGAAAAGAAAGAATGAATAAATTTGCCATGCTGATGTGCGTAGTGTCTTTCTACAGAAGAATGTCAGAAATATATTCAGACAGCAGGTTTTTTCTTCCACAGTATTTGTGCGTGAGTAATCCAGTTTTATGGAAGTAAAAAACAGTCCTCTCTGTGTGTGTGTGTGTCGCTCATGCATTTAAATTACAGACCAGGAGATCTAGAGAGTTGGTTTGCCGTTAAGAAGACTGAGAGCCTGAATTCAGTACCCAACACTTCTGGGCAGCCCACAGCTATTGTAACTCCAGCTCCAGGCCTCCACAGGCAAGTGCACACATGTGTATATACACATACAAAATAAATTCAAACTTCCATGACGTGACTGTAAGAAAATTAATTATCCTACAGTGATTTTCTTTTGGCGTGGCCCTTTTGCAACGAAGCAGTTAAGACTGAAAGTGGCCACTGGGGTGGGTTTACCATGAGAGCCGGTTCTCAGATACTCCAGAAGGGCTAAAGCAAGCACTTAAGCAAATTGTATGCAGCTTTGTAATCTGATAGGTTATGGGCCGTACAGCCGCGGACACCCAGCTGAACAGAAGGCCCATCCATCTCCGGCTTCTTCCCTCTGACTGCAGTTCCCCTGGGGTCACAGCAGTTGATTGTGATTTGAATGCAGAAGCAGAGAATGGCTCTGTAACTCATGGGCTCTTTCTCCGACATAAAGAGCTGCGGGAAATAAGTGCAGGGCTGGGATGTACAGTGATCGAAGTCTGTTAATCTTCTTCCGAAGAGAGATGCGACTCAATTCAACAAAACCATCATACCTTTTAGTGTGGAATGTATTAAATAAACTCCACAAAGTGGGGTGCAGAGCTAAACACCCACATGCACTGTGACTCTCAGGGTTTCTCTGGACTGACTTCACCTTTGTACTTCCATTCTTCCCTATACAAAGCCAATAATGATAACTTAACATCATTTTCCTACCCAGAGATATCAACAGGATGCTTCAGTGAAGTTAATGTACCTTGAACTCCTAAAATCAAAGTACTAAGGGCATTAAGAATCTACTTTGTGGCGGGGGGGGGGGTGGATACGGTTCCCCACAGTGATCCCTGCTAATGTTGCTATATTGGTTCAAAGCCAATTGAATGACAGGAAAAACATGATGAAGACAGATATATGCATGTGTGTAGTCAAATGTTTGTGACAGGTATAAACAATATAATGAAAAAATGTTTCAATGGCATGGTAAAGAGACTATTAAACCTTTATTTGTCCATAAAAGATAATTTTTCATGTCTTGCTAAAACAAAGCTCATTACAGAAATTATGATTCAGCCAGGCACAATGGTACACTCCTTCAGTCCCAACACTAGCGAGGCGGAAGCAGGCAGATCTCTGAGTTCAAGGCCATTGTGGTCTGGTGTTGTTCCTTAGGATGCTGTCCTATGACTTGAGACAGGGTTTCCCACCGACCTGGAACTAGCTGTTTCAGCCTGTGAGTCAGCAGGCCCCGGAGAGCCGCTCTATGGCACTGAGCTTACAAGCCCAAGTACTTCCTACGTCTGGCTTTTTGCAGGTGTCTTAAAGAGAGAACTCAGGTTATCTTGTATGTACCAACTGTCTCCCCAGTTTTAAACCAGCTCTTCGTGACATGCTTGGCAAAGGGGTAAACTTGGGCAGAGGTCTGTTTTCAGTGGAAGAACTGTGATGTTGAAATTTTTTTACTTTGATGGTCTGATGGCATGCGTCCTCCACTCCACTGTCCACTGACTGAGGCTATGGGGAACACTGCACACGAGGTGTATAACTTGCTTTGCAGTTGGGGATGAAGAACTGCTTTATATAGGAAGCTTTGAATGCTTGGGCCCTGAGTGACCAGAGAAAGATCCAAAGAGCTGGAGAGCCAGGACCTCAGGAGGACAGACGGTCAAAGGGGGCTGCAGGAAGGCTGTCTGTGGACTTCCTAAGCCCTAGGGCAGTGATGATGAGCAGGCTACCTCCCTCTACTAGTGTCTTACCAGAAAAGAGGGGGAACTTGACACTGGGTGATGGAGTGTCCAGGGGCAGGCCCAGCAAGAGTCTCGCTGGCGTCAGGGAAGCTGAGCTCAGTAAGTTCTGGAATCCTTGATAACAGACATATAGAAGCCACACCACGTAACTGCTTTTCCAGATCCCAAAGGTGACAGGGTCACGTGCATGACCTCAGTGTCTACTAACACTCTCCACCATGCCTGCCTATGTCTTTGCTGAGCCTGGCTCTGTCTCTCTTTCTCCTTCCTACAGTTATTAGGGGTCGTTCTTGGCCAACAGTACCCTTCAATTCCCCTTAGTAAATTTAACAGTCAGAAATGCTTCTCAAGGTAAAGGAAATAAAAATTTAAAAAGCTTCAACAAGATTATCTATAGCAAGAAGGTAAAATCACCTATCCTGTAACTTGTAGCTTCATTATGGCCGAAGAGCTGGTGACACAACCCTTTGTCTATGTGAGGAAATACAGACCGGCATTTCCAGTCGGCCTCACTGAAGGCTCATCTATGCAGGTGCCTGGCTTTCTGTCTGTGTTGGGAGAAGACAGCAGTCCAGCAGGTGCGGGGGAAAACCCCAGGTGAAGTGCAAGCCCCATCGAACCCAAGTTCTCACAGCACTTTCTCTCGCTGTCCCTCTGATGCCTGTCCCCTCCTAGACTCAGAAGCCATGTCATACTTCATTTTGTCTTCGTGAGTCAGATCACATATCTGGGACGAGCTCTGTCACCCACCACAGACACCTAGCCATTCTGAAACTGGGACAGAGGGACACACCCTTCTACAAACATTTGGCAGGACTGTGCCACCTAACCCAAGTGCTGTCCCCTGCTGCTGAAGTGTACATAGAGGCTATCTAACTTCACGTCATCCTGTGCTGAGAGCCAACAGTTAAAATGGGCCCTATTTGTCTTTCCGTCATAGCCAAGACTGGCAAAGAGAGTGAATACCCACATGTGGTCGAAGGACTGCGTTGTTTTCATCTAAGGTGTCTCTCCACGTTCAGGAAGAATAACAAAGTGGCCATCAGCGCAGAAGAGGTTATAGTAGAGAACCAAACCACTGTGAGAGGGGATTGGAGTCCAGTAAAAACCTTCAGTGTGGCTCGGGATTCTGGATAAAATGTTTACCTTGCATGCATGAGTTCCATCCCCAGAACCCAGGTAGAATAAAGCCAGGAGTGGGCTCTTGTAGTCATACTGCTGGGGAGACAAAGACTGGCCAAACCCTGGACCATTGGTCAGCTAGCATAGTCTGCCTGGTAAGTTCAGACTTCAAATGAAAGATCTGGCCTCAAAAAGGTAGATAGCCCCTGAAGAATAGCCCCAAGGCCTCCTCTTAAACACACACACACACACACACACGTACACACACGCACACACACAAAACCCCACACACAAAGCTATCACCGTACTAAAGCTCTTGGTCTCCCAAGAGCAAGGAGGCAGAATGTGAAGGCTCTGTGAGCACTAAAGTCCCAAGAGAACCCACATTCTCATGCTGAGGCTCTTAAGGCCACCTTTTAGGGCAGAGGAGCGACACAGATTTATTTATTTTATTTTATCTTTTTACTGATTTTAGTGATCTATTTCAATAGCTAAGAAGTTGTGAGAATTTATATTTTAGCCTTTTATTTACTACATCCGTGGACAAATAAACATTTTTAGCATCAACTCCCTATAGAATTTCTTAAATAAAGAGGAAGCTCAGCCTTTTTGGTTACAGTTTTCTGAGTTCTGACACAATGTAGCAGTGTGCTGAGCACCATCACAAACAAGACACAGGATGGTTGCAGCACCCTGCACCCCTTTTCCCTTGAGTGAGGAGATCCTCCTCCCATCGCCACCCCCATGCCACAGCCCTCTGTTTTCTGTTCCTGCATTCTTCTATGATTGGGAGAGTTGGAAGCCCTTCGAGTGGAATTGCTTCCAGAGGAGTGCCGCTGCCGTCCGTGGGTCCATCCGAGTTGTTGGGCACATCCTAGTCCACTCCTCTTCACTGATATAACAAGCTTTTATACAGTTAGACTGTTATAGAGTTTTACTGACATGTAAAGTTCTTTTCTGTTGGAGACAATTACCAATTATTGTCTATCTCTAAAAACTGTTGTGGACATGGAATGGGATTTCATTTCTCTTGGGTAAGCACTAGGAGTGAGATGGTGAAGTCAGGTGCTAATTATTTTCTACTTTATAAGAAACCTCATTCTGTTTTCTAAAGTGTCTACAGGATTTGGCATTCCCATCAGCAATGGTGATAAGCTGGGTTGCTCCACATCCTTAGCACTTATATCATCAGCCCTTTGGGTGTTTGTTTTTATATTAGCCATTCTAATTGGCATGTAGTATCTGAGCATGCTCCATCTTGCAGGCTGGGACTTAGCATATTTTCATATTTGCTCACCCTGCCATCTTTATCCCTAAACTGAGTGTGTTCAGATCTTTCAGCAATGATAACTTGTTTTCCTACTGACTTTGTATATGCTTGGGATTTATCTCCCCAGCACTTCTTGGTGACCTTTAAAGTCCTGTTATTTACTGAACACAAAAGTACACAGGTTTGTAAAACTTGTCTAATTTTTATTGGAAAAAAATTTCAATCATGTTTTTCCCTCTTCCAATTCCTCTCAAATCCTACCCAGCCAACTTTATTTTCTTCAAAAAAAAATCAAAACTAGGGCTGGAGAGATGACTCAGTGGTTAAGAGCACTGACTGCTCTTCCAGAGGTCCTGAGTTCAGTTGCCAGCAACCACATGGGGGCTCACAACCATCTAGAATGGGGTTTGGTGCCCTCTTCTGGAATAAAGGCATATGTGCAAAAAGAACACTCATATACATAAAATGAACAGGTAAATATTAAAAAAAAAAGAATAAAAATCCTTCCTGGACCAAAATATTCCTTTAGAACTGGAGGGATGGCTCAGCAGTTAAGAGCTGTACTTTTTCAGAGGTCCGGGGTTCTTAGCACATGGCAGCTCACAACTGCCTGTAACTCCAGTTCCAGGGGACCCAACACCCATGGCAAAACACAAATTAATTAATTTTAAAAATATTTTAAAAAATCAAAACACACAAGCACAAGACCAATAAGACAAAAAAAAAGTCCAAACAAAGCAAAATGAGACAAAATACCCATAAAAAAATAGCACTGAGTTTGTTTTGTGTTGGGGAATTTCCCCGGGCATCGGCCTGCCATAGACTGTGGTTGACTTATCCAGTGAGACTCCATTGGCGAAAACTGATTTTCCTTTGCCAGTGGGTATCGATTTCAAATGTTTTCCTGGTTAGGGGTGGGACTCCATGTCCATTTCCCCCTCTCACTGCTGGGACCCCAGTGTGGCTTCAACCTGTGCAGGCCACAGCCACTGTGATTACATACATGTGTCCTGTGCAGGCCACAGTCACTGTGACTGCATACATGTGTCCTGTGCAGGCCATAGTCACTGTGCCTGCATGCGTGTGTCCCGTGCAGGCCACAGTCACTGTGACTGCATACGTGTGTCCTGTGCAGGCCACAGCCACTGTGACTGCATACACGAAACCTGTGCAGGCCACAGCCACTGTGACTGCATACATGAAACCTGTGCAGGCCACAGCCACTGTGACTGCATGCATGTGTCCCATGCAGGCCACAGCCACTGTGCCTGCATACGTGTGTCCCG
>JABTXL010005713.1:1359381-1445241 GCA_025134845.1 Neodon shergylaensis
GTCCTGTGCAGCCCACAGTCACTGTGACTGCATGCATGTGTCCTGTGGAGGCCACAGTCACTGTGACTGCATGCATGTGTCCCGTGCAGGCCACAGCCACTGTGACTGCATACGCGTGTCAGTCCTGTAGTACCTGGAAGACACGGCTTGCTTGGAGTCATGCATCCACTTTGGTTATTACACTCTTTCTACTTTCCCTGCATACTTCCCTGAGCCCTGATGGGAAGAATTGAGGAAAACGTCACATTTAGGATAAAGCACACCACAGCCTGCCAATCTGTGCACACCGCCAGTTGTGAGTCCCTGTCGTGAGTTTCCCTACTGCTGAAAGGAACTCCTCTGGTTGAGGGATCTGTGGGTATAGTGAAGGGCATCAGGAGTCATTTCATAACTATGCTCCTTTAGCAAATATTAGTCCAAAGTTTTTCCCTAGGCAGGTGACCTATCCAGTCTCAGGTTCTTGGCTGCTTTAACAGTGTTGGTTTAGCAGTGTTGGTCATTCCCATCAAATCTGTGCCATGTGCACACGGATGTCTTGCAGGCCGGTCACTGCTGTAACTTACAGGGCGAGGTTGATGACTGGGTTTCTTCTCCAGTAGCCTGTAGAGTGCTTTCCAATACCATGAGTGCTGGTCATGGAATGAAGCTTCTACTTAGGTGCCAGCTCTAGGTTTAAAGAGACATTAGTGTTGTCGTCATCACTAGGGCCTTACCATCAGGATGCAGAGAGCAATCGATGATCTTAGCAATCGCCTGTGATCTTTTTATTTTATATGTTACTTGGTCTTTATCCTTTGTAACTTTTAATATCTTTTCTATGTTCTATAAATTAGTGTTTTGATTATTATGTGGTACTATCTAATTGGTGTTCTGTATGTTTCTTATATCTTGACAGACACCTCCTTCTTTTGAGTGGGAAATTTTTCTTTTATCATTTACTGAAAATATAATCCTATGTCTTGGACCTGTGTTTCTTCTCCTTCTCTATCCTTATTATTCATAGGTTTGGTATTTTCATAGTGTCTCAGTTTTCTGGATGTTTTTGCCTGAATTTTTTTATTTTAGGTTTACCATTTTCTTTGACTTTGCTATCCATTCCTTCTGCTTTGTCAGCACCTGAAATTCTCTTTTCCTTGTCTTGTACTCTGTTGGCAAGAATTACCTCTCAGGTTTTTGTTTGACATCGTAAGTTTTTCATTTCCAGTTTTACTTTAGTTTTGGTTTTCTTTAGTGATTCTGTATCTACTTTCAGGCCCTAAAATGTTTTCATTATTTCATTCCACTGTTTGTTCATGTTTTCATAGTCTTTATTGAGGGACTTATTCATATCCTCATTAAGGTCTTTGAACATACTCATAATATTTTGAAGTCCTTATCTTGTGCTTCAGCTAAATTGCAGAGACTGGGGTCTTATGATGGGGTGACTGGCTTCTGTAGGAGGCATGTTGTCTTGACTGTTTGCATTTGTGTTTTTGTACTGCAATCTCAGCATCTAGAATTACAACATTTTACGTGTTTCTTGGTGTAGACATCAGATCGTGCCTTTGTTGGGTGGGGACTTTTGTTCTTTTTAAAGCGGGTGTGAGTGGAGGGATGAACGCGAGACGAACACGGGAGAGGGGTGGAAGGAAGAAGCAGACATGTGATCCCACGTGGGTCTTTTAATGGGAAAAGGGCTACAGGTAAGGTCCAGGTGTGCGACACGAGAGGAAGGGCGGGGGGACAGAGAGGGAGGGGATTGTGGAAGCTTGCTTTTAACGGGGAATGCAAGGGTTCCTGGGAGAAATGTCCTTGCGCATGCACGCGCTTGTGTCCGTAATCCAGGAGGGTTCTGGGAGCTGTAGTCTCCGAGAGGAACAACATTTCACCCTTTTGGTTTTATTAAAAAAAAATTGGGGGGTGGGTCTTAAAGGGTAGGGAATGGGGGCGTAGCCCGGTCTCTCATGGCTGCTTCCTGCTGGCTTTGGGCGTCAAGGGGTCCAAGGAGTGTCCGATTATTGATGGCGTCCCGTTGGTCACATCCTGTCCGCTGGCGTTCTGAGATGGCTGATTGTCCGATGATCTTGGCGATGTTCTGCTGGTTATGTCCTGTCCGCTGGCGTTCTGAGATGGCTGATTGAAGAAATCACATGTCTGGCTTTTCCTGAGTAGCTGGGTCATCGTTGAGATGCTGGAAGGCAAAAGTCGCATTAGTAGAGAAAGAAATTAAGGGGAGAGAGGGGGTTTGGAAGATTAGAAGGGAAATTTGGGGTGGGGGGGTTTAGGAGTCTGGGGGGAGTCTTGAAGGGTAGGGAGTGATAAAAATTAAATGATACTTATTCCGTTTCAATCCGCTTGTGTCTGATCCGCTTAGGAGGGGCGGGCTGGCGTCCTGGAGCTTAAAGAAAGTGTCTTAACAGAAATAGATTTTAACCATACATTTCTTAACATCCCAGGGGCCACCGCTGCAGTCAGTGACTGTCCTGTTATGTCAAGGAACTCTGTTAAGAATCTGCTCATCGCCTGAGCCCTTGACTTCGTATTTGATGATCTGAAGAGAATAAGAAGTTCAGCAGCTGCCAAAGCACGTATGCAGGGTGCCCAGCCCCAAGTGGTAAGGTCCATCTTCTTTGACAGGTAAGCTACAGGTGTGAAGGAGGGTCCCAGTTGATGACCTAGGACTCCCAGAGCATAGCCCTCCTTTTCTGCTACGTAAAGAGAAAAGGGGCGGGTTAAATCCGGAAGATGGAGGGCAGGGGCTTGGGTCAGGGCCTGTTGAAGTCTCCGGAAAGGTTTGGTGATGGGGTGGAGAAGGGGCTCATGCAGAGAGCCAAGAGCTGCTTCATATAGGGGGCAGGCAAGGAGGGAGAAGGAGGGTATCCAGGAACGCAGGAAACCAGCCACTCCCAGAAATGACAAAACCTCTTCTTTGGTGGAAGGAACTGCAAGAGATTGAATTAGTCTTTTTCTGTCCAGAGTAATAGCCTTTTGTGTTGGGGTTATGGTCAATCCCAAATACGTTACCTGAGTGGTGGACAATTGGGCCTTAGAGGGTGAGACTCTGTAGCCCTTTTTGGATAAGAAATTTAATAAGGTAGCAGTGTCAGTCCTGCTGGTCTCCAACGATGGGCTGCACAGCAGGATGTCATCGACATAGAGAATTAGTTTTGATTCGAGGAGGGACAGTGAGAGCAGATCAGAGGCCAGGGCCTGGCCAAAAAGATGTGGGCTGTCTCGGAATCCCTGAGGGAGAACAGTCCAGGTTAGTTGTGTAGAGAAATTAGTGTCAGGATCTGTCCAGGTGAAAGCAAAGATGTTTTGAGATTGAGGGCTGAGAGGAATAGAGAAAAAGGCATCTTTGAGGTCCAAGACTGAAAAGTGGGAGGTCCCTGAAGGAATGTTAGACAAAAGGGTGAAAGGATTGGATACGACTGGATGTAAGGGCACCACAGCAGAGTTGATGAGCCGAAGATCCTGAACCAAACGATAAGCTCCGTTAGATTTTTTGACAGCCAGTATAGGGGTGTTAAAGGGGGAAGAGGTGGGATGAAGCAGCTTCTTCCTCAAAAGGTCAGAAATTATAGGTTTTAGTCCTCTGAGGCTCTGGGAAGAGAGGGGGTACTGAGCTTGGGTGATGTACTCGGTGGGGTTTTTTAATTGAATAACAACAGGGGAGTGGTGCTTAGCAACGGCAGGATTCTGGGTGTCCCACATGAGAGGGTCCACCTGGGAAGTTGGAAGAGGAAAGGGCATGTTAGTATCAGAAGATCGCAGGGCCAGGAGAAGAAGCAGCTGCGTCACCGACGAATCTGGAACAAAGCGAGTGGGGGGTGCAAAAGAAATGAAGGCTCCCAACTTGGTCAGAAAATCCCTTCCCAAGAGTGGAACTGGGCAGGTTGGTAACACCAGGAATGAATGAGTGAGAAAAATACCTTTAAATACGCAATTGAGAGGTGGAGTTTGATGAGGTAGATAAGGCTGTCCCCCTACCCCGACAATAGGTGAATTTGAGGGAGAGGTTAGCCCCCAGAATTCTCTTAGAACTGAATATGTTGCTCCGGTGTCCAAGAGAAAAGAGAGGAGGCGCCCCGATATAGTAATGAGTACCTGTGGCTCCTGGTTGCTGATGGGCATGGCTGTCGGGTTGTCGATGGAGCCCGGGGACCATCAATCTTCTAGAGCCAGACCCAATAAATCGGCCTGGGGAACCTCTGGGTCTGTTGCCCCCGCATCACCGAACACACAAGGGCAGTCCATGGACCAGTGACCCTCCCTGTGACATCTCGGGCAGGGCCCCCTTGGGTTGCGATGAGGATTGGGGCACACCTTTGCCCAGTGACCTGCCTTACCGCATTTGAAACATGGGCCCAGCGGTTCACGCGCCCCGGGGGGTGGGGGGGCAGTGCGAACAGGACGGGTGGTGGAGTCCGTAACCTCGGCTGGCCGGGCAGGTGCAATAATCACGTGGCAGTGGTTTCAGGCCTTGTCGTTCCTTGCATGGTAAATCTTGAAAGCCGCTTCCAGAAGCTGTGCCTGTGGGGTTAGGGGGCCCTTCTCCAAGCGTCTAAGCTTTGCCCTGATGTCTGAGTAGGACTGGTTGATGAAATGGGCCATCAGGAGCTGTCTGCCCTCGGTGGATTCTGGATCCATGTTTGTGAACTGCAACATAGCTTTGGTTAGTCGGTCAAGAAATGCAGAAGGTAATGCCACCAGAAGATCCTTTATTGTATAGGATTGTTTTGGCTATCCTGGGTTTTTTGTTTTTCCATATAAAGTTGATTATTGTCCTTTCAAGATCTGTGAAGAATTTTGCTGGGATCTTGATGGGGATTGCATTGAATCTATAAATTGCCTTTGGTAGAATTGCCATTTTTACTATGTTGATCCTCCCAATCCAAGAGCAAGGGACGTCCTTCCATTTTCTGGTATTCTCTTCAATTTCTTTCTTCAATGCCTTAAAGTTCTTGTCAAATAGGTCTTTTACTTCCTTGGTTAGAGTTACCCCAAGATATTTTATGCTGTTAGTGGCTATCGTGAAAGGTGAAGTTTCTCTGATTTCCCTCTCTGCTTCCATATCCTTTGTGTATAAGAGGGCGACTGATTTTTTGGAGTTGATCTTGTATCCTGCCACATTACTAAAGGTGTTTATCAGCTGTAGGAGTTCTTTGGTGGAGTTTTGGGGGTCGCTTATGTACACTATCATATCATCTGCAAATAACGAAAGTTTAACTTCTTCTTTTCCAATTCGAATCCCCTTGATCCCCTTATGTTGTCTTATTGCTATTGCTAGAACTTCAAGCACTATATTGAAGAGATATGGCGAGAGTGGACAGCCTTGTCGTGTTCCTGAGTTTAGTGGGATGGCTTTGAGTTTCTCTCCGTTTAATTTGATGTTAGCTGTCGGCTTGCTGTATATAGCTTTTATTATATTTAGGTATGACCCTTGTATCCCTAATCTCTCCAAGACTTTTATCATAAAGGGATGTTGAATTTTGTCAAATGCTTTTTCAGCATCTAATGAAATGATCATATGGTTTTTTTCTTTCAGTTTATTTATATGATGAATTACATTGATAGATTTTCGTATGTTGAACCAGCCCTGCATCTCTGGGATAAAGCCTACTTGACCATAATCTCTATTACAGAGCTACAGTAATGAAAACAGTGTGGTACTGGCATAAAAATAGAGAAGTCGATCAATGGAATCGAATAGAAGACCCAAATTTTAACCCACAAACCTATGATCACCTCATTTTCGATAAAGGAGCTAAAAGTATACAATGGAGGAAAGAACGCATCTTCAACAAATGGTGCTGGCACAACTGGATATCAACCTGTAGAAGAATGAAAATAGACCCATATCTATCACCTTGCACAAAACTCAAGTCCAAATGGATCAAGGACCTCAATATTAGTCCGAGCACACTGAACCTGATAGAAGAGAAAGTGGGAAGCACCCTACAACAAATGGGCACAGGAGATCGCTTTCTAAGCATAACCCCAGCAGCACAGACATTAAGGGGAACATTGAATAAATGGGACCTACTAAAACTGAGAAGCTTCTGTAAAGCAAAGGACACTGTCACTAAGACAAAAAGGCAACTCACTGACTGGGAGAAGATCTTCACCAACCCCGCAACAGACAAAGGTCTGATCTCCAAAATTTATAGAGAACTCAAGAAACTAGACTTCAAAATGCTAATTAACCCAATTAAAAAATGGGGCACTGAACTGAACAGAGAATTCTCAACAGAAGAAGTTCAAATGGCCAAAAGACACTTAAGGTCATGCTCAACCTCCTTAGCGATTAGGGAGATGCAAATCAAATCAACTTTGAGATATCATCTTACACCTGTCAGAATGGCTAAAATCAAAAACACCAATGATAGCCTTTGCTGGAGAGGCTGTGGTGGAAGGGGTACCCTCATCCATTGCTGGTGGGAATGCAATCTCGTGCAACCACTTTGGAAATCAGTGTTTCGGTTTCTCAGGAAATTCGGGATCAACCTACCCCTGGACCCAGCAATACCACTCTTGGGAATATACCCAAGAGATGCCCTATCACATGACAAAAGCATCTGTTCAACTATGTTCATAGCAGTATTATTTGTAATAGCCAGAACCTGGAAACAACCTAGATGCCCTTCAATGGAAGAATGGATGAAGAAAGTGTGGAATATATACACATTAGAGTACTACGCTGCGGTAAAAAACAATGACCTCTCGAATTTTGCATGCAAATGGATGGAAATAGAAAACACTATCCTGAGTGAGGTATCCCAGACCCAAAGAGAGGAACATGGGATGTACTCACTCATAATTGGTTTCTAGCCATAAATAACGGTCACGGAGTATATAGTTATGAACCTAAAGAAGCTAAATAAGAAGGTGAACCCAAAGAAAAACATATAATTATCCTCTTGGATACGGGAAGTAGACAAAATTGAGGGGAGAAAATTTGGGACCTTGGGGGTGGGGTGGGATGGGAGTATTGGGAGATGGGGAGAGAAAAGTGAGAAGGAGAGGATGAGGGAAACTTGGCGAAACAGGATGATTGGGATAAAGGAAGGTTGGATAGGGGAGCACGGAAGCTCAGTTCTTAGTTAAGGGAGCCACCTTAGGGTTGGCAAGAGACTTGAACCTAGAGTGGCTCCCAGGAGCCCAAGGCGAGGTCCCCAGTTAGTTCCTTGGGCAGCTGAGGATAGGGAACCTGAAATGACCCTATCCTACAGCAATGCTGATGAATATCTTGCATATCACCATAGAACCTTCATCTGGTGATGGATGGAGATAGTCACAGAGACCCACACTGGAGCACCGGACTGAGCTCCCAAGTTCCCAATGAGGAGCGGAAGGAGGGAGAACATGAGCAAGGAAGTCAGGACCACGAGGGGTGCACCCAACCACTGAGACAGTGTGACTGATCTATTGGGAGCTCACCAAGGCCAGCTGGACTGTGACGGAAAAAGCATGGGATAAAACCAGACTCTCTGAACATGGCGAACAATGGGGGCTGATGAGAAGCCAAGGACAATGGCCCAGGGTTTTGATCCTACTTCAAGTTCGGGCTTTGTGGGAGCCTAGCCACCTTGGATGTTCACCTTCCTAGACATGGACAGAGGAGGGAGGGCCTTGGACTTTCCACAGGACAGGGAACCCTGACTGCTCTTTGGACTGGAGAGGGAGGGGTAGAGGAGCGGGGGGGAGGGGGAGAAGGGTGGGACGAGGGGGAGGGAAATGGGAGGCCGGGAGGAGGTGGAAACTTTTTTTCTTTTCTTTTTCTCAATAAAAAAAAAATTTGAAAAAAAAAAGAAATGCAGAAGGATTTTCCTTAGTATCCTGAAAGATCTCTGCCATCTTTGAATAGTTTACCAGTTTAAGGGCAGCCTTGCGAAGCCCCACCATGAGACAGGTTAAAAACTGATCTCTGGCTAGAATCCCGCCAGGAGAATTATAATCCCAATGAGGTTCCTGGTCTGGCACCGCCTCAGCCCCCGGAGGGTGGGAGGCCAGGGTTTGGTGTACTTCATCAGCGTACTGTCTTGCCTGTTCCCAGACCCGCCTGCCCTCCTCGGGGAGCAGGTTATTAAATAAAATTATATATATATCGTGAAACGTTAGATCATAGGATTGAGTTAAATATTGGAATTCTTTTATGAAAGTGGTGGGGTCAGCAGTGTATGACCCGAGTAACTTTCTGACGTGGGAGAGCTCTGTTAGGGAGAAAGGAACATGGACTTTCATAAGACCTTCTGCCCTGGCAACCTCCCGCAATGGTAACACGGTGGCTGGCTTAGCTTGATCAGAGCCTGTCTCAGTCGTGGCGCGCGAACGCGTGAGGGGCGGGGTAAAGGCCGGCGCGAGCTGGCAGGCAGGGTTAGGGCCTGAGGGGGTTTTGGAGGACTGAGGAGGCGGGGTAGGGCGGGGCGGAGAAACAGAGGAGTCCGAATGTACTTCCGGCTGCCTGTGGCGGAAGGAAACTGTTAGTTGTTTACATTGTTTTCTGCTGCGGGAAAAATGAGGTGAAACCGAATCGGAGGAGCTGGAACCGGAGCTTCTTGGAGAGAGAGACCTGGAAGAATGTTTGCGTGGGGGGGAGCGGGAGAGAGATCTGAGAGAGCCCTTTTTGTGTCTAGAACCTGTTGAGGGAAGAGAACCGGGTGAGGTGTTGCCCGATTGGGCAGGGCGGGAAGGGGCGATCCCCCGAGGCCGGAGGGGCGGAGGCTCGTCCGCCGGGTCCATGGCAGGAGCCGAAGGTTCGAGGGCCGAGGGTTCACGCCCCTGCGGGGAAGACATCGCTAGAAACATGTGGGCAGGTGGGCAGTGAGAAGAGGCAGACGGGTCCGTCTTTAGGGCCATGTAGAAGAATGCCATAATATACATCATTTCCTTCCATTTCGCCGAGCGATGGCAAAAATTAGCCAATTCTCGCAAGATATCGGGGTCAAATGAGCCCTGAGAAGGCCAGCAGAGATCACCCTGTAATTTATAATGGGGCCAAGTCTTGGAGCAGAGACGCGCCAGCTTGGATAATTTAATGGAGGGAATCAAAGCATGAGGCTTTAGAGATTCCAGAAGCTGACCGAGTGGGGAATTAGGGGGGACTGTCTTAGAATGCCTAGCACCCATAGCTAAACAGTGAAACCGTCCGCCGGAAAGCACACGGAGGTGCCACGTAATCAGCAGTTCCGGTCACAGGTATCCCCGTAGAACCAGAAGGCCGTTTTATGGGCGGGATTGACCCGAACCCAGCAACCGTCGGGTCTAGGGAAAGGCCCGGCTGGGAGGGGACGATTAAGCCCTTTTGTGGCTGCTCCAAGCAGCCGAAGGTGCCTGCTGTAAGGCGAGCCTGCACGTGGAAAGGACAGGAGAAAAGTCGGAAAGAAGACAGAAGAGACAGCTGGGGGTACCAAACCCCCAGAGGTGAGCGGAGTCAAAATTTAACCGAGAGCTAGGTCCGGGAGGAGGAAGAGGGGGTGTGCAACCCAACCCAGGACGCAGCGGAGAAAGCCGGCCGGACTTTCTCTAGGCATGATGGGAAAGGGGAGCCGGCAGAGAAAACTCATGAATTAGTAGGTGTCAGTCGGAGATTGCTGTGGTAAGCAGACGGAGGCGGATGAAGGTCTCGATCCGACTTCGTGTCCAGGGAGAGGGCCGAGCCCCAGGAGGCACCAAAACCCGGAGCCCAGGCCTCAGGTGGAAGGCCTGGAACGAAGAAGTCCCCAAGTCAGTTCAGCACCAATTTTGTTCTTTTTAACGCGGGTGTGAGTGGAGGGACGAACGCGAGACGAACACGGGAGAGGGGTGGAAGGAAGACGCAGACACGTGATCCCACGTGGGTCTTTTAATGGGAAAAGGGCTACAGGTAAGGTCCAGGTGTGTGACACGAGAGGAAGGGCGGGGGGACAGAGAGGGAGGGGATTGTGGAAGCTTGCTTTTAACGGGGAACGCAAGGGTTCCTGGGAGAAATGTCCTTGTGCATGCGCACGCTTGTGTCCGTAATCCAGGAGGGTTCTGGGAGCTGTAGTCTCCGAGAGGAACAACAGGGACTCTGTTCCTTGTTTCTGTTGTCTACTCTGGATCCAGCGTTAGTGTGGTGGCTACAGGGTTCCTGGTAGAGAATGCTCCAAGGTCCAGGGGTCAGTGGGTGTCACAGAGGGATGGAGACAGGCTAGAAGCAAAGGCTGAAAGGGCAGCAGGAAAGACTTAGGTCTGCACCTACAGACAGAGTTGCCAGGGAATCAAAAGGTGTCCATTTTGAAGGCAAAGAAGCCACGTGAAAAGCAAATTCGAAGGTTTCAGCACATTTTGTAAACATCCACTATTAGGAAAAACTAAAACTTTACAACTTTTCATTTTTTAGAAATGTATGTTCCGGGTGTATACTCCAATAGGTTATTTTTTTAGAGTAAATACTTTCACAATTAAACCTCTTTTCACAGCCTCGAAGTCCTGCTTGCTATGTGGAATCTCGCAGCCTGTTATCACCTCTGAGACATGGCAGTCACGCTTCTCAGAGACCCATCCATTTGTGGTGACCTGTGAATTTGTAATGAGCATGTTTATATAAAAATCTTTCTCCAGCCTGAAGAGCAGTCAGGGTTCCCTGCCCTGTGGAAAGTCCAAAATCCTCCCCCCTCCATCCTGGTCTAGGAAGGTGAACATCCAAGCTGGCTAGGCTCCCACAAGGCCAGAACATGAAGTAGGAACAAAATCCCACGCCATTGTCCTTGGCTTCTCATCAGCCCTCATTGTCCGCCATGTTCAGAGAGTCTGGTTTTATCCCATGCTTTTTTCAGTCACAGTCCAGCTGGCCTTGGTGAGCTCCCACTAGATCAGCCCCACTGTCTCCGTGGGTGGGTGCACTCAGAGGAGTGGGGGGAGGGGAAAAGGAGTGGGGGGAGAGGGGAGGAGTGGGAGGAGGGGGAGGGAAATGGGAGGCTGGGAGGAGGCGAAAAAAAATTTCTTTTTCAATAAAAAAAAGAACACACAGTATTGACAACTGCTGATTTATAGTCAGTGAATATAGTTCATTGTGAATTAAAATCTAACAGTTTTTGGATGTGAGCCTAGCCTTTGCTGGCTGAGCTATTTCTCCAGCCCAAAATCTAACAATTTTTAATTACATGACATCCATGGCCTTCTAGTGAGTAAAGAAAAAGATACAATGTAAACAAAAGAAATGCATTGATTGGGGGAAGAAATACATAAAAATTGATGGGAACTAAGACATCTTTAAAATTATAGAAATAAGTAAAACTGTATTAACAATAATCTCATATTTGTATGTGATATACATGCATAATATGTGTGTTTCTGTTACCCCTAAAAAATAATAACTATCAAACTGAATAAAAAAAATCTTTCACTGGTTGATGAAGCATGACATGTCCTTTTATTATCTTCTTTCTTCACTGTTATATATATTGAGAGTAATATGATAATAAGATGGTGATAGATGAGGGAAAAATACAATTAAATCAAAATGGTATCATCTTCTAACCCTGGAAATGGACAGAGTAAGCGCATTCAGTCTCAGTTTTATCGTCATGAGAAAACTTGCTTAGTTACATAGATCTACAGGTAGTTGGTTCTTACAGGCCCGGGGCATAGTGGGAGATTTTGTGTCCTGGCAAAGGTCCCCCACTGTTGTCACATTGGTCTGCAGAGATGGTGTGGGGGATGTGGAGAGCAGACTGTATGCAAGGCTGGGGGTCCCCACTCAAGAGGGTCCCAAGGCCAGGCTTAGTGGTGCACGACTTTAATACCCGCACTCAGGAAACAGAGTTAGGAGGATCTCCATGAGTTTGAGGCCAATCTGATCTACACAGGGAGTTCCAGGACAGCCATGGTTACATAGAGATCCCGTCTCACAAAAGGGGACTTTCCTGGAGGGACCTTTCTAAATGAGCTTCCCAGGCAGGGAAGGACACTGAACTGAAGTTCCCCAAGATGGCACCTAGATTGGTGGCCTGATATGAAGTTAGGAGGTGAAGAGTCAAGCCAAGCCACCGTGACTCAGCTTGGCAGACCATTGCGGAGCTGTAAGGTCAGTGGAGTTGTAGCTCTGAAGGCCAAGCTGCCCTTTGGCAGCAGGTAAGTGTCCATGGGGTCTGAGGATAAGTGGATGTTCAGCAAAGACCAAAGGCCCCAGCTGGAGGGCCATAGGGGCAGTGCTGTGATCTCCGAGCTGTAGGGCTGTAGGGCACTGCTGTGACCATCAGTCTTTCTGTGCCTTCATTTAGGAGAACATGTGCCCTGTGGACTCATCAAGGGTTCTAATGACTGGAACAAAAGCATTAGATATGCCATATCTGCAGGCTCTGCACTTAACAGGGAAACTGAAGATACCTTGTTTATAAGCTAATGACGTAGACCAGGCCAGAGATGGGCAAATGTGAGGAAAAGAAGGATCAGGGCATTCCGCATATGGCTACAGTCACTGCTGCCAAGAGTGCGTATTCTTTTTCTGTGGTTGAAGAGAAGGTTTCTATTGTAGATGTGAGGGAGGGAACATTCAGAGGCATCCGGAAGAGTCTACAGCAGGGAAAGAAAATAGCAGACTGAACATGGCTGGCAGACTGAACACGGCCCTGAGAGGAGAGAGTGGGGGAGAGTGAGAGAGAAAGAGAAGAGAGAGGGGCAAGAAAGGAGACCAAAAGAGACCCAAAAGAACCAAGAAAGCCAAGAAAGCCAAGAACAAGAGGATGTATTTGTGAAAATATAAGACAAAAATGAAACTGATCATAGCACTCCCTGTTCAAACCCCAGTGCTCCCCATTGACTTTGGAACACAGGCCAAACTATGCGGTATTCTTAAAGACCCTTCACCCGTGGCTGCATCTCACCCAACTCCCCTCACCTTCCATGGCACTGGTCTCCTTTCTCACCTCCAGGGGAAATGTCATTTTCTCTGATTACAGTCCTCTTCAGCACTTAAATCCAAAATGTGCCTCACTCAACACTTAGCAGGGCACCCGCCTTCTCTTCCACAGAACGGCTCAGGCCCATTGAAAAGGAGTGACCCAGGAACTTTCCCTTCACAAAATGCATTCCAAATGACAATGGCCAGCTTACTTTAGAGTAGGCATGTGTCCCCCACACCCGGCCACCACGGCACATCCAGCTGCTACCGTACTCAGCAGCCCCACAGCACTCCGTATATGTCAATGTCCAATCAATATGTGATGTGTGACAGAACGCAAATGATGTTACAAACCTTCAGCAAGGCTCGCCAACAAGAGAATGTTCCTATGCGTTCAAAGTTTGGTCCTCACGTGGTGATGACTTTGAGCTGGTTTCATCACAGTGGTGCTAATCTCATCAACGGATTAACCCACTTTGAGTTCATAGCTGAGTGGATTATTGGAAGGGCGTGATCACTAAGAACATGCTGTTAAAAGGTCAATCTTGTGTCCAGAGATCATGATGTATGCAGCCTTATCCACCACACCCACCTACCACCATCATAATATGCTTTGCTTCGGGTCCAGGTCAATGTAGCCTAAAACAAGTTCGAGATGTTGTCGGTAAGCTTGTTTATTCTGGGTATTTTGTCACAGTAATGAAGCTGACAATTTCATGGCCAGTTAATGTCCTAGCATATGGTTTCTCACCAAGTTTCACAAAAGTCCACTTGCAGCCACAATGGTTTGAAGAAAATATCTGAGCGCTGAATGACCAGGCAAGCTAAAGAAAACAAAACTAACACGGTCTCATGCAGGTGAGGCAAGGCGGTGTCTGTGAAGAAGGTAACACAGGGCAGACTGAAACATAAGATTATTGCCAGATCCTCTAAGACAAAACCAGCAGGGAGCTGACAGAGCTGACGGACCCCGCCCACCCCGTCACTGCCGCTTCTGAGTTCCGCATGGAATCCATCTAGGTCAGAAGGGCCAAGAGTTGATCGTTCTAAAAAATTGTTCATGGGCACAGTTTTATACCAAAAGATCTCCAAAAGGCCCAAGAAGGAAAACAAAAACCTGAGATGGTTTAGGGAGACAGGAAATGTCAATGTGACACAAGCTAAAGTCACCTGAAAGGAGGGAACCTCAACTGAGAAAATGCCTCCATGAAGTCGGGTTGTAGGCAGGCCTATAAGACATTTTCTTAATTAGTAATAGATGGGAGGGAAGCCCATTGTAGGCAGTGCCATCCCTGGGCTGAGAGTCCTGGGTTCTGTAAGAAAGGAGGCTGAGCAAGTCATGAGGAGCAAGCCAGTAAGCAGCTCTCCTCCATGGCCTCTGCATCAGCTCTGGCCTCCAGGTTCCTGTCCTGACTTTCTTTAGTGATGAGCAGTAATATGAAAGTATAAGCCAAATAAGCCCTTTCTCCCCAAACCATTGCTTTGATCATGACATTTCGTTGCAGCAATGAAAACCCTATCTAAGACATGAAATAAGAGAAAATCAACAACAACAGCAAAATCCAATCTTGGGCTACAGACAAGGACTCCTGATGATTGCTCCTGAAATTCATTTCTATAAAAAGATGATTTGGATTTCCCCCTTTCCAGCACCAAGGTCAAGCATAGGTCCACATGCAGTGACAAAGGGGGGAATAGCCCCACTCATAATAGCTGAGAGGTATTGACCTATTACTGCATGCTGCTGGATATGTGCTTCAGGGCCTTGTAGAATTTATAAGAGCTATCACATGTGAAGAACAGTCACTAGAAGGAAGCTCTTTAAAACCAAGAAGACAAATACAAGCCTTGTGGTCGCCTGAGGAACTCATTTTATCCAAGCATACAAGGTTGGTATGGACAGTGAACAAATGTCCATGGCAAGAGGGATGGACAGTGGCCACTGTCCTCTAAAAACACTGTAGTCAGCCATGGATCTCTGTCAATCGTCAATCATGTGTACTGTCTCATGATCAAGCAGGCAAAGAAGCCACTGAATGGTTGTTCTTTTATGAAGCAGAAAAGGGACTGTCCCTCTCCTCTATAGATGTGCTTCCCCCAAGCCTCTTTATATCAAGTATTTTAACTTAATCTTTGTTTTTATTTGAGATAAGATTTCACTATGTAGTCTTGGCTAGCCTGTTACTCAGCTATGTAGACCAGGCTGACCTCAAACACATAAAGACCCGCCTATTTCTTCTTCTTGAGTTCTGGGATGAAGGGTGTGTGCCACCACTTTCTGGCTGTATGTGGCATTTTAATGAAAGCTTACTTAGCATTGCAATAATACCCATGAGGTCTCAAAATGACTCATTTTTAAAAATCACTTTTACTGAATCAGTATCATTTACATATAGTAAAATTTGCCTTTTTAAGGTCTGCACTTCTGTGGATTCTGACTAATATATGGAGTCCTAGCACCACCAAGACAAGACAGGACATTCCACCACAGCAGAGTGCTCCCTCCCGCTCCTCGGTAGTCAGTTGCCTCCTCTACTGCCACACCTGGCAGTAGTGACCTGTTCTCTATTTCTGTGGCTGGGCTTTGTTTGCCCTGCTATCCAGATGGAGTGTGGCCACGTGGGTCTGACTCCTTTCACTTAATGCAATGTGTGTTTTTTGCATGTTATCTCTATTTGTTCCAGTTTTATTACCTAGTAGTGCTGTTTGGGTCTGTTTGCTCCCCGTACTCTGGCCTAACAGTGTGATTTGTTTAGCTGTTCATGAGTTGGGCTGCATTAGGGTTAAGTTTAAGGTATTTATGAGTACAACTATTTTCAACATTCCTGTAGGCTTCTGTGCAGGTGCAGGTGTGCCCAGGAGTAGGAGCAATGGATTGTTTGTTCTGCTTTATGGTTCTCCAAGCTGCCAGAACAACATGCCACAGTCTGAGCACATATTTTTGTTTGCTCGTTTCATATAACTGGAGTATAAAAGATTATTTAATGAAAGTTAAAATTTCTATTAACTACTTCTGAAATATAAATTTCTGTTTTCAGACTTTGCTCAGTGGTTTACAAGCAATAAAAATAGATTTTTTTTTATAGTTCTGGAGTCTGGGAAGTTGTCCTAATTGGGGTTTTATTGCTGTAAAGAGACACCAAAACTACAACAACTCTTATAAAGAAAAACATTTAAGTGGGGCTGGCTTATAGTTCAGAGTTTAAGTCCATTATTGTCTTGGCAGAAAATATGGCAGTATGCAGGCAAACATGGTGCTGGAGAAGGAGCTGAGAGTTTCACATCTAGATCAGCACGCAGCAGGAAAAGAGAATAACACTGGACCTGCCTTGGGCTTCTGAAAGCCCATCCCCAGGTGATTTGAAAGAAAATGGCCTCCAAAGGAAGTGGCACTATTAGGACCTGTGACCTTGTTGGAGTAGGTGTGGCCTTGTTGGAGGAAGTGTGTCACTGTGAGGGTTGGCTTTGTATTCCCCTATGTTCAGTCTTCTCTCAGTACCACAGTCTATTTCCTGTTGCTTTCTGGTAAAGATGAGCCAGCACCATGTCTCCTTGCACTCCTCCATGTCCCACCATAATGATAATGGACTGAACCTCTGAAACTGTAAGCTAGCCACCACAATGAAATGTTTTCATTTATAAGAGTTTTCATTGTCATGGTGTCTCTTCACAGCAATAGAAACCCTAACTAAGATACCCAGTGACACATTTCCTCCAACAAGGCCACACCTACTCCAACAAGGTCACAGGTCCTAATAGTGCCACTTCCTTTGGAGGCCATTTTCTTTCTAATGAGATCACATCTTCCAAAAGAGCCACTCCCTATTAGCCTATGGGGGTCATTTTAATTCAGACAACCACAGAAGTCCAAGATAGGGTGCACAGGATTGGGTAGGTTGGTTGGTTGCTTGGATTGGGTAAGTTGGATGGGTTGGTTTGGTTGGGTAGTTTTGGTGATTATGTGGGTTAGTTGGGTTGGGTGTGTAAATTAGGAGAGTTATCAGCTCTCTGGGTTAGATACCTTTCACCACCTTGAAACCTCTTTCTTTGGCTGCCAGGCTTGCCCATATTGATTGTAGAGGTCAAAAAACAACCTGGAGGATTCACTTTTCTCCCTCTACAATGTGGTTTGGTGGGTTGGGTTGGGTTGGGTTGGGTTGGGTAGGTGGGTTGATAGGGTTGGTTGGTTGGGTGAGTTGGGTTGTTTGGGTGGGTTGATTGGGTTGGTTGGTTGAGTGGGTTGGGTGGCTTGGGTGGGTGGGTTGGTTGGTTGGGTGGGTTGATTGGGTTGGTTGGTTGGGTTGATTGGGTGGGTTGGGTTAGTTGTATGAGTTGATTGGGTTGGATTGGTTGGATGGGTTGATTGGGTGGGTTGGATTGGTTGGGTTCATTGGGTTGGGAATGCAGGGGTGCTTCTGTGGGTCAGAGACTGTATAGCTCTTTCTGTGTTCTCACACAATGAAAGGAACCAGGCTATTGCACCAGGCCTGCTTCATCACGGCACCGATCCCATTCATAATTCATTATCTCATAATCGGGTTATTTCCCCAAGGCCCCACTTTTGGATACCATCACCTACTTTGGGATGAAGTTTCAACTGGAAATTTAAGGGGATGCAAACATCCAGCAAGGTTTATAATAGCCAAGGAGGAGAGATATGATTGTTCCATATTCTTGCCAACAACTGGAAAATTTTATAACGACTGAAAACAGCCTTCACAGTTGCTAATGGGTGGAGTTGGTTTTGTTTTGTTTCCTAGAAGTGAGGAAGCATAGAAATGGACTTCAGAGCATACTAAAAAAATCAGTAAAGAGATAAAGTATTCTTTTGAGTAATTCGGGGAATTGTGCTCTTAAATGATATCTTTTTCCTTATTGTTAGTCTTCCAGACAATTTCCCTGTTACCCCACCAGTAGACAGAATAGCAACTGGTCTGAAGCATTTTTAAACATTTCAATGAGACTGGTTTTTTTTGTTAACAGGAAGTGTTCCACTTCCCTAATACTGCTTTGAAAAAGCTAAATGAAGATTCCCATGCCCTGGGGAAAAATAGAGCCATAATTAGAACAATGGCAAACTTGGGCTGGTCTCATTTCTCTTCTAGGAAATGGCTTGTTTTTGTTTTAAGTTATCTGTCTATATGATATATTATCTGCTTTTAAAATGACATATGTTTGATCCTACTGCACGTATTGGCTTTGTGGGAGCCTAGGCAGTTTGCATGCTCACCTTACTAGACCTGGATGGAGGTGGGTGGTCCTTGGACTTCCCACAGGACAGGGAACCCTGTTTGCTCTTTGTGCTGACGAGGGAGGGGAACTTGATTGGGGGAGGGGGAGGGAAAGGGGAGGCGGCGGTGGGGAAGAGACAGAAGTCTTTAATAAAAAATAAATAAATTTAAAAAAAAAATAAAATAAAATGACGTATGGACAATTCAGCACAATGAGTTTCCTCAAATTTCCCTCCAGCTCCCTCAGAGCCCAAACAAACCGACTTTGTGTTTCAGTACAGACGTAGTACAAAATAACTTCAAATAGTTAGCATTTGCCCAACATAGTTAGAGAATTATCTGGGTAACAAAAATAATTCTGTAAACCAACCTGAAGACTGAAGGTCACACCCTGAAGCTGGTCTCTTTGGAACATCATTCCATAGTTCTTCATTAGCTGGGAAATTAAAAATAAAAGGAAAACACATTCAGCAACAGTGTGATAATGAATGGTTCAGAGGAGGCCAGGTGTTCTGGGCAGGGCTCTTCCACCCTCCTTGATTTGCTGCCCAGTAGTGGCTCCCGAACCAAGTGAACAAGACACTGTAAAGTCAGCACCTTGGAGATGAAGCTTAGGGCTCTCTGCGAGGATCCGAGCTAACCGTCAAGCCAGAACTGTGGAGGGTCTGGATGACTAGGGTGACCCTTTGGGTTTAGTCTCCTTAGTGTGGCTTAAGTCTCTTGATGTGATTGGGGGCTGAAGGGTTATACAGCGAGGAAGGGCAATTCATTTGTCAGCTCAGTTAGGAGCCACTGAAGATCCCTACAAATTGAAGCTGCCCAAAAGGCTAAATTATTCACTATATCCACTGAGGTTCCAGAAAAATGACCATTTCCTCAGAGGCTGACCCCAAATAGAAAACACCATTGGCAGGGCAGGGGTGTGGAAATCAACAGGCAAAAGCACCTGTTATGCAAGCCTGACCCAAAAAACCCGTAAAAACCAGATACAGCCATGCATGCTGTACCCCAGCACCCCAACAGCAAGAAATGGATACAGAGACAGGGGAACCTCTCAGAGACTCAAGGGCCAGTTGCCTGGTGTATGCATCTTCACAAACAAGGTTGAAGGCAAGGCCTAGCACCTGAGTGTTGTAATAGGAGTGGTGGGCTACGTTCCTGGCACCCGGCCGCTGGCACGGCTAGCTTTATACCCGAAATAATTACACGGAAACTGTATTCTTTTAAACACTGCTTGGCCCATTAGTTCTATCCTCTTATTGGCTAATTCTCACATCTTTGATTAACCCATTTCTAATAATCTGTGTAGCACCACAAGCTGGTGGCTTACCAGGGAGGATCTTAACCTGCTTCTGTGTCCAGCGGGAGAATCATGGCGACTGCCTAACTCGGCTTCTTTCTCCCAGCATTCTGTTCTGTCTACTCCACCTACCTAATTTTCTGTCCTATCAGGCCAAGCAGTTTTCTTTATTAGTTAACCAATGAAAGCAACAGATAAGATACAAGACCTACCTCCATCACCTGAGATTGTTCTCTGACCTCCACACATGTGTATGGCATGCATGCCCCGATGCAAACACATTCACAAATCTTAAACACATACATGCACTAAGTAAATATATTAAAAAGAGGAATAACAAAGCAATGGGAGGGAGCTGATGTTTTGTTAAACAACTATTCTGTACTCATTTGAGATCTGGAATCTGTTTCATGAATAGTAAATATGATTTTATAGAGGGTGACAAAGAAGTCTTGTACCTCAGTTACTCGTGCTGGCCAGGTAAAGTGAGTCACAGCTCTAGTCCAGGTGTCAGACTCACAGTCCTGTCAGATCTGCTCAGCTCCAGCCCCTTTCTCTCCCCACAGCTCCACAGTTGCCTCCCCAGCAATCAGAAAGAACACTCCGAAAGGGAGCTCACTGGAGTTCCCAGGAAAATTCAAGATACCCGGGTGAATCTTCAGATAAACAGTCGCTACATTTCTTAGTATTTTCATGTTGCAAATATTACAGAATAAAACAGTTGTTCACTCGTCTGAGATCTAGACTGAACTGGCCACTTTACTTTGATTTACTAAGTCTGGCCCAAGCCCTCTTTGGTGCACTCTGGCCACATGGTGGAGATTTCCATATTGTAAGTCTGTTCTTCCTTGTGTGGTCATTAGTAATTAAATCTTGCCATGGTATTTCCTTGGGGGTGGCAATGAGGAAGGGTTACAAGGGAGGGGTCCACTTGAGCACCGGCAGGAAAGTATCAAGCACTTTCTTCTTTAGGGTCATTACCTATGGAACTGGAAACACTGGCTGGCCAGGTCTATTCCCACATTTCCACATAGTTGTACATATTTAGTTCAGAACTTTCCAGGGACCTGGAGAGATTGCTCAGTGAGCAAGTGCATGCTATGCAGGCATGATGACCTAAGCTCTGAGTCTCAATGCCCATGGAAAAGCTAGGCACTGCCGCAGGAGCCTGCAATCCCAGCACACCTGGTGGGGGCAGAGACTGGCAGATTTTAGGGGTCCTCCCGCCACAGTTGTGGCCAAAACAGCAAACTTCATGTTCAGTGAAGAGATTCTCTCTCAAAAACTAGAGTGGAAAGTGATTGAGGAAGACAGCCATGTTGGCCTTTGATCTCCACACGTGCACATATATGCATAAACACACATATGCACGAACACACATGCATATAAACACACATACACATAAACACACATGTGCATGAACACACATATGTATAAACACACATATGCATAAACACACATATGCATAAACACACATGTGCATGAGCACACATGCATAAATGAGAGAGAGAGAACAAAAAAAAAAAAAAAGAAATTACCAGCATATGCTTTGTGGTGTTATCACCCATGAACTATTTATTTTGTGGAATCAAGAAATTTGGAACCGGTCCCCAGGTTCCTTCTGAGACAGCTTAATACGTTTTTACTTGAGGGGGCTGGTGGCAGAGTTCACCAGTAGGACTCAGCTGACAGCAGTGCTGACTTTGGTGTGGAAGTTAGCAGAGCTCTTGGCTCTCTGGGCTAGACACCTTCTCCACCTTGAGACCTCTTTTCTTGGCTTCCAGGCTCTTCCATATTGATTGTGGTGGTCAAAGAAGAAGCTGGAGGAGTTGCTTTTCTCCCTCTACCCTGTAGTCACCAGGGTTGGCAGCAAATAAATGCCCTTCCCCGCTGAGTCAGCTCACTGTTCGGTGTTTTGAATTTGTCAGGGATTTGACCACAATCTCACCTGGCTAATAGCCAGCCTGATCCTTTCCCTTGGCCTTGTAATAAATGACCAGGCACAGAGTCCTAAAATAGCACAACTGTGTTGTTTTATAGTTCTAGCGGTTAGATCTCTACAGTGTATCTCCCAGGCTGAAGTCAAGAAGAGCCTGCTCTGCAAGTTTGAGGGACCAGCAGGGCCTGTTTCTTCTGCAGGTCTTTTTGATCTTCTAGAGGCTGTCTACCTCTCTGGTTTGGCACTTCTTCCACCTTCAAAGCTAAGCTCGTATCAATTCAGCCTCTGTTCTGCTGCCTTCTCTAATTCTCCTGCCCCTTCCTTCACTGCAGAGCTTAGCAGTTACGCCAAGGTGTGCCAGTGCTCCCCAGGGCAGTGAGGGCCACCGGGGCACCCAAGAGCCTTAGCTTAATCTTTTCCTTAGACTCCCTTTCCATCAGGCTCCTGGAGGAGTGACCATCCTGTAAGACCCACGGACCCTGGAAACCAGCGAGACGGCATAGTGGGTGAGGGCGCTTGCTAGCAAGCTGGATGAGTTGAGTTCACTTTACTCCTGGAGACCCACAAGGTGGAAGGAGAGAACTGACTCTCTCAAGTTGTCCTCTGACCCCGACAATGCATGTGGCATGCAAGCACTCACACAAAATAAACAAGAAAAATGAGCCAAAAAAAACTTTGTTGGCTTGAGAGGCATTATTGGGATTTTAAAGGTTGTGGGGCTAATGGGATGTCTTTGGGTCATTGAGGGCATCTCCTCAAAGGATACTATGGGACCCCAACTTTTCCCACTTTCTTTCACTTTGTGGTCATGAAGTCAGCAACCCACACTATCGTACATCTTTTGCCATTTCCACTTGGCCCACTCAGTAGAAGCCGGAAAATGGGGTACCTGATCTTGGGATGGAAGCTCCAAAATTATGAGCCAAAAGAACTCTCTTGTCACATAAATTAATTATGCCAAGTCCTTGGTTATAGTCACCCAATGCTAGCACAACTGTGGGCGTCAGGGTTCCGTTTGCTGCCAATCACAGCAAGCACATTTGCTAAGATGTCTTACTTAACTCCAAAACATCTGTGGAGAAAAGTGGACGTTCCCAGTCAGAGCCTGGCATGAAGCAATAAGTGCAAAGTTTTGCTTCTTTCTCTCATCAGGCTTCGGGTTTCCTGGGCTGTGTCCATATTGTCTCTTGTGAGGCTTTCCAGGACACAGTTCTTGCAGAAGGTTGCTGGACAGCTACACAGCCTCCTCGCACAGGGCCTGTAGGCCTGGGGAGGAGCGATCCAGAGCCTGAAGGACTGAGAATCCGTGATTGGTCCTTAGCAGCCAATGAGAAATGTACACAGTCGAGGCCAGGCCTCTGCTCTCTTTCCTCTCTGCATCCCCTTCCCAACAGGTTGGCTCCTGGGCCTCCTCGGGCCCACTTCAAAATCTCCCCTGCCTAGCTTGCTGCCTTCCCAAGACCCCCTTCCTGCTGGGACAAAGAAGGAAAGGAAGGTAAGGGAGACAGAGAGGGCAGAAAACTCCAGCGTCCTGGAGACATTATCAGCTGGATAAGAAACAATTAGAAGAATGAGTGCATGATCCTATGTCCCTGCCCTTTGCAATCTTCTACCCCATAAAAGACCCAAGACCTTGTTGGGAAGAATTTGCCTTGATGTCGAAGGTCAGCCAAGATTTGCACTTGCTGAGACTTCTTTCTTGCTCCAGTTAAAGCCATAATTTTGCTCCGATTCTGGACTTTTACTCTAATAAGAAATGTCCTTTCTGTTGGAATGTTTGACTGTATGAGATTCCCCAAATGTCAGGCTGGAAGGTAATTTCATAATTCATGTTCCAACCATCTCAGTATATTTTCTCAATTGCACTTTTCAATTGCTTCTGCTCAAATCTTTTCATTTCCACCCAGACATATTTCTGAATATTAATTGAAAGTCATAAAGCATGCCAGCAGCACCTTCCTGTGAAGATGATGTATTCTAACTATTAGTTACCAATGTGAGTGTGTGCTGGAATGTCAAACACGTGCCTGGAATATTCTGTGATTTTTCAGGGACAGTCTGGCTCCTGAAGCAAAACTTATTTCTTTTCTTTTCTTTTGAGAAGGGTTTCTATGTGTAGTCCTGGCTGTTTTGGAACTCGCTCTGTAGATCAGGCTGGCCTTCAACTCAGGGATCTGCCTGCCTCTGCCTCCTGTGTTCTGGGATTAAAGGCATATACCACCATGCCTGCCTGGGCAAACCTTAAAAAGACTTTTCTTAGAAAACGATCTCTCAGAAGTGTCATTGGTGTTTTCCTGTGAATTTCCTGGGCAAGAACTATGCCTCTGTTTGATAAATATACTTTTATATTATGTGCTAATCTCTCATCTTCTGGGGCAAATTTCCTTATGTTCCCCAGGAGGTCTGTACTTCCCAAGCTGCCTCAAATCTGCAGTAATCCTCCTGCCTCTGCTTCCTTAGACCTGCACTTCGCACACTGGCCTCAGATCTACAGTAATTCTCCTGCCTCTGCTTCCATAGGCCTGCACCTCACACACTGGCCTCAGAACTACAGCGACCCTCCTGCCTCTGCTTCCCGAATGCTAGGACTACAAGTGTCACCACCATGCTAGACAAATTGTGAGCCCCTGAAGGAAGCAGCCCCACATTACACTATAATCTCTACAGTCTGGACTGCCTCACAGGGAGACAGACTGAGCCAGCCAACTCTGGACCAACGTTCAATGGCAGCGTTCCTGCTCTGGACTGAAATCTTCAGTGGGTGATGCCTCCTTCATTCCCAGTTTACTTCACTGTCAGCAATAGAGGATAAAATCAATTCTGTGGCTGCAGGGACTCCAGCACATGGCAATTTCCTGTGATTCTTGCTGTTACCTTATTAATATCACAATGATATCATCACTAGTAACCAAGTTGCTCTCCACATCTGCCTGAAAACCAAACATCAGAAACTAGCCACATCAGCCCCTGTGCCCCAATAGACATCTCTCAAATGCCTAAGTGTTTGTGGATTTTTCTTCTCCCTTTGACAGCTTTCATTCACTGCTGCAACTGTAAAAAAGGAACACAGTATATGACATATGACATCCACAAGTTAGCAGAGCTGCTAGGTGAGACACAACGCCCGGCCCTCTACATCACATTGGTGTGTCAGTTTCTTTCTCATTGCTAGGGACAAATATCTGACAAAAGGCAACTGAAGAAAGAGGATCTTTTGAGCTCATGGTCTGAGGAGACACAGTCCATGGTGGATCTGTTTGAGCTCACTGTCTGAGGAGACACAGTCCATGGTGGATCTGTTTGAGCTCACGGTCTGAGGAGACACAGTCCATGGTGGATCTGTTTGAGCTCATGGTCTGAGGAGACACAGTCCATGGTGGATCTGTTTCAGCTCACGGTCTGAGGAGACACAGTCCATGGTGGATCTGTTTCAGCTCACGGTCTGAGGAGACACAGTCCATGGGAGTGGAGAAGGAGCAGCAAAGGAGTCTGAAGCCACTCGTCACCCTGTATCTGCAATCACGGAGCAGAGAGACGTGAATGCTGGGGCTCTGTTCCCTTTCTTGTTATTCAGTCTAGGCTCTCAGCCTAGGGGATGGTGCCACCCATATGCAGGGGTTTTTCCATTCTTAGTTAAGCCTCTCTGGACCATCCCCACAGGTACCCCCAAAGGTGTGCCTCATTAATGCCTTAATGTTTCTTAATCAAGTCAAGTTGTCTATTAAAATTAACCAACATGTGGTGCAGGAGAATTGTCTGTAATCTGTCAGTCATGTTTTAAATAAATGCTGATTGGCCAGGCAGGAAATATAGGCAGGAAAACCATACAGGAAGTAGAAATGATGTAATGAGAACAGGAGAATTCTGGGAAGGAGGAAATTGATTACTCCCACTCCTGCCCAGACCACCGAAGCAGCAGGATGTGATCTGCCCCACTGAAAAAAGGTACTGAACCACATGGTTAACATAGATCAGAAAAATGGGTTAATCAAGATGTGAGAGTTACCCAGTGAGAGGCTAGAGCTAATGGGCCAATCATCTTATAATTTATGGAGACCTATGCATGGTTTTCTTTGGGGCTAAACAGTTGTGGGGTACCAGGCAGGACAAAAACCCCAACAACAAGCAGGCCCTGATCATGATACAGGATGGCGCCCACGTGGATAACTGCATCCACAGAAAGCCTGAGAAAGCTTGGGAAAGAGTAGAGTAAAATATTTCAGTTTTCAGTTGCACTGTTTTAAAATGCCGGCTTTCTGGGCTGTCCTGCCAGGGAAAACTCTGACTCTTTCAACAGGTCCAGACTATGGAGCTATGGACACAATGCTGCAGCTTGCTTCCTGGAAAGGACCTTGAAACGCCATAGAGTTGTGGCAAAAAATGTCTCCATATTCCTTAGCAAATTAAAGACTCATGTGGTCACAAAAAGAGAGATATACGTTAAAGAGATATTCAAAGAGGAAGAAAACCTCTAAATGGTTTACAGTGTGTTAAAAAATATATACAGGCTAAAGATTAAAGTTCTCAGAGTAAAAAAAAAGAAAGAAAGAGAGTAGCACATTGTGGTGGTGCACACTGGTAGGATTTGCCTGGGAAGCAGAGACAGAGGGATCTCTGTAAGTTTAAGGATAGCCTGGTTTACAGAGGAAATTCCAGGACAAAGATATACAGAGAACCTGTCTCAAAAAGCCAAAAGATAAAAGTAAAAATAAAAGAAAGAGGTTAAAATAAAGCCATGTAAAGATGGAAAATACACAGAGAATCTTGATACTGTATGCTATTATGCTCTCTTTGAATTGTTTGAATGCTGAGGAAGAAGCAACAGCTGCTAAAAGATATTTGCTTATAAATGCTGCAGAATTAATCCAAGATAGGTATTTTGAAAATACCTTGGCTTCAAAATTGAAGTCAAAAGGTATGTTACTTTGGAGAAGAGATTTTGCTTTTGTTTCCACAGAAAATGAGAAGCTGTGGATTTATTCAGAGTTAAGAAAAATCAACTTTGATCAAGGAAGGCCACCTGAGAAATCTCTGGCAGGAATAGATGGCCCAGATGTCTGAGTTCTTCATCCAGAACAGGTTTAAGACTGCTGCCTGAGATGGTCAAGACTCACAGGATACTTCAGTCAGGACTTGATATAACTAAATTTTCTTTAGGTCCCCATAGGATTATCAACGCCCCCAACCAGCTGGAACTAGCCTGGAATACTATGCCCACATTCCCAAAAAATGGACTATGGATATTTTCCTTTTTTTTTAAGAGGGGGAAGAGATGAAGACAGGAAAGATAAGGCTGGGCAGAAAGGAATATAAGATGGGAGGAGACAGGAACTCAGTGCGTTTTGAGTTTTTGTGGAGATGGATGCAGTCTGAGGTTTTGTAGGGATGGCAGCAGTCTAAGGATTTGTAGAGATAGGATCATCAACTCTCTAGTGGTTGACTAATCTGCTTCTCTAATCTTTCAGCATTAACCCCTATATCTGACTCAGGGCTTTTATTATTAAGAACAATTAGAATTAGTGCTACAAACAAGGAAAACTGTAACTATAAAGTCTTCAACTCCATTAGAGACCCAAGAAGGAAATAATATCATGTGAGTAAGCAGGAAGTACAAGGAAGCAACTTCCAAAGAAATGTGAGATATGGCAGAAACAGCTGGCTGCCTGGACAGTCACCCAAACTTCCTTTACATTCATCTTCTGCCTACAGGCCTAGCATATCTGAAAGACTTTTCTGTGAAGCAGGATATCCTGAAGGGCTATCCTACCTTGTCTTGGCAAAGCTGAGCCATCACTTTCATTGTGTCCTGCTTATCCAATTTGGACACTATACTGTTGGCAGTCAAGGCAAGGGCACTTTCTTGCCCAGTGGCTTACTTTTGCCACAAAGAAAGTAAACTCCATAAGGAGTTTCTTCAATGAAGTCTCTATTTTCCTTTTAGAATCAACTCATAGATCTTTTCCATGTAAGGTTTTAATTTTTTACTCAATTTATGTGGTAAAAAGACCCATTCTCAGATAATAAATTCCCTCTGCATTAATATTCCTATAGGAGAGTGTTTAGAGGGTAAAATAACTAAAATGCATTCAAGTTTTGTATCTAAATGATCCATATGTGCATCTTGTAATATCTTTTCCACCAAAGCCAATTCTCTTTCAGCTTCAGCTGATAATTCTCTTAGACGATTTAAGTTCTTGTCACCATCTAAGGTTTTGAACAAATTACTTAGTTCATCTTTTTTTTACCCCAATAGTGGACTGTAGATAAGAAATGTTTCTAGCAATCTTTGAAAATCATTTACATTCTGCAATCAATCTCTCCTAATTTGTATGTTTTGGTGTCTAATTTTTGTAAGCCTATTTTATAGCCTAAATAATAGAATCTCCTCTTTATATTTTTTCAGGAGCAATTTGTAATCCCAGCAAGGAAAAATTTTCTTTACTTCTTCAAACATTCTTTGTAAAGTATCTACATTTGAATCAGCTAGTAAAATATCATCCATGTAAAGGCAAACTATAGATTCAGGAAATTGCTTACATACCATTTCCAGTGGCTGACTTGCAAAATACTGGCACAGGGTGGGGCTATTTAGCATTCCCTGTGGGAGAATCTTCCATTGATATCTCTTAACAGGTTGAGAATTATTATAAGTAGGCACTGTGAGGGCAATTTTTTCTCTGTCTTTTTCTTACAAAGGTATGGTAAAGAAACAAACTTTTAAAACAATAACCTTTATTGTCCTTTAGACAATAGGGAAGGCAAAAAAATTGCCAGACTTAAGAATGATTACTGGCTGAATCATCTTATTAACATCTCTTAAATCTGTTACCATTCTCCATTTTCCATATTTCTTTTAAAAAAATACAGGAGAATTCCAAGGACTCGCTGATTCTTCAATGTGCTGAGCATTTAACTGCTCCTATTCTAAGGCCTGCAGTTTCTCTGTTGCTAAAGGTCCTTGTGCAACCCATATAGGTTTGTCTATCAACCATTTTAAAGGTAGGGATGTCGGTGCCTTTAAAATATCAGCAGCTATTGTGTCCTGTTCTTGTACAACCCAAATGGTTGGTGACTGTTCTTTATAATACTTTCTAATATTTTTCCTAGAAGCATACATTAATTTATAGTTTGCTTCTATGATTGGGAGAATGTTAATCTGAGTATTCCATTGCTGTAGCAAATCATGTCCCCCACAAATTCATTGCTATGTTAGTCACATATGCTTTAATATTCCACTCTGTCCTTCTGTCCCTATACATCTGACTCATCTTTCACTTTGTTTTACCTGAGATAATGTTCCAATCCCTAAAAACTGAACATTTACCTCCTATGAGAACAATTTGGATATCAAGATTCTGATGCAATTTTTGCTACATTAGCCTCTGTGTCTATAAGACCTTCAATGACTTTGCAATTTATTCATATTTTTAGTTTTGGTCTTTGTTCAACTTATAGAAGTTTGTCAAAATATTTGCTTTATGGTTTCTCCTGAATTTTTGTTTTCTTTTCTATAGCTGTTTTATCATCTAAAGCAGTATGGTTCCTTATAATAGGCATTAGGTTCTTTAATTACTCTGGGGAGGAGTTTCCTCCATGATGACAGGAAATGACTGAACTGAATTTGGCATGGGGCCTATGAGAGGTCTCTCAATGAGTTCCTCAACAGTAAAGAGTTACCTTGACTGTCCTTTGTTGATCTACATTCATTAGTCCAATGCTTGCCCTTGCTATACATTCTGCATAATCCAGAAGGAAGGGGTGTTCTGTGTGGATTAATCTTAGAGAAAACATTATTTATGGAATGCCCTATTTACAATTTTTTTTCAGGTGACCATGTTTACTGTAATTGAAACACTTGACATTTCAATCTTTCTTCAAATCTCTGGAAATTACCTCTCCTATCCAAGCATCATCATGGCCTTGAGATTCAATATTGATTGTATCTTGGATCCATTCTTCTGAGGGTACTGGTCTTGCATTTAGTAGCCTAACTACCCATTTGTATTGTGCATTAGCATTTTCAAAATCCATATATTCAATTATTGTTTGTATAGCTTCTTAAATTGGTATCATTCTATTTACTGCTGAAGTCAATCATTGTAATAGTTCCATGAAGGCTTCCTTTGGGCCCTGTATAACTTTAGTAAATGACTCAACTTTCTTTCCTATTTCTCCAGTTCTGTCCCAAGCATTCAAAGCTGTTGCATGGCATAAATCCAGGGCATGGTTATCATATAGAGATTGCCTTCCTACAGTAGCATAATTTTCTTCTCCAAGAAGTTTATCTTGGGAGATTTCCATACCTCTACTCTTAATCTGTTGTTCAATAATCTTAGCCTCTTCTCTGAACCAGGTACTCCACTGTAATTGTGGATCAGGCTCTAAAACAGCTTTAACCAAGTCTATCCCGTCTTTAGGGATAGTTCTATTACAAACTGACTACGAGTTTAACATTTGCTTCACAAAAGGTGAATGCATGCCATATGAGACTATTGTTTCATTGAATCTCCTTAAATTCAACATTTCCACAGAAGTCCATCAAGCTTTTTCACAGACTTGGGGATATCTGTCATTTGGCAGTTGTTCCTGTAAGGTTACTGAATAAATTAAACCTGAGTGTTTGAAAATGTTAGGCTGCTCCTCTCTAACCTTGAAGTGCAATGCTGACAGTGGCTGCTTTAAATTCCTGTCTTGATCAGAATACCTCTATGATCTGTTTTATTAAGTTTCTCTTAAACTTGTATCTTAGCACTCAGATTAACCAACTTGTCATTAAAACAAAAATGACAAAGCTGATAATGTTTATGATTGACATTACATAAATCCCATCTAAATTAGTTATCCTCTCATTTAAGTGTTCCATTTTCAAACTGTTCAGAGTATTACCATACACAGACCTAACTCCAATTATAATCATGTTTCCCATTTTTAATGAGGGAAAAAACCTTCTTCTTTTGAACTAATTCCCCCCCTTTAAGAATTCCCAGTGATCTCACCAGCTCTGCTGACAATGACGGTGGAGCATAAGACCATGCAGCACGTCTGATGAGAGAACACAGGCGGTGCACAGCCTGGCTGAGGACAGCTATAGATGAGAGTACATGGCAGCAGCCTGAGGGGGTGGGGTCTAGGAAAGCTCACACCCAGGTGGGAGAGGGAGCCAGCTGTCTGAAAATGCACACAGGACTGTGTGGAAGAAGCACATGTATGGTGTAAGCTGCCTGAAGGCAGAGCCAACCCGTCTAGGGTGGGTAATTCCTGTGGTGTTTGGAGTGGCAGCTGGAGACTGTTTTAGAGAGGCTACAACAGGAAAATCCCAAACTCACTCAGATGTTTCGGGGGAGAAAGAAAACCTAGCCGGTAGGATGGTGACTTCAGCGGGAGTCCCCACATGCAGCTTTGGCAAGTGCCAGTGGCTGCAAAGTCACAGGCAAGCAGCTTTTTCATGAATTTTTGCCTTAAAGTTGGGTGCCAAATGTTGCACGAGTTCTAATTGGTGTTAATAATAAAAACTCAGAGCCAGATATTGAGGTAAATTCTGAAAGATCAGAGAGACAAAGGAGCAAGCCACAGCCATCTCTTACTCTGTTAACTCCTCAGCCCATAAAGGGCTAAGCACCTGTCTCCTCCCATCTATGTTCATCTCTCCATCCAGTCATATCACTTCCTGTCTGTCTGTACAGACCCTCAGACTTCTATGGTTAAATAGTGGCTAGCTCCACCCTCTGATCTTCAGGCAAGCTTTATTTGTTAGAGCACAAACAAACTATCAACACAGTCCTCCACATGAGTAGGCCACACTCTTAACTGCTGAGCCATCTCTTCAAGAACTAATAGACCATTTTAAAGAGAATCCCTGTGGTGGTTTGAATAGGTATGGCCCCCATGGACCCAGAGTTTGAATGCTTGGCCCATAGGGAGTAGTATTTTTAGATGACCTTGATGGAAGAGGTTGATTGAGGAAATGAGTCACTATGGAGGCAGGCTTTGAGGGCTGGCCAGTGTAGCACCCTTTTCCCTTCTGCTGCCTGCAGATCAAGTTGTAGGACTCGCAGCTCCTTCTCCAGCACTATGTCTGCCTGTATGCTGCCATGGCCTGTCAAGATGATAATGGACTAAATCTCTGAAACTGTGAGCCAGTCCCCATTAAATGTTTTCCTTTATAATAATTTCCTTCATATTGCTGTGGCCATGGTATCTCTTCACAGCAATAGAAACTTCAAGACAATTCCACATATAATCTCATCTAAACGGTATTTTCATTTGCATCTGCAAAGACAAAGACATTTTAAAAATCACAGAATCATAATCATATATAAATTATCAAGAACTCTTTATCTCCTGCTTCATGAAAATGTCTCTGGATACTATGGGACTGAAGGCCGAAGATGGATGCCCCAGCGGTACAAAAGAACTTTGGGTGACTGTCCAGGCAGCGAGATGTCTCTGTCATTTCTAGAGTTTGGAACTTGCTTATTTGTTGTTTGCTTAGGTAATATTGTATCTTTCTGGAGTCTTTGATGGAGCTGAAGAATATATAGTTAGTTATAGTTATAGTTTTCCTTTGTTATGATAAAAGATAAAATAGATATAAATATTGTAACTGTAATTCTTACTTGATAACTGTTTTGTTATGTGTAATTTTGCTATGTTAAAGTTAAAGCCTTCCTTTTTTTGTTTAAACAGAAAAAGGGGAAATGATAGAGGAAGGTCATTGGTTAATAAACAAACTGCCTTGGCAAAAAATAAAAAAAAATAAAAAAAGAACTCTTTATCATCATCAGATAATTATTGCTGAGATATCCTTCGTTCCTTATTAGCAGTTACAGTGCACCCAACACAGAACCCAAGCAAGATAGATCCACTCTTGGCATTCACTTGGTATGCCTTTTCAGTGGGCTTTGTTCTATAAGCCCCATTCCATTTTTCTCTTGAGAGGTGGCTCAGTGGCTGAGAACACATGAACAAGCATGAAGACCTAAGTTCAGATCCCAGCATCTACGACCAGCTGGCTCTGAGCTTTCCTGAGCATGAAAGCCTGGCACTCTGGGCGGAAACAGGAGGATGGTTAGAGCTGCCAGTCTAGCAGGAAAGACAAGGAACGTCAAATCTGAAGAGAGACCACGCTTCAAGGGAATACAGCGGGAGCTGTAGTTGAGGGCAGCTGACATCCTCCTCTGGCCTCCATATACACATGTCCGCAGGGGCCGCCAACACCTGCACACATAAATGTACATACATTGTACATATATACACACAGAGGGAGAGAGAAAGAGGGGGACAGAACAAACATTGGTCTTAGGTATCCTACAACTAAATGGATAAAGAAAATGAAATGGGATCTGTATACACCACGGAGTTACACTCAGCCATGAAGAACAAAATCTTGTTATGTGCATGGAACTGGAGATCATGTTCAGTGAAATAAGTCAGACTCACAAAGACGAAAGCTGAACATTTTTTTCTTTTCATATGGAGAATGGGGTGCAAAATCAGAAAGGGCATGAAAGAATAGGAGACTTAAAGTGTGGAAGTGGGCTGGAGAGACAGCGTACTGATTAAGAGCGCTGACTGCTTTTGCAGAGGGCCCAGGTTCATTTCCCAGCATTTACATGGAATCTCACAATTGTGTGTAACTCCAGTTCCAGGGGATCTGACGCTTTCACATAGACATACATGCTGGCAAAACACCAACGCACAAAATATAAACAAATCTTTAAAAACAAACAAATGAACCTCATTTTAAAAGCCGGGTGGTGGTGATGCAAGCCTTTAATCCCAGCACTTAGAGACAGAGGCAGGCAGATCTCTATGTGTTCAAGAACAGCCTGGTCTACAGAGTGAGTTCCAGGACAGCCAGGGATATACAGAGAAATCCTGCCTCAAAAAACAAAAGAACCAAAAAACCAAAACAGAAAAACAACAACAAAAAGATGTGGAAACAGAAATTGGGGAGAAGCTGGAAGGAGATGAGGTCAATAGAGGGGTGAAGGTGAGCAAAGTGCATTGCATGCATGCATGTATGGAGCTGTCAAAATGAAAGCCATTACCTTGTGCAATTAGAAAGCAGCCAATAAGAGCACTAGCACTGGGCCATCTCTCCCGTTCACTTCCCACAGTTCTGCAGAGACTGCCACTCTTGGCCCTCTATTTCCCGTAAGGCTTAGTTCTCTTGTAAATCTTAGCAGATGTTCTCCTACACAGAGCAGCCATTCCTAAAGATTTTGTTCCCTGGTGGTGTCATTTACTCAGAGAAGGTAGGGTAAATATTGACTCTTTGCCTTATTTACCAGTTTTTAGAATAAGGAGAGGTACCTGCTCTAGCTATTTCCTAAGATGTTTATTTTAGTAAACATGTGGACTTTAACATAAATTGTGTTTTAATTCATTGCATTTTATTTTTTTAACATGTGTAAGATGGAATCTATTTATTTATTTATTTATTTATTTATTTATTTATTTATTAAAGATTTCTGCCTCCTCCCCGCCACCGCCTCCCAATTCCCTCCCCCTCCCCAGATCAAATCCCCCTCCCTCGTCAGCCCTAAGAGCAATCAGGGTTCCCTGCCCTGTGGGAAGTCCAAGGACCACCCACCTCCATCCAGGTCTAGTAAGGTGAGCATCCAAACTGCCTAGGCTCCCACAAAGCCAGTACGTGCATTTTAAAAGTCTTTTTAAAAGCTTATTTTATTTTACATGTGTGTGTGTGTGTGTGTGTGTGTGGCTGAATGCATGCAGGTGTAACATGCACACTCAGATGCCAACAGAGACCTTGGGTGCATCAGCTCTCCTGCAGCTGGAGTCACAGATGGTTGTGAAACAGCTACTGCAGGTGCAGGGCTCTCAACCTGGGTCTTCTGCAAAAGAAGCCATTAAGCCTTCTCTGTGGTCACAGCTGCCTCTTCCTCCTCCCTTTGATACTCGAATAGTCTGTTCTTAGCTTGTTGGGCTTATCATATTCCCTCCTGTGTCCTTTAAACATAGCCTTGATAGTGCCCTTTACTTCTTGTCTGAGAACATGGTCCAGGCTCGCTTTGCACATCTCCTGCCTCTGAAGAGAAATCAGCCATTCCTCAGAAGCCTTCATCCCATGCATCATGGAACAGATTTTCAAAACCTCAGTCAGGAGCCTGTGAATATTCTTCATGAGTTGGCTAATTATGATTCATAGTGACGAAACCAAGAAATATTTATAATACCATATGAGTTCATATTGATATTTGTAAGTTAAATTACAACTATATTTTGCTTCTTTTTTGTGTATGTATTCATGTGTGCATTGTGTGTATAAATGCATGTGTATTTTTATATCTTTAAAAACATGTTTATTTTATTGTGCTTTGATGTATTTACACACACACACACACACACACACACACCACTTCCAGACAAGGTCACTTCAGAAAATTCTGTCTGTGATCTGTCACATTCTCTCTATTGTATTTTTTATGCAATAAAAATTCTTCATTTACTTAATTATTTTTAGAAAAGCAAGCAGACATGTGTGTACACCTTTATCCTTTCCAAGACTAGAGAAAGGACAATCCATCACACAGCTGTGCTGTTCTTGGGCTGCATTTTGCTGTGATTCTCACTCCTGTCAGAACGCAGAACGTCACTCCTAACTGCCAGCGCTAGTGTGTGGTGAGTTTTAATGCAGTCAGCCAGCCCCCTGCTGATGAGGCTGCGCTATTCCTGGCCTCAGCAGAAAAGTCCTAGTGTGTGCGCCTTTCTTATTTTTGAGAGGATGATTTTTGTAAGTGATTCCTAGTGGTGAGATTGCTGAGCCAGAAGGCACTGCATGTCGTTTTATGAGCTATTTCCAGATTTTCTGAGAGGCTTGTACCACAGAGCATCCCACCAGCAAAGAGAATGTTACTCCAGTTTTGGGTTTTGCTTCTCTGAGGAGTGAAAAATAACACTTCAGTGACGATTTAATTTTTTCTCCACGCATGAGCTGCAACCCATTTACTAAGATAGAATGCCTTTGGATGTCACACCTTTGGATTGTCAAAGACGACAACTTGTTCCCTTGCTACACTGTATATTGAGTAGGGAGCTTTTTCCTCCTCTTACACATGTACTTGAATGGTTAAGTCCTCATTCAGAGAAGCTAAGGCAGGATGAGTTTTTGAAAATAAAATGTCCACTTTTCATGAAACAAGATACTTCGCCTTTCCCTGCCCTCAAAGCGAAGAAGGAAGCTCCTCCCCCTTCCAGAGTAGAAGCCAAAGCAAAGGTCTTGAAAGTCCAGAAGTTAGAGCTGAAAGATGTCCACAGCCACAAAAAGAAGACCTGCACATCACCCACCTTCCTGTGGCCCAAGATCACGTGGCTCTAGAGGCAGCCCAAATACCCTGGAAAGAGCACCCGGGAGGAGCAAGCTTGACAGCTACACCATCATCCAATTCTCCCAACCACTGAGTCAACCTGGAAGAAGACAGAAGTCGGCAACACACTGCTTACTGTGGATGTCAAGGCCAACAAGGACCAGATCAAATGTACTGTGAAGAAGCCCTATGACCTTGATGCTGCCAAAGTCAACACCCTCATACGGCCTGACAGAGAGAAGGCAGATGTTCTCCTGGGTCCTGATTATGATGCTCTGGATGTTGCTCACAAAATTGGGATCATCTAAACTGAGTCCATCAGGCTAATTCTAAACAAACAATTTTTTTCACTATAGAAACAAGTAAACAACTAACAAGATGCTTCAAAGACCCTTAAGCAACATCTGCTACTGACTGCCCTCAGAGGCATCCATACCCATCAAGTAGTCAGTGGATGTTCTTTAGAACATTGAATCAAGTCAAGCAATGGTGGCACATGACTTTAATCCCAGCACTCGGGAGGCAGAAGCAGGTGGATCTCTGTGAGTTCCAGGCCAGCCCAGTCTACGAGAGTTCTGGGACAATCTCCAAAGCTACATAGAAACCTTGTCTTGACCTTTTCTTGGGGAGAGAGAGAGAGAGAGAGAGAGAGAGAGAGAGAGAGAGAGAGAGAGAACATTGAATCAAATTCTGGATTCAGAGGCCCTTGATGAAATTATGAGTCTGGCGCTCGACAGCAAAAGATGAAGCGGGAAAAAGGCATTATAACTTTGGTCACGTGAGTTTACTTTGGAAGGTCCTCTCTCTGCCTACACAGAAAGAATGTCTGAATGTTGTTTGTGCAATCTATATGTATTTCAGCAGTGAAAAAGTGTTTGAAAAAAATGAAACTCTCAATTCTTTTGTTTAATTTTAATCAAATTTAGCATTTTAACGTTATAAAGTGAGTCTTAAAATTGTTTTCTAATTATATATTTTTTTTTGAATTTTCGAGACAGGGTTTCTCCCTAGCTTTTGGTTCCTGTCCTGGAACTAGCTCTTGTACACCAGGCTGGCCTTGAATTTACAGAGATCCGCCTGCCTCTGCATCCCGAGTGCTGGGATTAAAGGTGTGCGCCACGACCGCCCGGCCTCTAATTATATCTTATTTATTTATTTCTGTATGTGCTTGCACATGCTCATGTATGTGCCATGGTGCTGTGTGGAAGTTACAGAACAATTTCTGTGAGTTTTTTACTGTGTAGGTTCCGGGAATCAAACACAGGTTGTCAGCAAGTTCTTTTACTCATTGAGCCATCTCATTGGCCCAGAGGGTGGGTCTTTTGTGTGAGCTGTTACCTTTGCAGAAGCATCCAATATCATATGTTTACAAAAAGTCCTTGCTCGGGATTTGTTTCTCCACAACACTTAGGAACCATCTCCTGGGCCAGGAACTAACTGTGCTGGTCCCTGGAAGTACAAAGATGACCACTCCTGGTTCTGTTCTCCAAGGAATGCAACGTGGCAGGCTGGTCAGGAAACACCTACGTCAGTGGAACCTCCTCCACGGCACCAGAGAGCAGACCGTATTGTTCCCACTGGCACAGTTCCCCTCTAAACAAGTGTGTTGAGATAAAGTCCACACACCGTATAACTCACACATTTAAAGTGCAGTATGGTCGGGGTTACAAGTTCACAAGGCATGCAGCCACCACTGCCTTCATCCCAAGAACCTTTCATCACCCCCACAGAAGGCATGCAGCCACTAGGAGTCGCCTGCCGTTCCCCTCAACCTACCTAGGCCACCCCAGATCCTCTGTTCTCCCTTAATCCATCTGTTCCTAGCACTTCTTACACAGGAGTGAGAAGGCACACGGCACGGTCTTCCATGACTGTCTTCTCACAGGGAAAACCATTCTGAAATCTCGTCAGTACGTAGAGCAAACCCTTTCATTCTTTATTGCAGAAGCATTTCCCATTATGTTGCTATGGCACATTTTTTCTTCACTGTTCTCTCAAGAGGCGTTTCAAATGGTAAAAGGTATATTTCATCTCAAAGTGTGACTTGCCACATTTTTAACCCATTCACCACTGAACGCTTAAGCTGTTTTCCTTTGTATATGTATCTGTGATGTATGTATGTGCACATGTGTGACAGGTGTATATGTACATGTGTGTATGCATGTGGAGGCTGGCGATCAAGTATCATCTTCTATTGTGCTCTACCTTATATTTTCAAATGCTTTAAAATACTTTATGTATGTGTGTATGTGCAGGTACAGATGCATATGTGCATGTGTGTGCACAGGACCATCTTGAGGTCAGAGGAAGGATGATCGTTATCTTGGAGCTGGAATTACAGGTGACTTTGTAAGCTGCTAAACGTGAGTGCTGGGATCCCAACTCTGGTCTTCTGATAGAGCCTTAACTTCTGAGCCATCTCCCTAGTGCTGCGTTCTTAGTTTTTGAGAGAGGCTCTTGTCAGTGGGGCTGAAGCTCATCGCAGGGCTGTAGCTCTGCCTGTCTCAGTCTCCCCCCTCTTCCTCCAAGTTCTGGGGAATGGATGTACACAGTCATGCTTAGCCATTTATGTGGACTCCAGGACCCCAAACTGAGGCTCTCATGCTTGTGTGACAAGCACGTTTCTCACTAAGCTGTCTCCCCACCCCGGTCCTCCTCTGCTTGGCGGTGACAGTGCCGGTGCTGTGAAGGGACCGACATGCACCTGTCCTGAGCAGACTTGCTCAGAATTTCCCCAGCACTGATTTTTCTGTGGCGGCCCAATGCTGGCAGTTGGTCTGAGCTCAGTCAGGCACTGCCGAACACATGGCTATAACATGAACTATCCAGTTAGTGTTTTCCCCATCCACATACATGATCTTTCTGAGCCGTCCCTCTAGGAGCAGACACACACACACACACACACACACACACGCACGCACACACACAAGCACATACACAAAACTGTGTTTAGCCTGGCACCACCTGCTCTCAATGCTTATGCTCCGATGGCTTAATGGTAGGTTCTAATATTTCGCCAGGAGAAAACGCCAACTTGTTTAGCCTCCTCGGATTCTACTTGTCTGTTTTTCAGACATCACACCAGTTGGAGATGTGCCACTTCTCTGGTGGCGTCCTGTTTCTTCCAGTGCGCTGGCGCCCAGCCCCCACACCCCAGCTCTGTCAGACTGCTCTCGCTATCTCGGCCTTTATCAGAGGGTTAGAGCTGCAGGGCTTCCTCTCTGGTTTCACATCTCTCTAAGCTTCTTTTAATTACCCGTCCTCAGTAAGAAGATCATTTTCCCGATAGAGAACAAAAGCATCATTGAGCAGTTCTGAGTGGTTCCGTGTTAGGTATTTACACGCTACTTTCCCTCCAGCCTGTGAATCGACTTCCTGGTTTCTGACTGGTGGGAAAGTAGAGTCCTTTACGTACGTAGCAACATTTTTCACAAGTCCTGATCAAGAGAGATTCCTCAAGCGGTACTTAGAGGTCCAGTTCTGTGTGGGTTTTGTTTGTTTTGTTTTTTGAGACAGGATTTTTCTGTCTAGCCCTGGCTGTCCTGGAACTCATTCTGTAGACTAGGCTGACCCCCAACTCAGAGATAGCCTGCCTCTGTCTCCGGAGTGGAAGGATTAAAGGTGTGTGCCACCATGCCTGGCTCCAGCTTTGAGTGTTTTTACATAGCTGGCTATAGGGTCCTTAACCTTGGACACTATACCTCTTGGATTCATTTCTCTTTGGAGAGCTCGAGGAACTCTCGCAGCTGACGTCCCTTGTCCGTGTTCTTTCACCTAGGCTCTGTGGGAAGGAAGACAGACACATGTCCCCGTTCTTCACTCCATGTTTGAATACGATAAGAAATACTTTTGCAGTCACCAAAGCAAGGTGGTTCTGGTTAGGGTAGGGAAATAGACAGTGGGCTAAATTAAAGAAATTATTTCTAAAATCGTTACCATCTCTGAAAGTTCAGTACTAAAACCTCCCATGATGTGACTGACTTTCTCATTCACAGTTGCTTCCCCTTCCCTCAGCAATGTGGGTGCTTGCAGTGAGGGGAGACAGCTTTGCTGTGGGGGTCCTCTTTCCCCTCCAGGCCTGTCAGGCATCAGTCTGAGAGGGGAAAGAGGAAAAAAGGGCCACACAGCTCTGTACCCAGCCCATGAGCACGGAAGGAGACAGATTCCAGTGAATAAGTGCAGTTTTATTCCAGAGTATAAGGAATACACAGAATTGGGGACCTGGGGACAAGCCCTAATTTTCAGTAAGTGGCACACTCCTGTCACAGGTTTAGTCCGCAGCAGTGGGGTCCTACAACAGAGTTCAATTCCAAGTCTTCTCAGCAGTGATCTGTGCCAAGGGTCAAGCTAAAGATGAGCCAGGCATCAGGTTTAGAGTCAGTTTTCCAGACCCAGAGACACTTTCCAGATAAGGGAAGACAGAGAGCCAGAAGCCTTGCTGGAGACGGAGGGAGTTTCCATATTGCTGAGATAGAGAAGCTGTCAGGCTATGGCAGACTGTGGCCTCCAACCAGCCGGAAAAGTCTTCCAACATTCCTAACCCCCTCCTCTTTTCTGTGTGCGTGACTCACTGGAGAGCCTGCCCAGCAGTCATAGGGATGTGTGTCCATGGTAGCCCTGTCCAGGGCCAGCTGGGCTTTTCACACTCAAGCCCACACAGTCAATGCTTGCTGGTCACAGTAGACATAAGTCACCATGGAGACTGAATTGACAATATTCAGTCATTGCCCCCAAGGGAAGCCCAGGTTGGCCTCTACGATCCTTTGGCCTTGTTTTCTTTTATTACAGTCAACACACAGCCCTACTTCATATGTTTTATTTAAAGACCTTTAATACCTGTTTTCGCTCACTAACACGGAACTATGACAGCCTTCTCTGAAACTCATGTTTTCTCCAGAAGACACATCTCGGTCATCCTGTACTTTTACACACGAGACAGCACTTGGCACGATGAGCAGCAAAATCACCATAAAAAATATAAAACTGTGGTACTACGTAGACTGTGGAGATAAATCAGTTAAGACATAAAAACTAGATGAAGAAGATAGACAGAATTGGGCATGTAGGGTGATTCAGAATTGAGCCACTCCATGTTTCAAATGATGCAGAAGAGAGCCCTGAGATTGTGAGTTCATCTTTGTGAAGAGACTAATGTGGGATTTACCAGTAATGAGAACTGACTGAATACATACACATTCATGTGCACCCACACACTCCCCTCTCCCAGAACCTTTAACGTGTGTGTGCAACATACTTACCATAACACAGGCCATGTTGCTAGCAGCAGCCTTGACTTTTGATTCATTGGTACATACGCCATGCCTAACGCAGGACAGGTCTCTGGAGGCCAACAGTGAATGTGTGTTTGATAAGTAAGTGAATCACTGTGTCCAACAAGGTTGAGGGTAACACTCGCAGGACCATAGTCTGTAGAGAATAGAAAATATCTTACAAACGCTGCCACATCTCCACCTGGACCTGAGTGAATAATAAGTTATCTTGTGATGATGATGACCATGACCTTGGTATGGTTCTTGGTATTGTTTTTGTACTGTGTATCAGCACATGACTGATTGATGATCATCTACAAATCTCTATGCAACTAGTGTACTTTTCATAAACCCAGAGAAACACGCAATAGACCAGCTGTGTTTGTTTGGTCTCCGTCAGGTTCTATTTCTGCAGACTATTTGAACTTTAGAGTGTCCAAAGACAGACCAAGAGTTCATTAATATATTTTGAAGGGTTCAAGATCTTTTGGAGAGAAAATTGGCATAGCGCCATCTAGTGGTCAACAGTAAGACATAGGACCTTTGAAATGGGTTTGGACCATGCGCTGGCAAATTTCATGTCAGCTTGACAAAAGCTATAATTATCAGAATTGAGGAAACCTCAAATGAGAAACTGGCTCCATAAGATTGAGAGTAGACAAGTTATAGGGCATTTTCTTAATAAGAGATGTGGGAGGGACCAGCCCATAGTGGGTGGGGCCACCCCTAGACTGCTTGTCCTTGGTGCTTTAAACAAGCAGGCTGAAAAAGCCACCCATGAGGAGGAAGCCAAACATCACTCCTCCACTGCCTCCACATTCCTGCCCTGTTCAAGTTCCTGCCCTAAGTGCTTTTGACGATGAGCCGTTGTACGGACGTGAGAGTGAAATGAACACTTTCCTTCCACGCTGCTTTTGCTCTCAGTGTTTCATTGCAGCAATAGAAACCATGATCAGAATTAGATTCTCCTTATGCACCTAAACTTAGGTCACTTTTCTTGTAGCAAGAGGTATATAGGTTCAGAAAACAAAAAGTGGGGAGGGGGCTGAAGGTGGTATGGTGGGTGAGGGGGCCTCCTGTGCAGGCCAGAGGACCCAAATTCAAATATCCAGCACTCAAACGAATATCTGGGTGTAGCAGTAACCCAGATAGGCTAGACACAGGAAGACTGTTGGGGCTTGCCAGTTGCCGGCTTGTCAGCAGTGGTCGGGATGCAGGCCATGTGTTTCCAGGTTTTGGGCCACTTATCCAAGGAAAGGAAGAACTCATACATATTTTCAAAAGAAGTGAGATGATTTTATTTGATGCAAATTGATACTCGGCACATAGAGGACACAGTGTTATGATGGGTAGTGGACCACAGACGTGGGAGTACCCATGATTCCCAGCGGGCCATGGGAGTGAGACCCATGATCCCCAAGTGCTCTTCAGGCTTTCTTTTGCTGGGCTCAAGAGGAGTTGGCTTATGTAGGGGCAGAGAGTGGATACTTCTCTATTTTGATTGATAGATTAGATCATATTTTTATTTTTTCCTCCTATATATGTCTCTTCCCAGAATGCATCTGATTTTAATCATATGCATATCCAATTATGCACAGGCATGTGATGGTGAATAGAGAATTCTGCTGAAAAGTTTGCCGAGGAACACACCCCTAAGACTAGTTAAGGCCGAATGGGCCCTTCTATTTTCCATACCCACACACATTGGAAATACACTTGGACAGAAACTGTCCGAGTTAGACTCTTACTAGGTGTCAGGAAGATTATATATGGTGGAAGTATTGCAGCCCAATGCAAGTAGGGGTTTGGGAAGCCCTGAGGTTGTAGGTGTAGTGCCTGGAGGGTATATGTGTGCATAGTGCCTGCAAGTGAAGGAACTGGGCTGCTAAGAGGGAGTTTATGTGCACAACCAAAACCCAATGGAGTTCCTGAGCTCAACTATCTCCAGTGCCCATCTGCCTCAAGTGAGAGACAGTGTTTCAAGAGAATACGGTGCATACAGTACATGTACAATACACTACACCACACACAAACATACATATGCACACAAAGAGAAAGACACACATACATAGAGACACAGACACACTCACAGAGAGAGATTGCGCTAGATTGGTTAGTCACTGTGAAAATCATTAATAAATGCATTTTTGAGCTTTGCAATCATATATATGATTTTAAATCCCAGCTCTGTTGCTAACAGGCTTTGTAACTTGGGGCAAGATGCCAGTTCTCCAAGTCTCGGGTTCTCCCTTTATAAAATGGAAATAATAGTTTCTTCATGTTTATTTCAGGGATCACACAAAATAATGCATACAAAGCATCTAGCAGAGAAGCTGCCGCCTAAGGAAGTAATCAGAAAGTTAAAAGTGAGGGGCTGAGCCGCAGCTTGCAGGGAGGAGTGCAGGGTTTGCCTAAGGAAAGCACTCACGGTTGCATGTGTCTAAATGTTGCATGCTTTAGAGCAGGCTCAAATGAGTGATCTATTGAACAGACAATGTGTCCAAGAGGAGCCCAGAATAAAAGGACTCAGAAGGAAGTGCATACATTTCTAGTGGCTCTTTCAGGAAAAGCAAAGGGTCATAGCAGTTTCTTCTATGCCCACCAAACAGAACAGGTAAAAGTGACCTAAACCTAAAGGTGCTACAAAAACATAATGGGCCCTGACAACCTTTCTGAGGAAAAGCATCTCTCTGGGGAACCAGAAAGGTGGCTTAGTGGTTTAAAAGCATATTGTTCTTGCAGAGGACTTGAGTTTGATTCTCTGCAACCATGTCCGGCAGCTCACAACCACCCCTGAATTCCACTCCAGCGACTCTGGTACTCTCCTTTTACTCTGTGAATGCCCCCATGTGTGCATACCCCACAGTGACATCCACTTATACATGCAATTTAAAAATAAGAATAAATTATAAATATCTATATTTCTATGCCATCAAAGCAACGTCTGAAGCACGATTCATAAATACTCAGAGACAGAAACTGAGGTTCAATCTAAGGGTCAGAAAAGCAAAAGAACCAACCACTGGCTTTTACCTTTACCACAGTCCAAAATTGTGAGCCTGCCTCCAGGAATCTCTGAATGAGAAAATATAGTGGTATTTTGTTGTATAAAGAACAAGTAGGACATCCCTTTATAATTTCCTTGGCTTGTTGCCATGTAAAGGATAAATGGCCATGAATTCCTTCTGGGTTAAGAAAAATAAAGTTTGATCAAGGAATACCTTGATCAAATCCCTGATAGGAGCAGATGGCCCAGATGATCCAATGTTTTGAAGCACCTCTGTTGCAATTCCTCTGAGTTCTACAGCCAGAACAGCTTTAAAACTGATGGCTGAGATGTTCCAGGCTCACAGAATACTCCAGTCACAACTTAACCATAATCCTAAATTTTCTTTAGGTCCCCATAAGATTATCAGTACCCCCAATCAGCAGGAAGTAGCCTAGAAAACTATGCCCACATTCCCCAAAATGAATTGCATATGCTTGTCTTTGCTTAGATTGTTGATTACACGTTGTTATTTATAATGGTCAGGAAAAAAAGGTAAACGAAGATTAGAATCAGAGATCTTGTTTTGAAAAGAAAAAAGAAAAATAGTGAAGTGCTGTGGAATAATGCCCTTGTACCCTGTAAAGATTTGCCACTTGTATTGGTTTAATAAAACACTGATGGGCCAGGCAGGAAGTATAGGCGGGCCAACCAAACTAGGAAAATTCTAGGAAGAGCAAAGACTCAGTCTACAGTCACCAGCCAGATGCAGAAGCAAGATAAGAATGCCTCTCTGGTAAAAGGTACCAAACCACAAGACCAAACATAGATAAGAATTATGGGTTAAGTTGTAAGAGCTAACTAAGTCTGAGCTAATAGGCCAAATTATAATTAATATAAGCCTCTGTTGTGCTTCTTTGGGACTGAATGGCTGCGGTACTGGGTGGGACAGATTTACAAACATCAGAGTGAGACATTGTGCTATCTGGTATGCCTATTGTTCACAGTCTCACTGGGGATATGAGAACTGTACTGTAACTGAGTTAGAACCTGTGGTTATTGCTTGTCCCTTCCTATTTCCTGTGGACAGATTGTACGTATTGACCTCCAGTTCTTCTGAAGGAATCGGGATGTTGTAACTTACAACAAAGATGTAAGTTACAGTGAGGTCATGTGGGAGGAGTGTGGACCCCAATCCAATACCAGAACAGTGTCCTATAAGAAGAATGGAAAGGACACACAGGGCACAAAATGCCGTGTGAAGACTGATATGCACAGAGGAAGATACAATAAGGACACCACATGACCCCTAAGATTGGAGTGACCTGTCCAAAAGCAGAAGAACACAAGAGATTGTCACCAACACAGAAACAGAGACAGACATGGAACACTCTCTCCAGACAGAGAACAGCCATGGTGGCACCTTGATCTCAGACTCAGACCTCCAGAGCTGTGTGACAATAAGACTGGTCTGTGTCACACTACCAGTCGGTACTACTTAGTATAGCAGCTACAGGCAGGTGCATGCTCTTCCTAGCAAGGAAAAGTCACTGCATGGATGGGTGGTGGATGCTGATCTGAGCAGAGGTTTTGTGGGTTTCCCCCACATATGTTTGTGCACATATACATGTGTGCATATATATATACCTTATGAAATCACAGCAAGTTGCCTCTAATCAGGAGGGTCAGAGGCTGAATGCTTCCTGTTGGGGCTACACAGAGCAGCTGTTAAAGTGGGAAGCACTGATGTCCTCTGCAGTGCTTGCCCCACCAAAGTGCAGGAAGGTGCGGATTCCTCTGTTTCTGAGGCCTTCCGTTGACAGGGCATCTGTCTTCTGTTTGCTTGAGAAGGACATCTATTAATCTGGTAGTGCTGATTTCTTATGGACACTTCTAGATGTGTGACTTTTCTTTCCTCCTTACCTGTCTTTCCCCCACGGCCACGATCTCCACCCCAGTATACACTCTTCTTTGAAAAGTGTGAACATTAAGTTTCTGAGCGTTGGAATACCCTTACTCAATTAGCACGCACCGCCTTGCAGCCCAAGACCAGTATTCTTGGCTTTAGAAAATGCTCACTCACCTGGTTGAGCCAATGCTTAAAATCAGGCAGAGGGCATGCTGCCAAAGGGCTTGTATTTAAGAGCAACTCCACCAGATGGCGCTCCGTCGGAGGTTGGACCTGGGCCCTTGAACTTCCCTTTCAGTGTCTGAAAATAATCGCAAGAAAATCCCGGAGCCAGTGAAGCTTCTAGAGGTTGATGTAATAGACTTTGCTTGCCCTTCTCCTCTGACCCAGTCTTTGGAAGTACAGAACTTTCTGTCACCTCCCTCATTAACAGCCTCGTCTAGAATTAAGTTCTCTCAGCAGGCCACAAGTGAGAATATTCCTCCACTCTCTTGCAGTCACGGGATGACATAGGAGGTGGCTCAGTTGGGTGAGCCTGTCACCCTGGCAAGGATGGTGATCGCCGGGAGCCGAGACGCCATCGCAGCGCCTCATGGGATGTCATCTCTCCTCCGATGCCACCCGGCACTGGCCAACCACAGAGAATACTCTGTGCTCGTTAATACCCTTGGAACACGCAGAGAGCAGCCAACCCAGAGAAGGATAGCTCCATTTTTACACCATGACAGGATAGCTGCATTTTCAACTGTACCCCAAATACTCGAGACTGAAGAAAGAAACGAAGTCAGTGTTTCCTGTTAGAATCTCTAAACGGTTCAACATGGAAGCAAAGTCAGGCAACCAGCAAGCTTGGCCTGAGACTGGGGACTGAGGAGCAATGAAATGGAGGCGGCTCCCCTGACTGTGAGTCTGTGCATGTTAAAACAGACTTCCTGTTACACCATCCATGAACAACTTTGCTCTCTCTAGGTGACACTGGCTTGATAAGCATCCTTCTCATAAATTGAAAAAAAAGTTTCTTCTTCTTTGTTCAGGGTTGGGAGCTTGCAAACAAAAATTTCTTGGTAAAGGGAAAACCACACAGTAGGTCTACCCTCTCTCAGCTTCTTGTTGACATTCAGAGAAGTTCGTGGGACTTCCTCGAGATCCCGACATAATTATCACATGTTCAAAATCAAAGCAAAGCGGTGGTTTATGAAGGATGGAGAGGGGTAAAGGCCCTGCGCTGTCTTCCAGTGTGTCTGCTGAGCGAACACAAGGAAGGGCTCAAAAAAGATAGTGCAGGTGTGGGCATTCTCACACTGGTGGTATCTGTCAATCCCTCAAAGGCAACTGTGCCTTCCCGAGAGCACTGTGAAGTAGAAGAACCTGACCTTAAGGGCCTCCAGTTTCCGTATGACATCTAATTCTCTCCTTTGCCATTAAAATCATAGGCTCCACCTTCCTCTGTTTGTTTCCTTTATCAAAATTTCATCTCAGGGGAAAAAAAAATACCAGCAACTTTAAGACAATGACAATTTGGCACTCTCCTGATCCCCTGCCCCGCACCTCCATGAGATTCCTCTGTGTTTATTCATCACAGAGAAGGTGGGGGAAGCCTCCTGAAACACAGATCTCCAGGTGCCCTTGAACTCATTTCAAAAGACCAGACTGCCGTTTGTTCTATTCCACTGCTCAGCACCAAGCATCCCGTGCCTGGGGCACCACGTCAGAGGTGTCCTGGAAGTGACCCAGTTCATCTCAAATGTCACTCTGGTTAGGAGTGATGAGTGAAGCCCCACAAATTTTGCCTCCAGGAGGAGAGTTAGGGATCACCATTTCCTGCTGTATATCTCCTGAAGTCCAGAGTTTTGGGATAAAGACCTTCTGTGTGTTCTCTCAACGGCGTGGCTATGAGAGTCGTGGCAGAGAACGACTCCCCAGAATTCCGTATGTAATGACCAGTAGCCCAGGACCACGTACACGGTAAGCATTATACATTGCTGTGGTAAGCAGTGCTCACTGTGACAGGCTGGGACTCCCATAACGTGACTTACCAAGTCAGCCTGTCAATAATCCCTTTTACTCCAGTGTTGGAGCCTGGTAGCTTCCTGTGTTCTAGCTACCTGGCAGGAGAAAATCCACCAATGTCTGGAAGATAATAAAACCACCCCATGGGCATTCAGAGTACTCACCATAATGCTTTGGGCCCAAGACTGTGAGGGCTGCCAGGGACAGAACCGAGTGACTGGGGATCAAGGAAAAATCAGACTAAAATAAAAGATGTATAGGTGACCCCCAATATTGGAGTTATCAGGAATGACCCCCAATATTGGAGTTATCAAGCACGAACTCAAAAATAGATATAAATAGATTTTAAATGTGAACTTACACCAGAGAACCATACTATGGTTTTTAAAACACCAAGTAGTATTAGAAGAAGAAAAGGAAGAAGAAGAAGAAGAAGAAGAAGAAGAAGAAGAACAACAACAACAACAACAACAACAACAACAACAACAACAACAACAACAACAACAACAACAACAACTTGGGGCTGACAAGATGACTCATCAGGTAACAGAGCTTGTCACAAAGCCCAAAGACCTGACCTTAATCCCAAGAACCTGTGTAAATATGGAAGGACAGAGTGGATTCCATAAAGTTGCCCTTTGACCTCCACATGCATGTCATGGCATGTGATCAGTGGTACATAAGCACTCTAGCATGCCCTGTATATTGACATCATAAGAAATGAATATTTTTTTAATTAAAAAAATTTTAACCTTTCTTAATTGTAAAGTTGTGATGGTAATGTACTTTTGGGACCCTCTGGGGCACCAGATGGTAGAGTCTGTGGTTCCAACACATGCCTAACATTCAGCATCAAGTGTTTCTCTTACTGCTGTTCCCACTAACTAGGGTGGTGCTAATTAAGACTAATAGAAAGGGTTTACAAAAGAGTAGACACAGAAGAGCATTCATGCAGTAGAACTTGCTGTCAAGGCAATGATATCAATTGTGAAGCACTTTGATAAATGATAAACACATATTCACATAACAGACAATGCACACAGTAAGCATGTTCAATACATGTAACTGCGGTCCCATAAAGGCTAAAAACTAAGCAAATGAGGTACTTCATGCACTGTTAGCTGAACAATTGATGAATAGAGGTAGTAAAGCCCTGGTTCAAGAATCCCAAAGACCTCCAAATATCAGAAACGAAAAGAATGGCACACCTGGCCACACCATGGTCAGAGGGAATAAAAGGGAACCTCGTGAACAGCCACGCAGGAAAATCCACTGCCTCCAAAGGCTTGGCAGGAAAACTGACAGCTGACCTCTGGCAGCAACAAGATAAGGGAAGAGTGTGTTTTAAGCCCTTAATGGAAAAGTATCTTTAATTCTGTTGGGAGAAGAATCCTTTAAAATAGAAGGAAAAACAGTTCAGAAAAGCACAGGTAATTTTTTATCTGAATAGTTATACTATAAAAATACTTCGGATAATCTAAGAAAATAAGGGGAGGAAAGGAAGAGCATGTGACCTGGGCAGTGGGAGCCAAGCACAATGGAGGCTGTCAGATCACGACAACAACAACTACAAAGACCATAGCTGGTCACTGAGCTAGCACAGTCATTATGCTGGCACGCCTTTACTCCCAGCACATGTAAAGCAGAGGTAGAAGGACCTCTGTGAGTTCCAGGACAGCCAGGACTACACATAGAAACCTTGTCTGAAAGAAAAAAAAAACAAATCTAAAAGACAGGTACAGAATTAAAAATAATTTCTCTTTTGCAGCCTGGACCGCATTACCGCTTTGCTCAAGTTTTGATACAAAATTTAAGTTTTGATGCAAAAGACAGCTCAAAGTGATGATGGTATCAATAATGTCACTGAGAATAAAGAGTTGATATTTTAAAAACAGTAAATAAATACAGAGATGCTGGCTTTCTATGTGAATACCAGGCCTGGGAAGTGCATGGGCAAAGCTCGCTGAGTCTGGGGGTCATGGAGGAGGGATCTGGTCTTCAATCTGCTCCACTGTCATTTACAGGAAGCCCATGGTAACTTCCTGTCCCAGTCTGCACATCTTCTCCAGCAGACAACTGGGAACTTGCTACTAGAAAGCAGAAAACTAAGCATCAGAAGCTAACTGCACAGTGCCTGGCTTTAACCTGCTACTGAAGCAGGCCTGCCAGCTCTTTCCTACTGCCAAGCGGCTCTTGATAAGTTGGCATGGTCCCACCTCTCCAGCTGCTTTCCTTCAAAACAGCCAATTGCTGTATTTTCCTTTGCTTAAATTACCAGATCCTATCTCCAGTTTGGGCCATGCACGTAGGCAAAGGGGAGCCTGCAAGTGCCAGGCACCTCTTGGCTTTGGTAACTGGGGCAAAAACAGACTCTGCAACTAGGAAGCCATTGAATGACACCCTTAATTCCTTCTTCCTCAGCAGACATCGCTGATGGATATGAGCCCTAGTCCTTACAGCCTGGAGCACAGTCTACTCTGCAGCTCAGCTGCCCGGCAGGGACACTGTTAGAGTGAGCCGTGCAACAAAACTTTGCCTAGAGCTTAGTGTGGATCCCTAAACACAGCCAAAGCCAGGAGCCAAATGTTGATTCTTTGAGACAATACAAGGCAGGTTTTCCCAAGCAAGTAACTGGTTATCCTTAAAATCCACCCCCATTCAACAGATGGAAACATTGAGAACGTGGGTGGCTTAAGATCGTGTGCCTAGTAAGTGACAACTGGAGTGAGTGAAACTAGTTCTATTTACACCTGAAACCCCGCTGTCCCTGGGTGGTCACACAGCCTTCAGAGAGGGAGAGCAAGAGGAGCCAGGGCAAGACAGTGTGGGGTCAGACACAGAGAGAAACTTAGTTCCTAGGAGAATGGAGAGACAGGAGGAAGATGGCAGAACAAATCACCCAGGTTCCCCAGTCCAACCTAGGCCTGGCCTCGGCTGAAACCAGAGAACCTACGTCGAAGCCAGCAGACTCACCAGAACACAGGGGCTGTGCCTAGCGGGACTCAGGACAGTTCCTTGCCAGCCACGAAGAGAATTGGGTGGACAATATCTACTGTGTGATAAAGGTAATCAGGGGGAGTCTGTCGACACTGGTGCTAGTTTTTCTAAAGATTTATTCCTGCTTATGTATATGCCTGTGTATTGCGCGTGTGTGACACATGAATGTGGGTGCCCTCAGAGGCCAGAAGAGGCCACTGAATCCCCAGGAGCTGGAGCTGTAGGGAGTTGTGAACTTTCCTACATGAGCCCTGGGAAAGAACCCCAGGTCTCCTGTAACCACTGAGCCAGCCATCAGCCCAGCCCGTGTTGTTGGTAATTTTAAAGTAAAATTATATGCTCTTATTATTCTTTTGAAACAAGTGACGTCATCTTTAATAGGCAGAACCACTCCCCAGCCTCAGAATTCTGTCTGTTCAAGCTAGTGTAGTTGAAACCAGAATGGACTGGATTTTGACACCTCTCCTACCATATGGCAAGATCAGTTTTATCAATAATTATAAAATGAAGCCAATAATGATAGTGATAGGGAAAGGAATGAAGACAATGACAATTTCTCTTTGTTAAACTTATTCATGCACATAATGATGGTAGATAAATAATGCATCACCAGAGAAGGGAGAGTGAATCTTTCTCCTCAGACAGGGCCTTAGTGTTCCTAGGATAGCTTGGAATTCTTGATCCTTCTGTTTCTGCCTCCCAAATGGTGGGATTATAGGTGTGCACCACGACACAGAGTTTTAAATGCAAATAGTTGAAAACGAAAATGCCATTTTTTTTCAAGGAAGAGTTTTACCTTCTCGTTGATAACGAGAACAGAGTGCCTTTGGGTTTTGAGACTTGTGCAAGTTTGTTAAAATTTTCTGAAAATTGATCCGCACATATTTGCAGTCTGACCGTGTTTACACCATCGATCAAGCCAAACTTTTCATGAAAGCTTCTGAAGCTTTCTTTCCTTGTGGGGTTATGAAAGTCTTAGACAGGAAGATAAGTTAAAGTCAGACATGGTGGTGCATACCTGTAATCCCACCCAACACGGGGGAGACTGAAGCAGGAAATTCACAAGTTCAAGGGCAGCCTGAGAAAGAGGCTGCTCAAAAAAATGTTTTTGCCATGTAGTTCAGTGGTTACAAGGTTTGCTCAGCATGCTCAATACGGTAGGTTCAATCTCTAGCACCACATACATACATACATACATACATATAATTGCATATATGTATGTATGTGTACACGAGATCCATTAAACCCAGCAAGTCTCATATCATATCAAATTCTGGAAAGGCAGCACAATTTATGTCTTTGTTTCTTCGGAATCAATTCTAGAAGCTTTCAAATATCATACAGATGAAAGTTTTTCAATAAAAAACCCATAATCAAGAAATCGCTCACAAATTTCTATGCATTTTGTTTATGAGTCTTTTTCCTAAAAACTCATAGAAAATGTTTAAATGACAGAAAACATGGACTTGAGTCACTGTCTGCTTGTGCAGGTCCTGGTGATAGCAGGCTACAAATACTAACAAATTAAGACTAACACATTTGCTCATAACTGCTCTGCTTTCTTCTTTGTCTGTCGATTCTTTATAGTGTGTGTGTGTGTGAAAGAAAAAGAGAGGGAGAGAGTTCAGTGTAAGATTGTGTATGAATGACTGTGTGTGTGTGTGTCTGTGTGTGTTTGTGTGGAGGGTAGGGAGAGAGGTGATGTATAACTCTGTGTGTGTGTGTGTGTGTGTGAAAGAGAGAGGGAGTTCAGTGTAAGACTGTGTATGAATGACAGTGTGTGTGTGTGAGAGAGAGAGAGAGTGAGAGAGAGAGAGAGAAAAAGAGAGAGAGGAGAGAAAGAGGAGAATGGAGAGAAGTGAGTGTATGACTGTGCATGTGAGAGGGAGGAGTGTGTGTGATGTGTGAGAGAGATGAGTGTATATGTGTAAGAGTGTGAGTGTATGAATGAATGTGTGTGTGCACATGCATACACACACATGTGCACACATCTTATTGTGTGTGGGTACAGGTGTGGGCCTCACATGTGGAGGCTAGTGGGTACCTTCAGGTGTCAGTATTTTCCTTCCCATCTCATCTGGAGCAGGGTCTGGTGTCCACTGCTATGCTCATCTGGAACAGGGTCTGGTGTCCACTGCTATGTACCATAGGCTAGCTCATTTGGAACAGGATTTGTTCACTGCTATGTGCCATAGGCTAGCTCATTTGGAACAGGGTCTGGTGTCCACTGCTATGTACCATAGGCTAGCTCATTTGGAACAGGATCTGTTCACTGCTATGTGCCATTGGCTAGCTCATTTGGAGCAGCGTCTGGTGTTCACTGCTATGTGCCATAGGCTAGCTCATCTGGAACTGGATCTGTTCACTGCTGTGTACCATAGGCCAGCTGGTCCATGAGCTTGCATGGGTTCTCCCTTTTCAGCATTCCATTTCCTGGGCTCATACATGCTCACTGTATCTGACTTTTCCATGGATTCTGGGGATATGAACTCCGGTGGTCAGGCTTGCACAAAAAGCAATACCAATGAGCTATCTCCTAACCCTTTCACTCTTCTTTAAAACTAATTGCTGACCTCTTCACTTTTTAAACAAGTAATGTTTCTCTACAGTTTCCCAGCACAGACCCTCGGTGAACCACATGGCCCTTGACGTATCTGGCTGCACGTGCCAGCGTCTTCCTACCATAGCAGAACAACTGAGAGCCGTAGCTTAGAAGGAGGGAAGGCTTGTGGTTTCACTCCATAGTTACCTCAGTTGCCTTGGGCCTGGGACTGCACACTTTATCATGGCTGGACACACAAAGCCGAATACATCATGCCAGCTGAGAAGCCAGAGAGAGAAAGAAATGGATCAGGATCACATCATCGTCCTCAAGGAGAAGCCCCCAGTGGCCTAATGGCCTCCCACTGGGTCCCACCAGTCAGATACTCTACCACCTCATGTAGGCTAGTGACCAAGCCTTTAATGTAACATGAGGGCCTGCTTGTTGGGGTTTATGTCCTTCCCAGTTCCCGCAGCCATTTAGCCCCTATTAAAATCACACCGAGGTCTCCATAAGATTATAAACTGATTGGTCCATTACCTCAGGCTTCTTATTAGCTCTTGTAGCTTATATTAACCCATTATCCTTATCTATGATAGCCACATGGCTCAGTATCTTTTTCAGCGGGGTAATCACATCCTGCTTCTTCCGTGGTCTGGGAAGGACTGCAGTAGGAATAGGCTTCCTTCTTCCCAGAATACTCCTGTTTTCCTTTCCCCGCCTCTACTTCCTGTCTGGCTACTGGCCAATCAATGTTTATTTAAAACATAATCGACAGAATACAGACTTGTCCCCCACCATTTCCCCCTCTTTTTTTTAAACAAAGGAAAATATTCATAGTCCATTTGTTGGGAATGTGGGTGTAGTATTCCAGGCTACTTCCGGCCAGTTGGGGGAACTGATAATCTTATGGGGACCTAAAGAAAATTTAGAGTTATGATCAAGTCCTGACTGGAGTATCCTGTGAGGCTTGATCATCTCAGGCAGCATCTTGAATCTGTTCTGGATGTAGAACTCAGACATCTGGGCCATCTGTTCCTACTGGAGATTTCTCAGGTGGTCTTCCTTGATCTAACCTGATTTTTCTTAACTCAGAATGACTCCACAGCCTCTTATTTCCTGTGGAAACCAAAGCAAAATCTCTTCTCCAAAGTAACATACCTTTTGACTTCCTTTCTAGAGGACCTAGGAAGGGGGCTTTTGTCCCCTTTCAGAACCACTGACTCTAGGCTACTAGTGAAATACCCTTTCTCTCAAGAGCACAGTTCCATTGAGTGCTTCTCAGGTCTCTTCTGACGTGCTCACGGCATGCCAGCGAGGTTAGATGACCTTGGCTGGCTGTCCTGGACTCTTGCAGATGGTGCTGTAGGAGCAAGTCCAAGTCCCTAGGCTGTCTCAGAGGCCCGGGAGCCACACTGACTTTTCAGAGTGTCATGTTTCCTTGTTTGGCATCTTCAGAGTGGCTGGGCCCTGGAGACTTCAGGTGTCTGTCCTTAGTATTTAGAGCTGGGTTTCGTGGGCAGTGTCCTCCTCATGCGAGCATCACTATTTTTTGGCAGGACTCTGCCCACAGAACAGGCAAGGATGGTTTCCTGTAGTCACCTCTGGCTTTGCCTGGACCACTGCTGCTCCATCCCCAGACTCAAATTGTCTTGTACCTGTCTGGGATCAGAGTCAAGAATCATAATCCCTGCATTCGGGGAGACCTTAGGGTGGTGAGGCTTGGAGTAATACCCATAGTGCTGCGACTGTTCTGTGGGACAGAATGGGGCTAGAAGACCCTCACACCTAACTCCCATCATTTATTATCATCAGCTCCAACTCACTTAGCTTCGATTTGGCCCAGACTCAGCAACCCGCGTTACACAACCAACACCAAGCATGTATAAATAGATTTGAGTGCCTCGCCTGGGAGAAGCTATGATTCAAAATCACAAGACGTGTGCATTACACAGCCAGATGTCTCTAGAAATACGGGGAGAGCGAGGCATGGAAATAGCTCCTTTCTGTGACTTTGTTGTCAGTGTATTTTTACACCAGAGCAGGAAAATCTGCTACCTATGTATGGCAACAACACGTTTAAGGAACGGTCCTTTAAAAGCTCCATGCAGGAACAACAAATCTGTGGCGTGAGTCACCGGAGATGCTTGTATGTTGCACCATGGCATGCTCGTGGCCCTCTGCCCGTATTGCCCAGATGCAGCCGCAGAATCTTTTCGAGAACAGCCCTCAGTTGAGCCCCACTTGTCACACGGAATTCTAAAGTGTGGGGTAATCTCAGTTTGTCACATGGGTGCATGGTAGACTTGCAAGTGTGAATTAACGACATGTGGGCTGTCTACCTTTCGACCCCACTGCTCCTTGGTGATCCATCCTCTCTATCTCCCCTCCACGTGTGTGTGTGTGTGCGCGCGTGTGCGTGCGCGTGCGTGTGTCTGAGGGGAGAGGTCAAACTCAGGAGTTGTTCCTTAAGAGCCTACCTCCTTATTTTTTGAGGCAGGGTCTCTCACTGGAACCTGGGACTTGGCAGTTAGTCACCTGTCTCTGCCTCGATGGCACCTGGGTTTATGAACACATGCCACCGTGCCCTGCTCTCCACTTGAGTTCTGAGGATTGAGTGCTCATCCTCCTGTTGGATGTTCGCGGCCCCAAGCTTTCCCCTTTCTCGATCCGTGTCTCACCGCATCCCCAATGGAGAACAACTTCAAGGAAGAGCTAATTAACCAAAGTGTGGAGCAGAAGCACAGCACCTGAGGAGTGCAAACTTTTACAGAAGCAACAGCAGCTTCTCAAGGAAATTATTTGACAGACTCTCTTTCCCAACTACCCCCAATTCCTAGAGCAGATGGTTTTGTGGAAGGCCTCTTATATTCTGAAGGCAGATGACTCAAATGTGTGCTGACCTCCTCATGACTATTTGAGAAAATGCCCTTGGACACAGTCTTGAAGATTGAGTCAAATTGTTGAGAAATTATTTTGAGCGGGGGGGGGGGACACTTTAAGCCCAGAAGTAAAGAGGGAAGTTCTTCAGGGTACTTGTCATGATCGTCACCCTTTGGAGAAAGGCACCTTTGAGAATCCCATTGTCAAGGCTAGGTTGTTTTAGAATGAAGATGTTGAAAGGAGCCTCAAGACACAAACTTGGTCCATATCTACCTCGAATCTCAGCCGTGAGCTTTTATTTGTAGAGAGTATGTTTTAGAAGGCTGCGGAAGGCAGCAATGAGAAGAGGTCCTGCTGACGAGGGCAGCTCCTTAGTTCAGTGAGGCTATCCGTGTAACAGAAAAGGCATGGGAAGAAAACCCAGAAGAAAGTTCTGGAACAACAGAGGTAGAGGCTTAAGGACGCAAACACAAACTAAGGATGGTTAGTAAACCTCAGAAGCCAGGAAAGGATAAAAAGAGACCCTCCCCAGAATCTTTCGAGGGGGAATGGCCCTGTCTGGTACCAACACCTCACTCACATTGGCTCTTAGGTGCAAGGAATGACTTTCATAGACAGCAGGTATAACCATCATACAGGGAGGACACGGGGCAGCTCTGCTCACAGTGGAGGATGTACGGGGCAGCCCTGCTCACAGCAATGGGTGTGAGTGCCTGGCAGCCTTGATGCCTCTAAAATGAAGCTGACTTCATCTCTTGCTTGTCTGCTACAGAGCCTCAGAAGTTCTGAATGGGAACTGAAGGCCATGGCAGCTATGTGAGTTTGAGCAGCTGGCAACCCCTACCCAAGAAAAACGTAGGCAACTAGGGGCCACCATGTGCTAGAAAGAGAGCAATAAACACAGAAAAACAGGGTGGGGATGCAGCTCAGTAGCATGCTTGCCTGACATACAGGAAGCCCTGAGCTCTGTCTGTAGCACTGCATAAACTCCTGGCTCTTGGGCAGTGGAGACAGGGTCATCCTTGGCTACATAGTGAGTTTAAGGCCAGCCGAGGCTGCATGAGACCTTGCTTCCAAAAACACACCATCAGAAAAAAACACTGTGAAAATCAGAACCACGTAACAGGTAGAGCGGAGCTCAAAAGAGCCAAGCATCGCGTACCTTATGACCGGGCACTTGATTTCATGTGTTTTCATTGGTCATGAGGGTTCAGTCAGCTGGACGCCCACTTGAGAAGGCTGCCTAGTAGTTAATAGCAGAAGGAAACATGGAGGCACTTTTCTGTCTTTATCTGATGTGTTTTCCAAGGCACCATGTCTTACTGTTTTCTGAGAGCCGCTGAATGCAGCCCACATCGGCTGCAGGAAACAAAAAGGGGCTCAAGTTTTCTTACCTATTCCTTCATTCACAATTACTACTGAAAATAAAGAAAAGCCATCAGCTGCCTGCTCTGAAGCTCCAATCAACTTAAACAGCTTTTGTCCTCTTCGAGGAAAAATATATTTTTCCAATTTAAAAAGTCCTTGTTAATGATGATTTAAGTCTCTGTCCCAGTGTTTATTCCTTGTTGTTGGCCAGAAAAGAAGGCATTTCCCACTCCCTCCCCAGAGGATTGATAGATTCCAAACTCAGCAGTCACTCATGTTCCAGGGCTTCCCAGGTAGGGAGGAGTTATGGCATCGGAACTGATCAAGACTAGAGGAATGGATGGGAGCCAGCCTGAGCAGGTGCACCACAGAGCATCAGACAACAGTGACTTTAAGTAGGCTGTTTGCCCCTCCTCCATCACTAGCCCAGGTAGATTTAATATGTATATTTCTCGGTCCTTAGAACTTCGGTATCAGCAGCTCAGAGGCACTGGACCAACATTTGCTTACAGGCTCTGAGCCAGCCTGTGGCTTTGTAGGATGAGAGACCAAGGGAAGACTGCATGGAAAGATGGGGGTTTCGGGTTTCAGTGTCTTGAGAAGGCTGTGCCATGCTGCTGGGATGCTGACCACAGAGGTGTGAATGTTGCCATGGAACCCACCTTCTTTCTGGATGGCTCTGACATTCACATCCCATAGCAAACAATGACCAGAACACGTCTGAGTTTTGCCATGTGTTAACATGGGTTTTAAGATGGGCTATTTTGTATTTTTATGATACCAAATGTGGTTGTTTTGCTTATCTGATCCAGATCTTTACTAGGTAGTCCAGGCTGACCTCAAACTCTCAATCCCCCTGCTTCAGCCTTTCCGGCGCTGGAATTACCAGTGTGCACCATGCCAGGCTCAAACTTACATTTTTTTCTCAAATTTCTAGAGAATATTTTGATCATCTGGAAGGATTTATGGAATATATTCAAAACAGGCACTAGTCTATTTTCTGGGGCTTATACTTCACAGAATGCCGCATAACTACTCCAGAAAGCTGGTTGCATCCTTGAATCCTTAATTTAGAAGAGACAGTGGGGTTGCTAGATAAAAGACGCACTGAAAGGTAGGCGAGTCCACACTCAGGAGCCCCCGTGAGTGGAGAGTCCACACTCAGGAGCCCGGGTGGACTGGGAGAGTTTGCCCTTAGGAGCCCCGGTGGGATGGAAGAGTTCACACTCAGGAGCCCCGGTGGAGTGGAAAGTCCGCACTCAGGAACCCTGTGGAGTGGGAGAGTTCACGCTCAGGAGCCCGGGTAGAGTGGGAGAGTCTGCACTCAGGAACCCTGTGGAGTGGGAGAGTTCATGCTCAGGAGCCCGGGTGGACTGGGAGAGTCTGCACTCAGGAACCCTGTGGAGTGGGAGAGTTCACGCTCAGGAACTCTGATGGAGTGATCTGATTCTGCCTACCTTCTACCTCCTGGGAAGCATCCCTGAGTAGGCTCACGTCCACAGTGTGTAACTGGCCATGTTATTCTCAGGTCTCATCCTCAGACGGTGGATAGATGTCTAGTAGTTCTCCTTGGAGGGTTCAAGTCTGCTCCCAGCCACCAAAGGCTCACCAGTGAAAAAGACAGCTTGCGAATGGCCGGCAGTCTGCTGTAAGCTGAAACAATAGCTCCTCTTCCTGGAGCGAGGGGCAGAGTTCAAATTAGGGATAGGACTCAGGTTGGGAGCGCTTAGAAGAAGCACCATAAAGGCTGTTGAGAACAACATGTCTTGTGACTTTTTTCCTAAGTGGTCACTGAAAGTTAGAGCAAAGTAAGATTCATATTGTCCCCAATATGATGAAGTCAACGTAGCTGGGCGCAGGCAAGCATAGCAGAATACGATCTTGCCTTTCAGTTATGTTATGATAACACTTTCAATCTGATTGAGTAAATAATTGTCTCTGCAGGCTTAACAAAACAAACACAGCACAACATCCATCAGTGCAAAGGCTTACACACATAGTTGACATGTCCTTGTTGTATTTAGTGCCTGATCCAGAGCAGAGCAGGGCAGGCCTACTCACCCCTTAGGGGAAATGACTACCTCTTCCTTGGTAAAGTGTGTTGTTTTTATTTCCTGCTAGAGTCTTTATCCTGAGCTTTTAGTTTATTTCTAACTAAAGTCAAGAATGGAGTTGGATATGCAGGGTTCATATTGTGACCAGTGTGACTGAGGGTGTTCAAAATTGATTGAGGACTGCTGGGTATCCACGGGTCTCAGCGCCCAAGGAAAGAAATGTCATCTGAAACAACCAGGACAGCAAGCACAGATCTTAGGACACACTGGGAAATCTTAAGAGAGCAGCCAGTAAGCTCTCCCATAGTGTCGATGCTGTATTCAGAATGAAGGCTTGTTGGTAGGCCACATTCCCTTTGGTTATAACACAACAAATCAAGGCCTTGTGTCTATGGTTGGTGTGGATTCAGCTCTCAATTGCCCAATAGATAATGAAAGGATTAAATGTTTCCAGGGGCTGGGCACAGAATGGCCAGTGCCCTGCATCAAGATGTAGCAAACCCAAGATACAGCCCACATTCTGGGCTCCTCGTAGGGCGGGGCTGAAGGCATCCTCCAGTGAAGGACTTGTCTTCACTTAACTTTCTTCTCTAACTTCCTTCTCCTGCCCTGTCCTGCTTCCTCCCTCCCCTTCTGTCTTAGGATCTCTATTGCTGTGAAGAGAACCATGATCACAGCAACTCACACAGGGATTGACTGACAGTTTCAGAGGGCTAGCCCATTTTCTTCAGGATGGGACATGGTGGCATGCAGGCAGACATGGTGCTGGAGAAGGAGCTGAGAGTTCCGTATCCTCATCCACAGGCAGAAGAAGCAACTGTGTCAGACCGGCCATAACTTGAGCAAAAGGGACTTCAGAGTCCACCCTCACAGTGACATACTTCCTCCAACAAGGCCACGCCTTCTAATAGTTGTCACACCCTATGAGGGCCATTTTCTTTCAAACCTCCATACTTTCTCAAGGGGGTCCTCAAGAACCCCCACTTTAGTTCCAGGTCCAGAAGCTGACCTCAGTGAGGGTGTCTGTCAAAAGATTCCCGAATCTACAGGCAGGAGGGATTCAGCAGCCAGAGTGAGTTTTGTGAGCTGGGTTTTTATTTCTCCCAGAAGGCAATTCTGGTGCTAATGAGTCAAGCAACACTCCTGGACCAGACAAAGGACCACCCTGTGAAAGCACAGTCTGTGTCCACCTGCCCAGCAGGGCTGCAGGTGCTGGGGTGGACACTCTGACTTCACTTCCAGATCTGAAACAAAAAAAAAAGCAGACCTTTCTCTAAGTTGAGTGACCTTAGGTTCTAGAAATTCCCTCTGAGTTTTGTACAAGAATCTGTCACTAAAGGATAGAGACCAGATTCTTGCACTGATAGAGAGATCCTTAATGTTTGCTAATATTATTTATTGGTCACCAGTACCCTCTGTGCCATAGGGTCATATCTACCCACCAGTAAAACGCTACCGGTAAAGTCCACCGTGCAGCTTCACCAATGGTGCCGAGTGCTGAGGTGCAAGGCACCAAGAAAACAGGGTGATATTCAAGAGAAGCCTTCCTACAAAAGCCAAAGTTTTGATTTATAACAAGTACTATTTTTACATAATTACTACAATATCGATTGCACCCTCAGTGATGTGCTTAAAGGGAACTCAAACTTGGTAACAACTCCAGAGCAATCTTTTTGCAAACATTTACCATTCAGACCTTTTCCACAATCATTTGATGGAAGCTTACAGGATGCTATCCAATTTATTGAACATTGACTTTAGTGATTACAGAGCTACTGTTGTCCTTCAGTGCTTCTGACTGAGGGCCCGAGATAGACACAGCAGTACAATGTCAGCTCCACAAATAGAGCATAAACAGAAACAGGGATGGGACTCAAAAATAAGTCCCACGGAAAGTGTCTGGAAAGTCCTCCAAGATGTAGGACTTGAAGAAAGAGGAGGACCTTAGACAGGAAGGAATCCCAGACAAGCCAGGATGCAAGCTTTAGGGAACAGCATGCAAGTTGCATTTTATAGTCAATTCCAAAGTTACATTCACAGGCACTGGCAGGATGGCTCAGTGGTTAACTGGAGGTGGGTCTTGTATCTTATCTGTTGCTTTCATTGGTTAACTAATAAAGAAACTGCCTTGGCCCACTCCAGACAGAAAATTAGGTAGGCGGAGTAAACAGAACAGGATTCTGGGAGAAAGAAGCTGAGTCAGGGAGTCGCCATGATTCTCCCACTCCAGCCAGACGCAGGTTAAGATCTTTCCTGGTAAGTGCACCTCGTGGTGCTGCATAGATTATTAGAAATGGGTTAAGAGGCTAAAACTAATGGGCCAGGCAGTGTTTAAAAGAATACAGTTTCCGTATAATTATTTCGGGGCATAAGCTAGCCATGTGGGCGGCTGGGTGCCGGGGATGCAGCCCTGCAGCTCCTACAATAGAGTGGCACCCAACGTGGGGCTAAATCAACTTAAAAACTTGAGAAGGCTTAAAAATAAGGGAGAGAGAATTTAACACAGATTTTTGCTGTTTGTTGATGGTATGCTATAGAGAGATTTCCTGATTCGGCAACAGCAGCAGAAAAAAAACTGTGTCATTTTAAAGTGCGGCTTCCTGGGACTGTGCCGCCACTGCAAACTCTGGCTTTAAAGCATTTCAACGGCTTTTATGGGACTGGATGTTTGTGTTCCCGCTTGGGATCGGAAGGAGAGTGCTATGAGACCGTGCTGATGGCTCAGCGCTCCCCGCCTGCACCTGGGCAGAATCAGGTTTAGGCAGGCAGAAGAGCATGGCGGATTCCTGCTGCCATACAGAGACGTGTTTTCAGACTGCGCATTGCTCTGCATGTCAGATTTGGCTGTAACTTGGATGAAAAGAGTTTCTGTGCCGCACACTCAGTCTCAGAATTAAACTGCTGAGTATGGCTCCAATGTGGACTTGCTGTGTGCCAACAGAGTACGTCCTTCATTTTGAAATTTTCCTGACTCAGCAGCAGGAAAAAACTGGCTGTTTTAAAATGCCGGCTTTCTGAGCTGTGCCGCCATTGCGATCTCTGGCTCCTGCAGGAGACAGAGCTTTTGAATGGAGCATTTGGAGTAAAGTGCTATGACTTGTTTGATGGCAACTAGACTGCTCTGTGCCTAAAAGGGGGACATTGCGTGCCGCAGCTCAGAGGCACAAGCAGCTCCGCCATGCTAATGGTGCAATGTGCAAGGATCAGAGGCACAAGCGGCTCCGCCATGTTGGACTGGGCGGAGCAAGCAGGCAGTACCTGTTTTTGACCTAGGAATGTCACAGCTTAGATTCTTAACTGCTTAGGCACAAAACAAAGTGCTCCTGGATAGTAAAAAAATTACAGATTCACAATAAAACAGATTCAGACAGACCACTAAATGGGTCACAATGTTGGATGAGTATATGTAGGCTTGAGAGAGAGAAGAAAAAGAATATAGAAAATAAAGTTAATGGTTAAAAAAATGGTAAAATCTCTAAAGAGACAGAATAAAGTAAAGTGATAGAGTAAAAATAAGCCATGTAAAAATGGAAAATTCACAGAAAGTCTGGATTCTTTGTATCATTATGTTTTCTTTAAATTTTTGACTATGAAGGAGCTAAGTACAGAGAGACATTTCATTACATGGGTTGCCAAGCTAAACCAAAATGGATTTCATGAGGGTATTATGACTTCAGAATTTGGGTCTAAGGACATGATGCTTTGGAAAGGGTCTTCTTTTGTTTTCACAGAAGATGTGACCTTATGGATTGCATCTATTCCGATTTGGTATGATAGACCATGCCCTCCTGAAAGGTTGCTATGAACACCCTCAAAAAATTGCTTCGCTCAATTGCCAACTGAGATGAAACTAGCACACAGGTTATACCATTAACGACCTAATTAACGACGCCCCTATTCAGCAGGAAGCAGTTTGGAGAGAAATAACTGCGCCCATATTCCCAAATATTGTTTATAACTGTTCTTTTACATTTAAAGGGGGATATGATGTAGATATGAATAATTTACATTAGTATGGATTTTAAGGTCAATTTTGTTGTATGTATATGTATTTCTAATATTGATTAAGGTATTGTGATTTCATAGTTCATTTAAAAATGTACTGTATAATTAGAAATATAGGTTGTTAATGGATAATCATCAACAATAGTCAAGCTTGTAGTCATGTTAGATTTTCTAGATATATAGAGATATATTTCAGTTAGATAGGCATTCTTCATATCTTTCAAAGACTGCAGAATATGGCATTTAAATGTTTTAATAACTTAGGGCTTTTCATGACAAGGAGACACGTCTGCTCCTGGCAGCACCAGCTACTTCAAGAGGAAGATGGGCATCGAAGAAGATCCTTATGGAGTTTGATAGCCATTTGGGCAAGGAACTGCTCTTGCCTGGACTGATGCATAAACTGGACACAACCCACAGAGAGAGGACTGCTGAACTTGCCTAAAGGTGAGATGGTCTTTCGGGGTTTCTGACTCATGAAATAGTCTGCAAGACATTCTGCAGGACACAGCAGACAATGACTGAACTGCCTTTGAAATTTCCTGCTTCATGGAAATGTCTCTGGATACCATGGGCCTGTAGGCCAAAGATGGATGCCCCAATGGTACAGAGGAACTTTGGATGACTGTCCAGGCAGCGAGATGTCTCTGTCATTTCTAGAGCTTTGGATATCCTTCTGGAGTCTTTGATGGAGTTGAAGAATAAATAGTTATAGTTTTCCTTAGTTATGATAAGAGATAAAATAGATATAAATATTGTAATTGTAATTCTTACTTGATAACTGTTTTGTTATATGTAATTTTACTATGTTAAAGTTAAAGCCTTTCTTTTTTGTTTAAACAGAAAAAGGGGAAATGATGGAGGTGGGTCTTGTATCTTATCTGTTGCTTTCATTGGTTAACTAATAAAGAAACTGCCTTGGCCCTCATAGGACAGAAAATTAGGTAGGCGGAGTAAACAGAACAGGATTCTGGGAGAAAGAAGCTGAGTCAGGGAGTCGCCATGATTCTCCCACTCCAGCCAGACGCAGGTTAAGATCTTTCCTGGTAAGCGCACCTCGTGGTGCTGCATAGATTATTAGAAATGGGTTAAGAGACTAAAACTAATGGGCCAGGCAGTGTTTAAAATAATACAGTTTCCGTATAATTATTTCGGGGCATAAGCTAGCCATGTGGGCGGCTAGGTGCCGGGGATGCAGCCCTGCAGCTCCTACAACAGTTAACAGCACTTACTGCTCTACCAAGGACCATTTGGTCCCCGGTACCCACATCAAGTGGCTCACAACTCTGTAACTCCAGCTCTAAGGGAACCCAACGCCCTCTTCTGGCTCCTGTAGCCCCCTGCACTCGCGTGCACAAACCAACACACAGATGCACACAAACCAACACGCAGACATACCCAAATGTACACAAACCAACACAGAGACACACTCAAGTCCACACAAGCCAACACACAGACACACCCAAATGCACACAAACCAACACACAAATGCACCCAAATGCACACAACTTAAAAGTAAAATAAAATGTGAACTGTGCATAGAGCTCTGCTCATAGCTGCTCCTTCAAGCGGGCCTTTAAAGGGCCTGCTGCCGCTGGCTTCTCTGAATGTGTTGTTTGTGTTCAGGGATGGAGGCCTGACTCTCCCCTCAGTCACACAATAAAGGAATATACAAGATCTTTCCAGATATACCCCAATTTGCTGCTTTACTCACTTACTAAGTCACACAATAAAGGAATATACAAGATCTTTCCAGATATACCCCAATTTGCTGCTTTACTCACTTACTAAGTCACACAATAAAGGAATATACAAGATCTTTCCAGATATACCCCAATTTGCTGCTTTACTGACTTACTAAGTAGTTTTTTTTTTAAATTTTCATCCTGTCTTTTGTTTTTAAATTTCCATTTTTATTTTTTTCCAGAATCTTTCTGCCGGGTCATTTTTATAGCCTTGATTATTTTTGTAATTTCCTTTTTAGCTTTTAAACATTTGCTTTTATTTTTACTTGTGAATAAGCATGTGTGTCTGTGTGCAGTGCTTGAGTCCAGGTGGCCATGGAGGCCAGAAAGGATCCCCTGGAGTGGGAATTATTGTGGCTGTGAGTCTCCCAATGTGGGTGCGGTAGGTGCCCTAGCCACGGGGCCTCTCTCTAGCCCCTCGGCGTTTTACCTTCTGCTACATCGCCACTCCCATACTTCTGGCAACTGAAGAGGAGGCTCATCTGTGTTGCTCGCTGTCTCTGCTGACCCTAACTCATGGTGGCTGGCTTGCTGGTGTCTCCCACGTTCTGTGGGTTGACATTTATTTTGTTATCTCACTTCCTGGGAATCCTGAGGGCCCAAGGTTGGAGTGCTTTTGTCCTGAGAGGACTTAAGTTTGCTTCTGCTGAGGGACGGGCACCATCCCAGTAGAATGGAAGAATCCACATCCCCACTCCCTCCTTTCCCGATGGCCCATGGTGGACAGCAGTGCCAGCGTGAAGCAGATCTCGTTCCATCCTTCTTCCTAAATATTTCCATTTGGATCATCTCTTTTCCTGCTGGCACTGATTTTATCACCTGGACACATCTTGTTTATGAACACTTGTAGACACCCTTCTCCTTCCATTTATCCACATGATTGTTCTCTGGATGTGGTAGGGGAAGGAAGAAGCTTGTCCCTCAAGCACCTTGTCAATCAAGGACAGGCCTTTGTGTATAAGAAGTACCCATCATGTAACTAATGATTTCTTAGCTGTTATTTAAGCATGGACCCAGGCAAATTAGCAAACTTCGTGCCATTTTTTCTCAAACCAATGCCCTGTCCTGTGCAGCTTGACCTTTTCTTATCCTCTGAGCTTGTAATTATCCAAAGAGCTTCTTCCCTTCACTCACAAGTGATGAACTCATGGCTGTGGGTTCAGCTTCACTCACCGCCACCACCTCCCAGCCTGTTGCTAATGGTGGCTTACAGTAGCTGGGCCCACAGCCCAGAGGCCTGTTTGTTTGTCCTAGTGTTCATTACCTTTGGCTCTCTTCCATCAGCTGCCGGTGCAGAACTATTTACATCAACAAGAGAAGCCCTGGTGACCCCGCTCGGATAACTCACAGCCTCAGAATGCCTTTCAGAGCTGTCCTCCCAGGACACCTCTCCTGGCACTGGTCGGGGGCACCCCTGGTTTCCCTAAGGAAGTGGCGGCTCCTGGCCCATCAGCTGGGATGATAAGGTCTTTGCCTCTGATTAGTGCCCTGGCTAGGAGACATGCTGTGGAACTTGCCCAAAGAGGTCATGACAGCTGAGTCACTGAAAGTGGCATTGGCTGGGGTTCTGAGGGAAGGAGAATGCCCACTGGGAGCTGAGCCAAGGTGCTGAGTCATGATTCTGGGCTCTGCAGTACTTGCTGTAATGTCAAACCTTCTAGAAGGAGAGGTCACCCTTCCTTTAACACTATACCACAGAGACACATGCCCAGGCGTTGCATAGCACCACAGAAATATGTACAAGTTTGATGCACCAATTTTTAAATATTTAGTATGTGAGTTAAAGAGAGAGAACAAGTGTGTTTGTGTGTGTGTGGAGGTCAGAGGTCAACTTGTGAAGCTTTTCTCTCTTTCCAACATGGGGATTCTGGATGAAGATTCTGGGAATTGAATTCAGGTAGCAAATACCTTTACCCGCTGAGCTGTCCTGCTAGCTCAAGTATCAGTTATTTGCAACAAAATTAATTGATTAAAAGAGACTAGCATTTTCTATCTAAGTTTTTTATGGTAATCTTCTTTTGATTGAAATAAAAAAGAGACTGTAGAACACTGGTTAGAGTCACCCATCTTCCCACTGTCAGGGCCTGAGCCAATATGATAAAACCCGAGAACCTCAAATTCAGTCCACCAACATTCCATCCTTGGACACAGTCAGAGCTCCTTCCGTGGTCTGGGGTCCGGGCACCAGTCTAATAGTCTTAACTATAGGACTCCACAGTCACAGGTCTGAAGAGATAAGGCTGAGGGAGGCAGCCAATCATTTTCAATGGAACTGAACAAATTCATGTTCTTGCTAACATCCACAGCAGGTGATATATGGACTATGTCTGGGAGAAAGGCCAAAGAGAAATTTTAAGACCTAGCACAATTTTGTGCTAAAAATAAAATTACCAATCAAATGTATTTATTTATAAGTCAGTTGTACCACTATCAGGGCCAGTGTGGGATCTACTCCCAGGAAAGTTGTCTCATTTCTAGCCTCAGGCCGGTGTTACCAACAGGGTAATATCAACATTGTCCCATTAGGTCAGGGTTGAAATCCAGTGAGCAGGAAGTTTCAGAATACCAGCCTAGAAACCGCCACAGGAGTCACTCACAGGTTCTGGGTTGGAAGAATATCGGCACTATTTGCATACATGTGGAGGGGACTTCTGCCATGAAGGATGTTTTCCTTCCTACAGCTGTCCCTCGCTCCATTTCTTTTCCTTGTATCACTGGCTACAGTGTTTTGTCTTTTGCTAAGTTTGCATATGCTCTGGAAGGTCTGATCGTCTCTCTAATGTCGCCCAAATCAATATGACATTGTGGACTTTCAGCTTGAACGACCAATGTTCCATTCTCGTTTCCAAAGGCAGATTAGTAGCAGTGGAATTGCAGGGTCTGTAGGAGCTCACACAGTGCTTAGATCAACTGGGCTTGATGGCCCCTTCCCAGGGATAAAGCTCTTACCATCTACACCACCCAAAGTTGCCAGCGTTCTGGCTTCAGAATGCTTAGCCACCCCAGGCACTGGCACTTTCGGGTTCTATGGCCATGTATGTGCCATCAAGCATCCAGGCAATTTACATAGCCACCCCGGGGTCCTCAAACACACGTGACTCGGCTACATAAACCCCTGTGCGCCTGTGCTAGAAGGCCTTTAAAAGCTGGACAGGCCACATTTCAGACGGCCTAGAGCTCCTGTCGCACTCTCTGTAAACATTTAAAAAATGTGTTTATTTTTATCATATGTCATTGGTGTCTTTCCCTCGTGTATGAGTGTGTGAGGTTCTCAGATATTGTAGTTACAGACAGTTGGGAGCTGCCATGTGGGTGATAGAAATTGAACTCAAGACCTCTGGAAGAGCAGCAAGTGCTCTTAACCACTGAGACATCTCTTCAAACTCTTATTGTAAGGGATTTTTTTATTTGATTTTTTTCTCTTGGAATACTTTAAAAAGATAGAAATAAAAATACAAACCTTTAAAATTTAATTGCTGCTCTTATTCCTTTCTTGCTTTCAAGGCCTCCATGTGTTTCCTTTCCTAATTATCAACAATTGACCTATCTTTTTTCAGAGACCAGATATACGGAACTTGAAACAAACCTCTATGTTTCACCCGACCCCTCCTGTGTCTGTTCATGGGTACCACAGCCTCTCTGTATTGCTCTGAAGGGCTAGACTGCCCCAAATCATGCTGACCCCGAGTCTGCTTTCCCTGTGTATGTGTTCCTTTTCCCTCTCCCCTTTATAGCCCTGTCTATAGGCAGAGGCTGTTTGCACTGCCCGTCCACCTATTCACTCCTATGCTCAAACAAGCGCTCTCTTCTTGCTTCAACGGTGTAACAACCACACTGGTCACTGCATCAGTAAGTTCCCTGATGCCAGTGTCAACGGCAGTGCCCCATGTCTGGGTTGAGCGTAGCTACAATGTCTGGAGCCAGTGGTCTCTTTACCAGGCCAGTCCTATAGATGACTGTGGGCTTTCTTTCCTGTTTCTGGGGCTCCTGTTCACACCTGGTTCCTCATCCCTCTCTATCTATCCTGTACCTTATATAAATGCAGCTGGGGGCTAGTGAGATAGCACTAGCTACCAAGTCTGATGACCTGAGTTCAATCCCTGGGATATGGGGACACACACACACACACGAAAGAGACAGAGAGAGACTAAAAGTTCTATTCGCAATCCTATTTTGTCTGAAGGTAGCAAGGGTTGTCTCTGATGTTTATAGTTTATAGTAAGCTCTTAGCCAATTTACACTGGGGGGCTGAGGGGTTGGTAAGAGAAACTAGAGTGGTCAACTCCTGAAAATAGAGTAATTTCTAAAATATATAGGCAAGCAAGTTCAATGACAGAGAACTTGTCCAGCATGTGAGAGACCTTGGGTTCAATTTTCATTACTAAAATAGATAATTAATTAAAATAATATAAAGTAGAGAAAGTTTGGGATAAATCATTGGTCTGCTGCCACCAGGAGTGGGAGAACCACTGCTTTTGGTTTCTGCCAGTTCCTCAGCTCTCCTCCAAGATAGCTGCCCTCTTCTGATGGATTCTCTGTTGGGCTTGACCATGAGGCTCATTTTGTGCGTTTGCTGGCACAAAACCTAAAAAGCATAATGGTCAGATTTTATGGACACTAAAGAGTTTATACCAGTAACGAAACAAACCATTCACAGGAGCTAAAACTTCTTGATAACTAGAAGCAAACAAATTAAATCCCATTCCATTAATGAACTTTAAATCTGACCCACAAAGTTGATGAGCTATGGGAACTCCAACGCAGCTTTCTTGAAGACAAATAAGCAGGATCCACAAATGTGGGATCCAAATGTTTCCACCACAGCTGCAGAAATCCAGAGAGATCTACACTAAACATTATACATGGCGGCATACAACATCTTTGTTTTAATTATGGAGAAGCTGGGAACTGCTTGGTCTCCGCCATGAGGAGACGAGATACATAAACAATACACATATGTACACAAGTACCATACAGCAGAGAAAAGGGAACTTCATGGTACTGGGAGATGAATCGGTACTTAAAATTCTTGCTGAGCAAGCACTGGAAGTGGAGTTTGGATCCCCAAAACTAACATGAATGCTGGGTAGGTATGGCAGTCCACCTGTAATTCTTACCTTATAAAAAGACCAAAGAAACACTGAAGAAGAGGAGGTGAAAAGAATGTTAAAGTCATGGTCCAGGAAGTCAGTTTCTAGGTCGTGTATTTTGAATAACCCTTGAACAATATGGATGCCTAAACAAGGCCTGAGCAATGGCAACACCAGCTGACATCCCAGTGGTGAGGAGAGAAATCGCACAAGGCCCCACCCCTAGATGAAGAGCTGTAGCAGTTAAGGGCTCCTAAGAGGAAGAGTTAGTCTTCTCCAGGGATGAGGCCGCTAACTGGTTATCTATAAAATCATATACATACATGAAACATGAGATGGACTCAGCAGGTTGTATTTGATAGTCGGGGAGAGGAGGGAGTGAGGAGGGAGCGAGGAGGGCTGAGATGAAGGAGAGGATGAAACAATGTAATTATACTTTAAAAATAAGGTAATTAAAAACTCCTGTGTTCTGAAAACCAGTTTTTTTGTAGCCAGAATTACATGTTTTTATTAAAGGTACAGGGAGGGGAAGCTAAGATTCCCAGAATGAAGGAATGGGCATGTCTCAGCTCTTGGGATGCTTCATTTAATAAGCTGATCGTGGGCACATTTCACAGGCCTACAACGGCCCATAGAAAAGAAAAGGTTTGGGCATTGTTTCCATTCATACTGACCAGTTTCCCAATTCATGAAATCAGACTTGCCTTCCACCTTGAGAGAAGCTTAAGGCACTTTCAATCAGGTTAGTTCGTTATATTTCCTGCTTCTTTTATGGATGGGAGTTATTTAGAGTAAAAAAAAAAGTACAATTGGTTTCTGGCCATGCTTTTTCCTCTGAGTTCCTGGCCTTGTGCTCATAATGGTTGGTTTTAATTGTCAACTTGAACAGTCTTTAACTACCCAGGTTTTAGTGAGGGATTGTTTAGGTCAGGTTGATCTATAGACTTATAGGAGGTGGAGGGGAGGAACTCTCAATTACAGCAGCTAAGGGGGAAACATATCCGCTGTGGGGTCAGCATTCCCTGGGCAAGGACTCCTGAACTGTATGAACAGAGAAATTGAGCCAAGCAACAGGGAAGGGAATTAAGAGCTACTCTTCCTCTAAAATCCCAAAATATTTTAATAGAAGGGGTGTGTAGCTACGGTAGAGTTTATGAGGTAGAACAGAGGTGTGTAAGTGGCCACACCTACTTACCAGGCCAAGGTCACCTGATGTGGCCTCGAGGAAGGAAACCAGGCCAGGTTGGACAACCACGGAACAACTGAGGCTAAGGCAACTTTATCAAGAGCAATCAGACTTTTTATCCCATTATCAGAAACAAAATATAGTGGCAATTGCCAGGTGGGCTCTGCTTGCTAGAGGCAAGTGCTCTCATTTAAGAGAGGCTTCCTGACTCAGCTTTAGCTGCAAAACCCTGCAGCTCTTTAAAAGGTCCTGCCACGAAACACTTAAATGGTGTTGATAAAAGCTGACTGCAGAATGTTTCAGATTCCATAAATGTGTCAGCACATCAGCCCTCAAAAGATTCTGGTGTTTCAGTCAAGGGGGAGGTGTCCCCACCTGTCACCTTCCCGTTATTGCTCAGAACGTTTGATGTGAGGCATGAACCCCTTCCTGCAGGAGTCTTAACTTGTAAGTGTGATGTGGATCTCAGAGCCCATCCATGCTTCCCACCCCTCAGACCTCCAGCCCATTCAGTCACCATGGCCCAGAATTTCACTGTGGACATTTGCTCACTGGGCTTGAAGTCTGATACCTAGAACACTAGGAGAAGAGAATATTAGAGTAGGTGACCTCAGATAGTGAATTCTAAGGTCCCATGATATGTAAATAAACTTCAGATAGTCTTCCTTCTTTTATAGTTTTTACATTAATTAATTTACATATCTATTAGCTTGTTTGTTGTGTGTACATTATTTCTTCAGGAAACAATCTCAAAAATATGTATACCAAAAGGTACACAAGGTCTAAAGATGCTAACTTTTAAAAAATACTGCGTTTTTATTTAGTGTGTGTTTGTGTATGTGGGCAAGTGCGCCACGTGTGCATGTGGAGGTCAGAGGTTGGCTTGAGGGTTTTGGAACAGATTTGTGTCACCAGGCATGGCAGTGTGCACCTTTACCTGCTCAGCCATCTCAACAGGTCCCAGATTGTTCTTTTCTAAAATTTATTTATTTTACATCCTGACCACACTTTTCCCTCCCCCTTCTCCTCCCTTTCCTCTCCACATTCAATCCATTCCTCCTTTGTTCCTGTACAGAAGCGCAGGCCTCCCATGAGTGTCAACATAGCAGGGCATATCCAGTTGTCATGAGACTAAGCACCGCTCCTTGCATTAAAGATGGGTAAAGCAACCAAATATGAAGAATAGAGTCCCAAGTGGTAGCCAAGTGTTTAGAGAAGCCCCTGCTCCCACTGTTAGGAGTCCCACAAGAGGAACAAGCTATATGCAACTGTCACATATGTGCTGAGGGCCTAAGCTGATCACATACAGGCTCCCTGGTGGTAGAATTAGTTTCTGTGAGATCCTATGAGCCACACTAGTTGAGTCTATGGGTTTTCTTGTGATGTCCCTGATTCCTCTGGCTCCTACAATCCTTCCCTCCTCACTTCAGCAGGATTCCTCAAGCTCAGATGCTAATGTCTGACTATGGTCTCTTTATCTGCTTCTATCAGTTACCCAGATCATCCTTAAGCCAAGACTAGTATAGGAGGTCCATCTGTCTATGTGTTGCTTTCATTGGTTGAATAAAGAAACTGCCTTGGCCTTTTGATAGGGCAGCACTTAGGTAGGTGGAGGAGACAGTACTGAATTCTGGGAGGAAGAAAGCAGAGACAGAGAGAGCCACCATGGAGCTGCCAGGTCAGACATGCTGAATCTTTCCCAGTAAGCCACTACCTCATGGTGACATACAGATTATTAGAAATGGGTTAAATCAAGATGTAAGAATTAGCCAATAAGGGGCTAGAGATAATGGCCCAGGCAGTAATTTTATTAATATAGTTTCTGTGTGATTATTTTGGGGGTGAAGTTAGCCGAGTAGCCTGGAAGAACAAGGGCCAGCGCTCCTACAGTTTCTGTGTGATTATTTCAGGTATAAGCTAGGTTGGCAGCCGGGACCAAAAGCAGGCCCTCTCTCCTTCAACAATTAGCTGGGCGGATGGGACAACAAGCAGCCCACTCCTCCTGCAACAGATGGCTCTCCAGTGTGGTAAACTGACTCCACATAAAATCCGAGAGAGCTTCAAAAAGAATACAGAGTTTAACACAGCTCCTTGCTGTTGACTGGCAGCTGCTTTAACAGAGATTTTCCTGATTCAGCTGTAGCAGAAAAAAAAAAGCTGCACAGTTTTAAAATGCTGGCTTTCTAGGCTATTCTCCAGGCACAGTCTGCCTGGACAGTCACCCAAAGTTCCTCTGTACCTTTGGGGCATCCATATTCAGTCTAGAGGCCCATAGTATCTGCAGACATTTCCATGAAGCAGGAAATTTCAAAGACAGTTTAGTCACTTTCTGCCGTGTCCTGCAGAATGTCCTGTAGACTCTTTCATGAAACAGGAACCCCAAAGGACCATCTCACCTTTAGACAAGTTCAGCAGTCCTCTCTCTGTGGGTTCTTTGTGTCCAGTTTATGCAATAGTCCAAGAAAGAGCAGTTTCTTGCCCAAATGGCTAACCAACTCCATAAGGAGCCTCTTTGATGCCCATCTTCTTCTTGAAGTAGATTGGTGCTGCCAGGAGCAGACATGTCTCATTGTCATGAAAAGCCCCAAATTATTTATTAAAACATTAAATGCCATATTCTGTAGTCTTTGAAAGATATGAAGAATGCCTATCTAACTAAAATATATCTCTATCTATCTATCTATCTATCTATCTATCTATCTATCTATCTATCTAGAAAATCTAACTAACATGACTACATGCTTGATTATTATTGATTATATCCATTAACAACTTATATTTCCTAATTATATATTACATTTTTAAATGAACTACACAATCATAGTTCCTTAATCAAGATCAGAAATACATATACATATAACAAAATTGACCTTAAACTTATATCAACAAAGCAAAATTTATACCAATGTAAATTATCCATATCTATATCATATTCCCCTTTAAATGTAAAAGAACATTTATAAGCAATATTTGGGAATATGGGCACAGTTATTTCTCTCCAAACTTCTTCCTGCTGTATAGGGGATGCTGTTAATCAGGTCTTTTATGGTGCAATCTGTGTGCTAGGTTCCTCTCAGTCAGCAGTTGAGCAAAAAGTAATTTTTTAGGGTGTTCACAGCAAACTTTCAGGAGGGCGTGGTCTATCATACCATTTTGGGATAGAAGCAATCCACAGGGTCTCATCCTCTGTGAAAACAAAACAAGAACCTCCTTTCCAAAGCATGATATCCTTAGATCCAAATTCTGAAGTCAAGATACCTTTAGAACATATATGCAGGTTCAGTTTAGCAGCCCATTTAATGAAATGGTTTTTTGTACTTAGCTCCTTCACAGTCAAAAATTTTAAAGAAAACACAGTAAAACACATAATTCAGACCCTCTGTGAATTTTCCATTTTTACGTGGCTTATTTTTCTTTATTTACTTTGTCTCTTTAAAGACTGCTTCCTTCCCACTGCCTGGCTCCCGGCTAGCTTTACCCGAAATAATTACACAGAAACTGTATTCATTTAAATACTGCCTGGCCCATATTTCTAGCCTCTTCTTGGCTAACTCTCACATCTTAATTAACCCATTTCTAATAATCTGTATGTCACCACGAGACTATGGCTTACCAGGATGAGTCTAACCTACGTCTGTCTTGAAGAGGAGAGCCATGGCGTTTGCCTGACTCTACTTTCTTTCTCCCAGCATTCTGTTCTGTCTACTCTGCCTATCTAAGCTGCTGTCCTATCAAAAGGTCAAGGCAGTTTATTTAACCAATGAATGTTACACATAGACAGAAGGCCCTCCTACTCCATAGAAAGGACTTTGACAAGGCTCAATGCCCCTTCATGACAATAGAATCAAGGAAACCAAGAGTAGCTGGAACATATCTCAACACAATGAAGATTATATACAGCAAATCTATAGTCAGGATTATAGCAACTGGGATAAAACTGAAGGAAAAAAAAACACCAGTGCCCTACATTTAAACTGCTCTTATTCAATGTAATGTTTAAAGTCTTATCTAGAACAAAAGATAACAAAAGAAAACAGAGCTGACACACATAGGAAAGGAAGAGGTAAAAAGATGACGTGATCCTAGACTCACAAGACGTCAACACTTCACCAGAAAACCTCCGAGAACTAAGGTTCATTTCTGAAGTGGCCAGATACACAGCATAAAAATCAGTTCTCATTTTATAGTCCAAAAGTAAATGTGCCAGGGAAGAAATCAGAAAAAAAATCCCACCTACAACAGACTTTTTAAGAGTCTAGACATAAACCATAATGAAGGAGATAACCATATCTGCAGTGAAAATCTTAGTCACCAAGGAAGACACCAGACGATGGAAAGATTTCCGAAATTTATTTACTAGCTGAATTCCCATGACAAAAGTGACTGTGTCACTGAAAGCAGTCTACAGATGTGACGCAAGCTCCACTGACATGTCAGCTACGTTCTTTGTAGAACTAGAAAAGAAAAGAATCCATCATAAAATCCATAGAGAAGCCAAAAAGATCCCGAATAGCCAAGTAATCCTAAGCACAAAGAGCGATGCTGGAGGTTTCAAAATTTGTGATCCAAATTGTACTATGGAGCCATAGTAACAAAGTCACCACACTATAGGCACACACACACACACACACACACACACGTATGCATGCACTCTTGCACACACACACCAAAACAAAATAACCCTGCAAACCGATGGAATAGTCTAGAAGTCCCATAAATAAATCCAGAGAGCCACAGCCATCTGATTTTTTTTATTGAAAAAAAAAAATCCCTGCTTCCTCCCAGCCTCCCATTTCCCTCCCCCTCCTCCCGCCCCTCTCCCCCTCCCCCACTCCTCTTCCCCTCCCTCTCCAATCTGAAGAGCAGTCAGGGTTCCCTGCCCTGTGGAAAGTCCAGGGTCTTCTCCCCTCCATCCAGGTCTAGGAAGGTGAGCATCCAAACTGGCTAGGCTCCCACAAAGCCAGAACATGAAGTAGGAACAAAACCCGATGCCATTGTCCTTGGCTTCTCATCATTTAAAATGTAATGTATAATTAGAAATATAGGTTGTTCATGGATAATCATCAACAATAGTCAAGCTTGTAGTCATGTTAGATTTTCTAGATATATAGAGATATATTTCAGTTAGATAGGCATTCTTCATATCTTTTAAAGACTGCAGAATATGGCATTTAAATGTTTTAATAACTTAGGGCTTTTCATGACAATGAGACATGTCTGCTCCTGGCAGCACCAATCTACTTCGAAGAGGATCCTTATGGAGTTTGATAGCCATTTGGGCAAGAAATTGCTCTTGCCTGGACTGATGCATAAACTGGACACAAAGAACCCGCAGAAAGAGGACTGCTGAACTTGCCAAAAGGTGAGATGGCCTTTCGGGGTTCCTGATTCTTGAAAGCGTCTGCAAGACATTCTGCAGGACACAGCAGATAGTGACTGAACTGTCTTTGAAATTTCCTGCTTTATGGAAATGTCTGCTGGAAACTATGGGCCTGAAGGCTGAAGATAGATGCCCCAACGGTATAGAGGAACTTTGGGTGACTGTCCAGGCAGCGAGATGTCTCTGTCATTTCTAGAGTTTTGGATTTCTTGTTTGCTTAGGTAATATTATATCCTTCTGGAGTCTTTGATGGAGTTGAAGAATGGATAGATAGTTATAGTTTTCCTTAGTTATTATAAAAGATAAAATAGATATAAATATTGTAACTTTAATTCTTGCTTGATAACTGTTTTGCTATATGTAATTTTACTATGTTAAAATGAAAGCCTTCTTTTTTTGTTTAAACAGAAAAAGGGGAAATGATGTGGGAGTGATTTCTTATTAATAAAGAAACTGCCTAGGCCCATTTGATAGGCCAACCCTTAGGTAGGCGGAGAAAACAGAACAGAATTCTGGGAGAAAGAAGCTGAGTTAGTGAGTCGCCATGATTCTCCCACTCCAGCCAGACGCAGGTTAAGATCTTCTCTGGTAAGCCACCTCATGGGCTACACAGAATATTAGAAATAGATTAATCTAGATGTGAGAGCTAGCCAATAAGAGGCTAGAGCTAATGGGCCAAGCAGTATTTAAATGAATACCGTTTCTGTGTAATTATTTCGGGTATAAAGCTAGCCATGCGGGCGGCCGGGTGACAGGGATGCAGCCCACCCACCCCTATTACAACACGCCATGTTCAGAGAGTCCGGTTTTATCCCATGCTTTTTCAGTCACAGTCCAGCTGGCCTTGGTTAGCTCCCAATAGATCAGCCCCACTGTCTTGGTGGATGGGCGCACCTCTCGTGGTCCTGACTTCCATGCTCATGTTCTCCCTCTTTTCTGCTCCTCATTGGGACTTTGGGAGCACAGCCATCTGATTTTAACACAGGAGTAAAAATGATAGCAGCTTTAACAAACAGTGCCAGTAAAGTGGATATCCACATGCACAAACAAATTAAATCAGCACCTCTTAGCTTGTGCAGAGCTCAATTTAAGATGAATCAGAAAATTTCCCTTACAGCATAAAATTCTGAACTTTATAGGTAAAAATGCAAGAACACTTTAAGATATAGGCCCTCTTATATACGAAGGATATGGAAGCAGAGAGGGCAATCAGAGAAACTTCACCTTTCACGATAGCCACAAACAGCATAAAATATCTTGGGGTAACTCTAACCAAGGAAGTGAAAGACCTATTCGACAAGAACTTTAAGGAATTGAAGAAAGAAATTGAAGAGAATACCAGAAAATGGAAGGACATCCCTTGCTCTTGGATTGGGAGGATCAACATAGTAAAAATGGCAATTCTACCAAAGGCAATTTATAGATTCAATGCAATCCCCATCAAGATCCCAGCAAAATTCTTCACAGATCTTGAAAGGACAATAATCAACTTTATATGGAAAAACAAAAAACCCAGGGTAGCTAAAACAATCCTATACAATAAAGGATCTTCTGGAGGCATTACCATCCCTGACTTCAAACTCTATTACAGAGCTACAGTAATGAAAAGTGTGGTACTGGCATAAAAACAGAGAAGTCGATCAATGGAATTGCATAGAAGACCCAAATTTTAACCCACAAACCTATGATCACCTCATTTTCGATAAAGGAGCTAAAAGTATACAATGGAGGAAAGAAAGCATCTTCAACAAATGGTGCTGGCACAACTGGATATCAACCTGTAGAAGATTGAAAATAGACCCATATCTATCACCTTGCACAAAACTCAAGTCCAAATGGATCAAAGACCTCAATATCAGTCCGAACACACTGAACCTGATAGAAGAGAAAGTGGGAACCACCCTACAACAAATGGGCACAGGAGATCGCTTTCTATGTATAACCCCAGCAGCACAGACATTAAGGGCAGCACTGAATAAATGGGACCTACTAAAACTGAGAAGCTTCTGTAAAGCAAAAGACACTGTCACTAAGACAAAAAGACAACCTACTGACTGGGAGAAGATCTTCACCAACCCTGCAACAGACAAAGGCCTGATCTCCAAAATTTATAGAGAACTCAAGAAACTAGACTTCAAAATGCTAATTAACCCAATTAAAAAATGGGGCACTGAACTGAACAGAGAATTCTCAACAGAAGAAGTTCAAATGGCCAAAAGACACTTAAGGTCATGCTCAACCTCCTTAGTGATTAGGGAGATGCAAATCAAAACAACTTTGAGATATCATCTTACACCTGTCAGAATGGCTAAAATCAAAAACACCAATGATATCCTTTGCTGGAGAGGCTGTGGAGGAAGGGGTACCCTCATACATTGCTGGTGGGAATGCAATCTTGTGCAACCACTTTGGAAATCAGTGTTTCGGTTTCTCAGGAAATTCGGGATCAACCTACCCCTGGACCCAGCAATACCACTCTTGGGAATATACCCAAGAGATGCCCTATCACATGACAAAAGCATCTGTTCAACTATGTTCATAGCAGCATTATTTGTAATAGCCAGAACCTGGAAACAACCTAGATGCCCTTCAATGGAAGAATGGATGAAGAAAGTGTGGAATATATACACATTAGAGTACTACGCTGCGGTAAAAAACAATGACTTCTCGAATTTTGCATGCAAATGGATGGAAATAGAAAACACTATCCTGAGTGAGGTATCCCAGACCCAAAAAGATGAACATGGGATGTACTCACTCATAATTGGTTTTAGCCATAAATAATGGTCACGGAGTATATAATTGGTGAACCTAAAGAAGCTAAATTAGAAGGTGAACCCAAGGAAAAACATATAATTATTCTCTTGACTAAGGGAAGTAGACAAAATTGCCGGGGAGAAATCTTGGGATCTTGGGGGGGGGATGGGAGTATCGGGGGAAGGGGAGAGAAAAGTGAGAAGGGGAGGATGAGGGAAACTTGGGGAAACAGGAGGATTGGGATAAAGGAAGGTTGGATAGGGGAGCACGGAAGCACAATTTTTAGTTAAGGGAGTCACCTTAGGGTTGGCAAGAGACTTGAACCTAGAGTGGCTCCCAGGAGCCCAAGGCGAGGTCCCCAGTTAGTTCCTTGGGCAGCTGAGGATAGGGAACCTGAAATGACTCTATCCTATAGCCATACTGATGATTATCTTGCATATCACCATAGAACCTTCATCAGGTGATGGATGGAGATAGTCACAGAGACCCACACAGGAGCACCGGACTGAGCTCCCAAGTTCCCAATGAGGAGCGGAAGGAGGGAGAACATGAGCAAGGAACTCAGGACCACGAGGGGTGCACCCAACCACTGAGACAGTGTGGCTGATCTATTGGGAGCTCACCAAGGCCAGCTGGACTGTGACGGAAGAAGCATGGGATAAAACAGGACTCTCTGAACATGGCGAACAATGGGGGCTGATGAGAAGCCAAGGACAATGGCCCTGAGTTTTGATCCTACTTCAAGTTTTGGCTTTGTGGGAGCCTAGCCAGTATGGATGTTCACCTTCCTAGACATGGACGGAGGGGGGAGGACCTTGGTCTTTCCACAGGGAAGGGAACCCTGACTACTCTTTGGACTGGAGAGGGAGGGTGAGAGGAGTGGGGGGAGGGGGAGAAGGGTGGGAGGAGGGGGAGGGAAATGGGAGGCTGGGGGGAGGCGGAAACTTTTTTCTTTTTCTCAATAAAAAAAAAGAAATTAGATACAGAAAAAAAAAACCTTCTTTGTTAAAGAAAGCCCTAAGAAGCCAGCTGAATGCTGGGAATGCAAGCCAACCCGCAGATGTCAGTCAGCATTCTGCGATTTCCTAGTGGAGCTGAAAGCAGTGAATTACCTGTGAGTTAGAGCCGCTCAATATCTGACTCGTTATTCATACTTAACAGTTAGTCTCTCATTTCCACCAAGGGTCTCAAAGTAGCTTGCAAAGGGAATTGAAACTTCACAGTAACCTGTAGGACAGATGTTAGATTTGCTAAATTTACAATTAAGCAGGACAAGAGAAGAAACAAACACAAGGGTGCATGGTCTAGGTGGTTACCCAGGTTGGTTGGATGCCTGATCCACTGCCAGTTCCACCAGCTAGGTCTGACCAGTCAAGCTACAGTCGCTTGAAGAAACTGCAAAGCAGTCTTAATAAGGAAGTCATTAGCATTGCCACAAACCCACCCTGCTGTGTTGACTGCTCAGGCCTAAGCCAGAGCATATGCCACTGTTCCTAGGCCACCACATTCCCTGTCTGCCAGACCAAGGACAAAGTGACATTGTGACATGTGGCCATTGCTGCTGAGATGGATGTCATTCAAACTCTGTAGACTTCTGCTGTTGGGCTGTGTGTATCACCAAGCTTCTCAAAGGGCAATGAACACCTGCTCCTAGGAAATCTAAGGAACCAAACAGTTCTACAGCAGGAGGATTTATTAAAGCTACCCAAACAAAAATGGGTCCCTGGCCCTGGCAACCTCTAATGAGTTCAAGCAATGAGTCACAGACACACTCACAAAAAAGGTTTGCTCCAAGGGTAAATACTGCTCCCAGACCTGTAGAATGAGAGCTAGGGAGTAGATCAATAAAATGAGTGACGTCCTAGCTACCATGTGGGAAGTTCTGATTACCATTTCCAAGACAGCATAAAACTGTACATGTTGGTATAACCCTGTGATCCTAGCGTTGAGGAATAGAGGCAGAAGGATCAAAGTTTAAGGTCATCCCTCAATATCTAATGAGTTCAAGGCCAACATGGACTGTCTGAGACTGGCTCATAAAGTTATGACTGAAGCCAGCATGAGGCAAATAGATCCAGCACATGATGCCTAGGGGACTTCAGGAACCGCTCTTGTTAACAAAGTGTGAGGTTAGACAGAAGACCCGGAACCATCAATCCACTTGGTTTCACGCTATTTTTTTCTCATGGCCTTGAAAGATATCTCCCCAGCATGTAGTTAAACTCCATGCTTTACCCATGAACTAATGCAGCTCCTGGGCCAGCTGAGAGAAGCCTCTTTTGGCATTGGGCAGGGACAGAGCTGGGACCCCATCACTGGGAAGCCTGAGCAGTAGCACAGTGGGGTGCTGTCTTCTGACTACAACATGGCTATTGCAATCCTCAACATAGAAGCTCTGATTGCTTTCATGGCCAGAAAAAAACAAAAACCAGGGACCAGAGAGAAAGAAGGAGCTTGTTCGAAGTGGGAGGGGTTGAGAGAGGGCAGTATGTGTGAACATAATCATAAAGATTTATATACAAATATAATATTGTCAAAACTTTAAAATACATATTTAACAAAACCGTCTCTACCCAGGGATCCTGGACCTCACATATCCTCCTCACTGCTCCCCATGTCTTTGTTGGGATGCTGACGAACCAGGGAACACTACCTTGCTCCTGTTCATTCATCAGTAGTCTACTGGTTTTCTGCTGTTCCTTACACAGTGAAAGACCAGGTTACAGTCTGTTTTGAAAAATGTCCCCTGTTACCAAGATCACATACTTCATATAGAAGCATGCCATTACCTGGCTTTCAGAAGTGGTGAGATGAGAAAGCCATGAACGACTCCTCCCATGTAGCTCTATTTTATAAAATTGTATGTAAGTTATTGAATTGGTGAGTAATAAGTAATAAAAGTGTTATATAAAGGAAAAACAGATGTTTTCAGAAGAACTATGATGTGTTATTCCCCTCTGTATGCTGTGAATACCATTGGTCAATAAAGAAACTGGATTGGCCTGATAGATAGAATAGATAGGGTAGAACAGAGCTAGGCGAAGAAAACTAAACTGAATGCTGGGAGAAGGGAGGTAGAGTCAGGAAGAAGCCATAGAACCGCTGCCAGAGGCAGACATGGCCTTTCTCGTAGGCCACAAGCCTCATAGTAAAATATAAAATAATGGAGATGGGTTAATTCTAGATGTAAGAGCTAGCTAGCAATACGCTTAAGTAATTGGCCAAGCAGTGATTTAAATAATATGGTTTCTATGTGATTATGTCAGGTCTGAGTTGCAGGGCGGCCAGGCAACATACAAGCAGCCTCCTTACAACAGAGCTAAAATGTTAGAAGCCCAAAACAGCATCAGGAATCTCAGAATCATAATTGTAAAATCATGAACTGGACACAGATCCCTTTCCAGGAATGGGTTTCCTTGTATATTTAAATGCTATATTGAGTATTCTAAATGGTAGAAGTAATACATCTTTTAAAATAGTGATGGTTAGCAATACGATTTAGTAGAGTACTTGCCTAGCATGCACAAAGCCCTGGATTCAACCCAGCATGGCATAAATCCAGGCACAATGACACACATTTGTAACCACCATTGGGAGGTAGAGGGAGGAGGAGCAGAAGTTCAAGGTCCTTATCAACTACACAGCTTGCTCAGAGCTAGCTTGGGCTCTATAATGGTTTGTTTTAGTGTCAACTTACCACAGATCAGAGTCTCCCGAGTAGGGAGCCTGGCCTCTGGATCCCTTGATTGATGGAGGCAGACTTACCCAAATTGTGGGTGACACCTCTGGTAACATCCCAGATTAAAAAGAGGGGCAAAGCAGAAGGAGGAGCATCATCTCAGTCTGCACTCTCTTGCCTCCCTCTTGTCCCCAAGTTGATCCGCTCTATTGCTGATGCACCCTTAGCTGACATCTGTCATCAATGGAGGACCAGGGAATCTTCAGGACCCTTGCATGTTTCGGACCTAGATTGGGACTGGTCAGGCACCCAACCTTGTGGACTGAGCAACTACTCGGTTGTCAGCTCCGAAGTAAGAGTCAGTGTCTGTGGGACTACAGTAGCTGCTGAGCTCCCAGGCTGAAGGACCAAGCGACTCCCTGGGTCTCAGACTCCTAAGTGTGCTTCAGCTGTTGTCAGTATTTTACCTTAAGTTAACACACACACACACACACACACATTGGTTCTGTTCTTCAGAGACCCTGTCTCAATTTTTACCTAAAAGCCAACTATTTTCTGCACTGTTTCTCACTATTGTTTTAAAAGTAGGGAATATGTTCTATATAATTGGGTAACGGGATTTTATCTGAAGTCCCAATGCCTTAGTGTTGCAGTACATTCCAGACTCATGCGTGTTTGCTGACTGGCCATATTCAACGCAATGAAAACGCTATTGTCCATTGGCTTTCCTTTCCTGTTACACCAACAGGAAGAACTTCCTTGCAAAAGTCATTTTCTGTTTTTTGAGGGCAATCCCAGGATTGCAATGTTAATCTTAGTAGGTGTTTGTCTTATTTGCCATCAGTGAATTGAAATAAATTTTCTTTGGAAAATTTCATAATAGCTCTGGAGGTCACAGGGAGCATGAGGGTGTTGCAAAACCAAAGCTGGTGAGCCAGCTGTGGGCACTGAGTGCACTCAGGCCAGAGTGGTTTTCATGAACAGAGGAGTGTTTTAAAGACACAGAGAAAAAGAGCATTCTGTATGAGACAACACAGGCACAGCCCACAAGTGACTAGCAAAACAATCTTTTACCTTCACTGGTTCCTGCTGCTGTACAGATTTTATGAAAATGGAGTTCCCTGTTTTAATAGATTTGTGACTCATCAGAAAACCTTCTTAACTGCTTTCAGGGTTAAATCAGACTTACAATCACACAAACTCAAAACATTTTTGGTGATTTGAAGGAAATGGTTTTTATGTGACTTTAATCCACCTTTCCATTTTCATAGTGGAAAAACGGCAGGTGACAAGCTGTTGTCATAACACAGAGATTCAAGTATTTTCTGCTATTGAAGAATAATTTAGACTCTAGGCTGGTGTACCACCTGTCAAGGGCTTTGACATGATGTTAAAAATGGCGTGTGTGTGTGTGTGTGTGTGTGTGTTGCATGCGAGAGAATCAACCTGGAGTATCATTCCTCAGGTCATGTCCAACTTTGGGTGTTTATTAGTATTGTTCTGAGAGGGTTTCCTGTATCCCAGGCTAACCTCTAATTCCATATTGGTATGGATGGTTTTGAACTCCTGGTTCTCCTACCTCCACTTCCCAAGTAATGAGGTTCCTGGAATAGGTCATTCTGCCTGTTTTTTGAGACAGGATGTCTTACTGGCATAGACCTCACCCAGAAGGCAATGTTGGCTGGCCAGCATGACTCGGGGATCCACAGTTCTCGATTTTCCTAATGCTGGGATTTTAAGATACAGGCCACCATACTTGGCATTTTATAAAATGTAGGTTCAAGTGACTGAACTCAGTTCTTCAGGCCTCCTACATGCTACACACTTTATTGACTGTTCTAGCACCTAAGCATCCATGGTAGCATTACTTACAATTGCAAAGAAATGAAACTGCTCTAAGAATTAAGAATACACAAGAGCCATCCAATTTATTGTACAATCATAATACAACCATAATATTCACAAACTTTGGACTTTCATAGCACAGTAATATAAGGCAGATTAAACTTTAGAAGTATTATATGTACATATAATATATATAATATGTAGTAAGCTATGCCATATAAATGGTTATATATACATATGGTTGATATCACATTTTAAAAGCTATGAGACTACACAGAGAGGCCCAAGAGGTGAGAGACCACCCACCCAGCGAAATACCCCACTCTCTAGGCCCTCCATACCAGGGCAAAACCCTGAGCCCCCTCCCCTACCTACCTCATCTTCTCTAACCAGCCAGCACAGCAGGTGAGTTTCCTGCAGGGAAGCTGCCCCAACACCCCCATCCCATCCATCGGACCCTGCAAGCATATATATATATATATATATATATATATATATATATATATATAT